>JARHVA010000338.1:1315000-1795000 GCA_037957365.1 Torreya grandis | reverse complement strand
TTAGCCTAAGTTTTGATTCAGTTTATTAAGTCATTAAAACCTTAGTCTAAGATTTATGCTAAGTCAACCTGAGCACTTATTCTTTGATTTTATTATTCACAAGTATGAATTGAACATAAGGATACCAAGTGTTGAAACCTCACTCAATCAGTTTAAGAATCAACGGCACGTAAGTGATCACTCGAAGTCAATAAGTCAAAATCCCTAATAACAAGATCGATGGTGCATATTTTTACGTATAATTTTTTATTGATGATCCATGTTAAAGACTGATGTTAATAAGTCAAGATCAAAGATCCGCAATGTACATTCAATAGTGAAGATGGAGATCTAACAGTGAGCACAAAGTCAATATGTCAAAGGATCTGGAGATTGAACATGATGGTGACAAGTGTCATAATCATGGTGAATGTTTAATAAATTAACAGCTTATATTTGATCATATGTTTGGTAGATCAATGGCATGCATTTGATCATGCAAATCAAATATCAAAAGTGTGAATTCAACCCTGCAGATGGAGATTGATGGTCTGAATTGAGTCACTAAGTTAATAAACCTAGATTGCATGTAAGGATGCCACATGGCATAAGAGCATTAACTAAATGGAGATTGATAGCAAGGTACATAGATGGCATGTGGAGCTACCAAGTGTCACAATTTTGGAAGCTCAAATCAAAGATCAATGGCCAATGTTAAAAGTCAAGGCTAGGAGACTCCTACAGAGATCAATGGAGTGAATCTGATCAAATTTATAGGGGGCATGAGATGAATACATGTGTCCAAAGTGAAAATAGTCATGTTTTAAAATTAAATAAACATCATGGAAAGGAGATGCCATTTAGGTAGATATGTCATATTGAAATATTTTATGGACCCAAGCATGTGAAAGAATAAATAAGAGATCAAAATATAATTTGGGTTACCAAAATAAATATTTCAAATGTGTATTTTGTTGTTAAAGCTCAGTTAAACCCTCAGACATATGAAAAATCTCTAAAATTGTTTATGCATTCACTATTTCAAACTAGAAGAGAGAGCTTGGTAATCAAAGTTGTTCAAAGAGTCTAATTAGATAGCCTAAACTGTTGAATTATCATTCACAAGTGGAAAATTTAATCAGATTCATAGTAATGGAAGCTTATGGACATATTAATAAGAAAATAGCTTAATTATATTTGTCATCAGATGCAAAGGGTAGAGTTTTCAAAGATATAGATTTTGTAGCTTTTTCACTAAATACAAGAGATAATAATTGATTGATCTTGTTCTAGACCATAAAAAACCCAAAAATTTTGACCAAAGAAGAGGAGAAGTTGCTACTAATAAAGAGACTATATGATGACATCATGACAATTCAGCTTACAAGACTCCATTATGTTGTTGCCAAGCTAGAGGTATTACAATGCATCGACATCCTTAATCCTATTTTTAAAGATATTAAAATTGGCAAGGGTATGCTTATCCATGAACCTAGTCTGAGTAAAATAGCATATATATCCCATGTTACCTTCAAATCTTATTATAAACTACCTAGACCCCAAATATACCTCACCTCCATTAATGCATGGGCTTAGAAACATACCATGGAGGATATCCTAGTGAAATGGTTAGAAGCTGGTAACAAGGTTATTGTAGATCCTAACAAGAAAATCCCTATGAGCCAATTCATACTAAGAGTCAGAATGGTTATGACCATGTTGAAAGCATTGTATGGATTTGCACATGTGGAACCTATATGGGTCTTTGTTGTGTTTTTCACTATTAAGGAAATAGTAGTACATCCTTTAAGAGAAATCATTAGCGTATCCTTAAGTAGGTAGATTTATGGGATTAAAATAAAGAAGAGGACTGAGTTCTTCATGATGTCATATTTTCTAGATGCCCTATGTGCCACAACCAAATCCCTAATCAAAGAGAGTGGTCCCCTAATGGCATCCAAACTGTGTCCCAATTATATTCAAAGTTGCATATTTACATATATATGGACCATATCCAATTCATTTGTGACTTAGTATATCCTACTTTGAACTAAGACATCAATGGTCTCCCCATGATGAGGGTAACTCCTTTAGTCAATAAATCTATTGAGACAATGGGAGATATCTAGTTATACCCTAATTACACTATTATTAGAGTAGAGGGAACTCAAAGTGCCCCCCTTATACTACCAATACATGTGTTAGATAAGTTTCCAAAATAAGAAGTAACATACCAATTATTCAATGGAATTGATGGGATATGCAAGACCAAGAGAAAATGATTTCTCCATGGTTTTCCCATGACTATTAACAAAACCACTTTTAGACAATGCGACCAAATTGAAGAATCTTAAAAACATAGGCTTTATTTCAATTTGTAAATAGAGGACCATAGATAGTGGGATCCCAATGGTAGGGTAAAGGAACATTTGAAGAGCAAAGGTTTTATGGCTGTGTCTTATGAACATGAACCTAGTGCATTTGACTTTGTGTACACTAAGGCAGCCACCTATTATGAAGTTATTAGAAGGCTAAAATAACATAATATAAAGCCTAAATCCATATTGTAGAGAGATCAAAAGATGGAAGACAGATGACAACTTGGGCCTAGATAATATCATTTGGTAGATGTTGGTCCTTCTACGCTTCCCACAACTAACATACAAAGAGAGCATAAGCCTAAAGAAAAGAGACTAGGAGAAGTAGTTTCAATCTCCTCAGCCCCTAAATATTTTGGAATAGCAGAACAAGGTTTGTCTCAATAAGAAGAAATTCACATGATAGCTTTGGATCCAAAGGAATCTCTTGAAGATGTATTGATAATGTTATCCATGAAATATGAAATAGAAACAGATGTAGAGGAGGAAAATGTTGAGGAAGCCAAAAAGGAAAAGGGAAAAGAGAAATCATTAGAATTAATGATCATTGATCCTCCCAAGAGGAAGGCTAAGACTGCAATTGTCTCAAGGGTGAAGAAAGCAAAAATGGCAATCATTCCCATTTTGAAGGATATCAATCTACTCAGTGAAGAGAACCCAATCTATGTACTAGTTATACCTGAATGGTTTGTATATGAATTAAGGATGGAAAAGCTTCCTACTATCTATCACCCATGGGTTATAGTAAAGATTCCAGACATCCCTCTACAATAGGAGTTAAAGCTTTGGATCATAGCATTACAAAATGAATAAGGAGACTTGTTACTCTAATTCCATCAGTAGTCTAGTCACAAGTAGAAGTTCCAATCAAGCATATGGGCTAGTCTTCAGTGGGAGTCAAATATGATCCAACTATTATAGGCCTACAAAGAGTAATTGAGATAGTTGTCTTAGAATAAAGTCAAGAGATTATACACCAAAAGGTTGAACCTTTGGTTCACCTAACTTAGAAGAGGGAACAAAGACCAAGGGAAGAACCCATGTTTGAAGATGTTCTAGAGATAACCCAATCCTAGTAAGAAAGGCTACAAGATAAAATCAAATTATTAAAACAAGAGAAGAAAATCCTAGAAGAACAATCCACTTTGTCAGTACCCATGGATATTGTTAATAATTTTGAAGCAACTATCTATGAGACATTCAGTTCTTTGAAGGTAATTAGGTCTAAATTGGACATGGTAAGTAAATAACATGCCATGGATTTGAACCAAGTCAATTAATGGCAAGGCTCAGACAATAAAATAAAGGCACTAATCAAGATATTAATGGAAAACTAGATCCCTGAGCTTAAAATAATTAGCCTGTCAGAATTAAATATAGCCATGATAATCTTAATGGAGAAAATCAACGACATAAATAAGTGGTCAAAAAGCATGGAAGGCCTCACAAAAGACTTCAAACAACTAGAGGGTATAAAAATACAAATACTAGGAGGTTTGATTAAGGATCCAACCATCCCCAATCAAACAAGGCTAATAACTGATGCAAAATTTTGATAGAGAGCTACAGAGTTCATCCAAGAGGTCAAGAGTAGAAGCAAAGGCACTACAAGGGCTGACAATAAACATATCTTGAACTTGATCTTGATAGCAAATGAAAATATTGGTAATGCTAGGAGCATCAAAGAAGCCATGGATAGGATAGATGAAATCTTTAGAGATTTAGCAAGGCAAATAGAAGAGCTATTCATATAGCCAATCATCAATCTCAGATTGATTGATGAATAATATGACAAATTCATGAATATTTTGGAATACAAATAAAAGGTTATAGCTGCAGGGGCATATCAAAGTCAACAAGGTTGACTTAGATAATTTTTGTGTATCAAAACATGTAAATCATTTGAAAATAATATACTATTTTGTAAAAACATGTGCAATGTGTAATGCACATGGCTTATAGGTTAGTCATATTTGAAAAGTGTCATTGGTATTAAAATATTTGTAAGAAGACATATGTCCTTGACACTTGTCTGATTCTCATTTGATAATCAGTAACTGACATACATCATTGGTTACTCTTTCAACCTATAAAAAGGGGTATTATCATTTGAACCAATGGAAAAAGTTTTGAAGAGCAAAACTATTTTGTAAATTTTGGAGCAAGTACTATAAGCAAGAGAATTCTGTGAAGATTGTCTAATTTTGTCTGTTTACTTTTTCATCATGGATGCTTCCTCAAGTCTTTATTCTGGTGTTTAGATTTGAATTGTGTTGATACCTGAATATGTATCACAGGTTACTAGAGAGTTCAAGAACACTTCTCATTTTAGAATTCTAAGAAATCAGCACATGAGTTGCAGGTTGTGATAATCTTGTTATCTGTTGATGAAATAGGGGCAAATCAAATGGATTGTTTCACAATATTTATAATGTTTGGTGGATGAGAGCCATTGTGGCCAAATAGTTGATCTATGCAAAATATGAAGTATTATGTGCTAGGAATAGTGGATTATGATCAAGAACTAATCTAAAATAGATATTTACAATGACATCTAAACTACAGTGATCTGGGCAAAAAAGGAGCAAAATGGAGGGTAAGGTAGAAAGAAGGTGTTTCTGATCTTCAATCTAGACATTATGACAGAGCTTAAATTTCATCAAGACATGAACTAAACCAATAAATAACATGAAATTTCATAGGCACAGATCCTACTATATATTAGACAAATGTCTGAGGAAAGGTAATGCAAATAAAAAATTAGGTTCACTTTAAAGGTTTACTTCCATAGGAAAATAGCTTCTGCACATCTTTAAGAAAAGTAAAAGAAAATGAAATGAACCTAAGATCTTTAAATCAACCTAGCATAAGCACAAATTAAAAAATCTAAATTAACATGTGCACATCTAAGATCCATAAAAACAATTCAAATCTAAATATCAAACCAGATAACTAAGAAAATAACCATGATAGCAAATACAGACAAATATTGGACAAACTTTGCAAAATTCTTTGCTTGTACTGCTTTCTCCAAGTTTAAGAAGTAATTTTGGATCTAAGAACTCCCCCTCTCTTTTACAATGGGTAATACCTCCTTTATATAGATAATTCATGAGATATGTTGGTCATTCCTTCTTAACATGCAATTGGACAAGTGTCAACATGCAACTGGATAAAACATGCAAGTGGACAAGTGTCATAGACAAGTTTCCTTTTATAAATGTTTCAGGACCAATTACCTTCTTTAACTATGACTGGTAGGCCATAGGCTTTATAAAATGCACATTCTTAAAAGAATATTCCTTCTCAAAATATTATACAAGCTTAGTTACCAAAGGGATATTCTTTGTCCAACTAACTTTGGAACCCTTTGGCTGATGAAGTCCCCCATTACTGTTGCAAAATCTTCATGGCTCTTTGATGATCTTAGCTTTCAACAATCTTCTCTTCTACTAATTAAGATTATATCCATAATCTTACTTTTGTCCATCCTAGATCTCCCTTGGCTCTTGCTTTTCTTTTCCTACATCTGAGATCAAATAGAGTTCCACATTCTCTCAAGAAACACCCTTCCAAGCTATCATGGCTGAAAATTCTATTAAATTGTTCACTAGTGAACTCTGGATCAAATTATCTTCACACAGGGGACAATTTAGTTCCCCTTTGATCAATTACAATGCTAACAAGAATGAATCAGGGTGTTCATACACTCTTTTAGGGCTTCATTTCAAGTAGGTTTGCAGGGAGCTTTAATGGCATTTGTGAGCTCAAATCACAAGTTATGTTCCCTAAAATACATTTAGATTTTCCTATTTATACCTTTGCATCACCAGATCCACAAAATATTCAAGTTTGTTGTTTTTTTCTTGTGTGGCATTGACATGGCATCCTTGTTTATTGATAATCGAAATATGACCATTTATCACTTTTGGACACATGTCAATATTTTATTGGCTCTAAGCCCTTTGAAAATTTAGCTTTGCCTCCCACTATCTGATCATCCTTGTATAAATCAATGTGTTCCATCAGATCTTGACCAAGGGATGGAATGCCATTTGTTATTCACTAGTCTTTTACTGAAATGGTGACACTTGGCAACTCCATGGGCTTTCTACACTGCACTGTTAGTTCTGTCAGGCTAACATTCTTTTGCCACATGGTGGCATCTTATTTAGTCCAAATTACTTTTGAAAAGTCAATGTCTATATTGCACTATCAGATCATTTATGTCCAAAAAAATGTGCTCCATTGGATCTTCTAAGTTCCTTGGTGGTAACACTTGTCACCCTCTCATTCATCCTGGGGCTAGGTTGAAGTCTTGACTCACTACACTTTGTTGATCAGATTGTGTACATTGCATCACATACCATCGATCAACGAGAATGTGCTCAAGCTTTATGGTAAACTTTTAGCTTGACTTTTCAACATCAATATTGCACCGTTGAACCTTCCCCATCTGATCAAATGTGTGCCATAGATTGTGATCCAAACAGTCAAATGTGATTGGTTCCTATATATAATAGGAAATATTAAATTCAAATCTTGAGAATAATATAAAACTGAAGCTAAATTCTTGGACCAAGGTTTTCATTCATATTAATAAATATGAATAAATGTTTAGGCTAAAGTCTAAAGCTAAGTTTAAAACATATTAAAGGGGACCCTCAGAAATAAAAGACATATCATAAAGTCTTAGCCTAAGTTTTTTATTGTATTAATAAATATGATAAGCTTTTGGGTAAGGCTTTAGGCTAAGATTTATAATAAAGGGACCATGCGTTATTTAGAACATGTCAATAATAAAATAGACCAAGGGGTCATGGGACATAGAAGGATCAAGCATAAGATTTTTAGACTAAGGTTTGGTCGTGTTGAAAAACATGACTAAGTCTTAGTATAAAAATTAAACTAAGTCCATGGCATAATTGAAGTGTTCCCACATAATTTATTCCTGTGTAATTTTGAATTTAATTCAAAAGGGACCTAGGTTTAAAACATTAGACTAAGGTTTTAACATAACTAAATATAGATCCAATTAATCTTTGACAGATCAAAGGCTAACAAAAGATCAATTTAGCATTAATGCACACAACCCAAAACATGTTCAGTCCCAAATGAGATTCCATTGAACCTGCAATACGGAAACACAAGAAATAATTTTTAGTAACATTGGAAGGAGTAAAACCATGATCATATGACAACATGTCCATGAATCCAAATAAGAGTTGTGAAAAATGTGCAAACATGCTAGATATATTTTTATCAAGTGAATTTTCAATTTTAAGGTACAATTTAACACAAGGGTCCTCATTTTTTAGAAATGGGGGTATGTTGACCTCAACAAATGCTGACTTCTAAGGGAAACAAAGAAATATGTTAAAATTTAGAGACTCTAGTTTAGACTAATAATTGGGTTATTCATTCCACTTAGTCATCATTATTTAGATCAATTCATAGTTAAAACAGGTCTTGCACATGCAGAATTGGGATCAAACATCAGAACCTAGCTATGTTGTGTGTATTCTTTGATTCCAATTACTGTTTGAAATAGGATTTAGGGGATAACTTTTAGATTTCATGATTTAAACCATTAACATTAGCTTACATCATGTTTGGATATTCATTAGGAACCATGCTTTAGCTTAGGGAAGACTTGGGCATTGCTATGTTGCCAACCAGGCATCCATAGCCATGATAGAGATGCATTGGGATCCACCTTAAGTCTTGCTCCACTACCAGTCAGGTGTTCATAGCCTCGGTGAAGGTTACCAAAATCACCTCTTCTTAGAAAGCCCTTGAATTTTGCAATAAATTTCTATTTTTGTATTTTTTAGATCATTTTTGGTTTTCTAGAAAAGGTTGGGAATCAGATTAACCAAGTTTAAGGATTTGGTCAAATATTTGATCTTCAGATAATCACCTATGATTGCAACCTTTGTCCTGGGAAATCATGTTTATTAAGTGTAAACATGATTGTGATTCAATAATTTAAACTTGCATCCTACCTATACAATCCTCATCAAAATCAAGTTTAGATTAGAACAAGGCTTAAGATTTTATGGAACAGTTAACCTATCCACTAGTCCTTCCTAGTTTCTCAAAACTATAACATCAAGCTTTACTTCTTGGTCCATAATCAACCAATGTCTAAAGTTCATACCTGCATTCCTAATTCTGAGAAGTTCTTCTTGAGTGACTAGATGAAACTTGAGCTAAAGACTGTCTTGAAAAAGACTCATTAAAAGCAAGGAACAAATCAAGAGAAAACAAACAAATATATACAAGTATTATTCACAAACAAAGGATAGGAAGGAAAGAAAAAGGAAAGAAATTAATCTAAATACCTACACTAACTCCATAAAGAACCTACCTCTAGGATCAAATGGAAAGCTATTTAATCTACTACAAAACTTTGAAACATTATTGCTTCCAATCAATGGCCCCTTCTTGTGGATAGGATCACTTACATGCTTGTGTCTTCTAGGTGATTTACTTGGTTTTCCACCTCCATTCTCAAGCACATGGATTAAAGATATCGATCCAAGATCCAATTATCTTCTTCCCAAATTCTTATTTCTTTCATTAGGAAATCTATCTCTACTTCATTCAAAGACTGATCATGTATTATATCATTCTCCTTCCATGGTTGTATTGTAAATTTAGTTGGTATACTTGGATTTGTGTCTTCACTAGGCTCTAACTCCTCTTACTTCGGGATCTCCAAAATATCATTGCCTTCTTGAAGAATAGTTGCAATAGTACTTATTATAATATATTCCTCAATCTCCACATGAAGTGGGAATGGACTATCAATCTTTGCACAAAAACTCTCCAAGTCATCCCAAAATGTATCTTCATCATGATCAACAGAAAGGCCGTGAGATTCATTTGGAATCTTACCATTTGAATCATGTTGATCACATATTTTTGACCTTTTGATGGAGTCATATGAAAGTTCTTGCTCTGTTGCATTTGCTTCATCTTCTTTGCCTGCAAGTGTTTCCATGATGTCTTCAGGAACTCCATTCATCTCAACTGTAACTTCTTATATTATTTTAGAAATGATAGGGTCTTCCTCCTTGATTGGTGTAGTAGATCCCTTCTCTAAAGTATCTTCAAATTCATCTTTATCTTGAAATGGAAATCACAGGTCTCTACCACAAGAGCTATTTTTGAAAATGCAAATATCTTAGAAGAACTATATGACCATGCGACATTATTGTGGACCCTAAAATAATCAACCAAAGGCACCTTATAAGTGTTTATGTCAGGCACATTCATAATTTCAGATGACTCATTGTTATAGTTGTCATTGTTTTTTTGAAACCTAGATTGGGTCTGTTGAACCCCTGAATAAAATAATTTATATTAGAACCTTCCCCATTGTTACCTAATTGATTTTGTGTCTCAAGAAAATTAATGCTTAGTTTTTGAACCATTTTTAATATGGAGTCATTTTCACTTTTAGCTGCCTCTGAATTGTGAACTTGAGGACTACTTCTAACTATTGGCACCATATCTCTTTGATCTTGTCGATGAAATCCACCTGCAGTATTATTCAAGAATCATAGGTTTTGACGAGGATAAGCATGACTAGAAGGTAATTGGTTTAAAATTGAAGTTTGATTTAAAGTAAGCATGCTCTGATTAACATTAGGAATGACATTTAGCATGGGAAAATTATAATTGATATTTGGAATGGCATATGTCATTTAGCCCTGGGGTTGCATTTGGTCACTAATTACCATAGCTTTAGCATAGGTTAAAGCTAATGTATTAATGACTAATGGATCTTTTCAAAAATACAAAAGTTAATGCATCTAATACATCCTTATAAATCTCTAAATCTAAAGCCTCAATAGGTCTATAAGGAGCTATAATTTTGTTCAATATTTTTTGAAATCTAGCATTAAAATATCTAATGGTTCAATTTGAATCCTTCTTCACCATAATTAATTGTTGATAAAGGACACATGGACTGATGATCTTTCCAAATTGATCAATAAAATAATTATTAAAATCATTTCAATTGACAATGAAATCTTTAGGACGGTTAAGAAACTAATCATATGCCTCACATCTAAGAGTAAAAGGAAACAATCTATAGACATCTTCATGAACAAAATTTAACAATCTTAAGTCAGCCTTAAAGAACTTGATGTGTTCTTCAGTAGTAATAACACCTATAGAACTAAAAAAAGGCAAATACCTTTTAAGATTTCTAGGTAAGTCACGTACCTGACTAGGCACATTGATAGAAGAGCCTCCTAACTAGGACATACCTTGAAGAGGATCTTACTTATGGTAGTTCCAACTTCAAATCCTGTTCCCAATTCAATATAGAAACCAAATATTTGTAAAGACAAATGGACCCTTAACAAATCTTAAGCAACCTTTACAAAAAAATTACATAATTTTTTAAAGAATAGCAATCTTTGTCTAAATAAGCACAAAGACTAGTCTGAAACCATCAAGATCAATGATCTTCACACAAATATGCTAAAAAAAACATAAATATGCAAAGAATCAACTGATCTTTGAACAAAATTCATTAAACTTAGCAAAGATACTACAAATTAACAAATATATAGCTAAAGGCCCTCCTTCTAACACTAATGAAGCTCCTCATGTTGATGTCAGGATATGTATCACAGGTGTCCAGAGTGTTTAATAGCACTTCTTATTTTAGAATTCTAATAATTCAGTACATGATTTATAGGTTGTGATAGTCCTGTTATCTATTGATGGAATACAGGGAAAGTAAGTGGATTATTTCATAATATTTATAATGTTTGGTGGTTGGTAGCCACCATGGCCAGATAGTTGATCTATGCAAAATATGAAATATTATGTGCTAATAATAATGGATTATGATATATATATATATATATGAAAACTAAACTAGAGTGATCTAGTCAAAAAGGGAGCAAAAGGGAGGGTAAGGCAGAAAGAAGTTATTTTTGATCTTTAATTTAGACATTATGACAGAGCTTAAATTTCATCAAGATATACACTAAACCAATATATATCATGAAATTTTATAGGCATAAATCCTATTGTATATGAAGCAAATGTCTAAGAAAAGGTAATGCAAATAATAAATCAGGTTTACTTTCATAGGAAAATAGCTTTCGCACATCTTCGAGAAAAGCAAAAGAGAATGAAATGAACCTAAGATCTTTCAATAAACCTAGCATAGTCACAAATTGACAAATTTGCATTAATATGTGTACATCTAGGATCCATAAAAATAATTCAAATTCGAATATCAAACCAGATAACTAAGAAGGCAACCATGATAGCAAACACACAGACAAATATTGGACAAACTTTGTAGAATTCTTTGCTTGTACTGCTTGCTCCAAGTTCACAAAGTAATTTTGGCTCTAAGAACTCCCCCACTCATTTACAATGGATAATATCTCCTTTATATAGACAATTCATGAGATATGCTAGTCATTCCTTCTCAACATGCAAGTGGACAAGTGTCAACATGCAACTGGACAAAACATGTAATTAGACAAGTGTCATAGACAAGTATCCTTTTACAAATATTTTAGGACCAATTACCTTCTTTAACTATGACTAATAGGCCACATGATTTATAAGTTGCACATGCTTAAAAGAATATTCCTTCTAAAAATGTTATACAAGCTCAGTTACTAAATTGATATTATTTGTCCAACTGACTTTAGGACCCTTTATCTGATGAAGTCCCCCATTACTATTACAAGATCTTCATGGCTCTTTGATGCTCTTAACTTTTAAAAATATTCTCCTATGTTGATTAGGATTATATACATAACCCTACTTTTGTCCATCCCAGATTTTCCTTGGCTCTTGCTTTTCTTTTCCTATATCTGAGGTCAAATAGAGTTCCATGTTCTCTCAAAAAACACCCTTTTGAGTTGCCATGGCTGAAAATTCTATTAAATTGCTCACTAGTGGACTCTGGATCAAATTATGTTCATACAAGTGATAATTCAGTTCCCCTTAGCTCAATTACAATACTAATAGGAATGAATTAGGGCATCTGTACACTCTTTTAGGGCTTCATTTCAAGCAAGTTTGTAGGGAGATTTAATGGTATCTATGAGCTCAAACCATAAGTTTCATGTCTTAAAATGCATTTAGATTTTTTTATTTGTACCTTTGTATCATCAAGTCCACAAAATCCTCAAGTTTGTTATTTTTTGCTTTCGTTGCATTGGTGTGGCATCCTTATTCATTAATACTCAAAATATGACCATTTATCACTTTTGGACACATGTCAATATTTCATTGGCTCTAAGCCTTTTGAAAATTTAGCTTTTTTTTGCATCGTCCGATCATCCTTGTACGAATCAATACACTCCATTGGATCTTGATTTGAGGGGTGGAATGCCATTGGTTATTCACTGGTCTTTTACCAAAATGGTGACACTTGGTAGCTATATGGGATTTTTACCCTCTGCACTATTAGTTATGCCAAGCTAACACGTGTTTTCCACATGGCAATATCTTATTTGGTCCAAATTCCTTTTGAAAATTCAATGTCCATCTCACATTGTCGTATCATTTTTGTCCAGAAAAAATCACTTCATTATATCTTCTATCTGAGTTCCCATAGTGGTGACACTTATCACCCTCTCACTCATCCCATGGCTAGGTTGAAGTCTTGACTTGCTACGCTCCATTGATTGGATTGTGTATACTAAATCACATACCATCGATCGATGGAAATGTGCTTGAGCTTTATTATAAACCATGAGCTTGACTTTTCAACATCAATCTCATGCCATTAGATCTTCCCCATCTGATTGAATACATGTTGTAGATTATGATCCAGGCAGTCGAACGTGATTGGTTCTTATAGATAATAGGAAATATTAAATTCAAAACTTGGGAATAATATAAAACTTAAGCTAAAGTCTTGGATCAAGGTTTTCATTCGTATTAATAAATACAAATAAAGCTTTAGACTAAAGTCTTAACCTATGTTTAAAACATATTAAAGGTGACCTTGCAAAATAAAAGACATAGCATAAAGTCTTAGCCTAAGGTTTTTATTATATTAATAAATATGATAAGCCTTATGGTAAGGCTTTAGGTTAAGCTTATAACAAAGGGACCATGCATTAGTTAGACCATGCCAATCATAAAATATACTAAGGGGTCACAGGACCTAGAGGGACCAAGCATAAGATTTTTAGACTAAGGTTTGGTCATGTTGAAAAACATGACTAAGCTTTATGATAAAATTAAACTAAGTCCATGGCATAATTAAAGTGTTCTCGCATAATTTATTCCCCTGTAATTTTTAATTTAATTCAAAAGGGACCTAAGTTTAAAACATTAAACTGAGGTTTTAACATGAATAAAAATAGATCCAATTAATCTTCGATAGATCAAAGACTAACAAAAGATCAATTTAACATTGAAGCACATAACACTAAACATGTTTAGTCCCAAATGAGATTCTACTGAACTTGCAATACAGAAACACAAGCAACAATTTTTAGTAACATTGGAAGGGGTGAAACCATGATCATCTAACAACATGTACATTAATCCAAATGAGAGTTATGAACAATGTGCAAACATGCTAGATATATTCTGATCAAGTGAATTTTCACCTTTAAGGTACAAATTTTCACAATTTGACACAAGGGTCTTCATTTTTTATAAATCGGGGTATGTTGACCTCAACAAACTATTTTTATGAATTTTAGATGTGCATGTATCAATGCAGAGTTGTTAGTTTGAGATTTATGCTAGGTTGATTAAAAGTTGTTAAATTCATTTCAATATCGTTGCTTTTTTGGAAGATGTGCAAATGCAATTTTCTTGGTTAAGTAAATCTTTAAAGTGAATTTGATTTCTAATTTGCATATTTTCAAATATCCTTAGACACTTGTTTGGTATATGATAGGATATGTATTATTTGATAATTTTATGTCATATGTTGGTTTGAAGATGCATATCCTTGATGAAATTAGAGCTTTGTCAAGATGTATGAACTAAAGAACAAAAATATCTCTCTTTCTACTTTACCCTATCTATTTTCTCATTTTTTGATCAAGTCACTATAGTTTACTTTCTCATTATTAATATTCATGCTAGATTAGATTTTAGATTCTGATCATCATTCATTAGAATTAGTTAAAATAACTTTAGATTATTCACAAAACTTTAAGACCACGGTTGCTCCCAACAACCACTTGCATAATCATTTTGTGAAGTAGTCAAATAGTTTAGCCACTAGTCCACCACAGATCTCAAGAAGATCACAACCAGGAACTCAGGAAAAAGATTTTTTAAATCTTAAAATGATAAGTTTTTTCAACACTATGAAAACTTTGTGATACATTTACATGTGTCAACAAGCAGAAAAATTGGTGCTAGAATGAGGGCATAAGCTAAAGATTTGTGAATCTGAAGTATCTTGATCTAGTTTTAATGAATTTTGTAGAAAGATCAATTGATCCTTTGCATATTTGTGTTTTTCTTAGCTTAAATTTGTAAATATCACTGATATTCATGGTTTTAGACTAGTCTTCAGGCTTATTTAGCTAAAGATAGTTATTCTTTGAAGATTTATGTGAAATTGTTGTAAACTTTGATTAAGCTTTGTGAATATGACATGTTTGAGGTTAGTGATAGTGATTTTATTCAAAGATAAGTGATATTCACAAGTTTGGATGTATCTTTAAGCTAATATTATTAAAGATAGCCATTATTTAAAAGATTTGTATGAATTTGTGAAAAGTTTTCTTGAACTTAGAAATCTAAACGTATAAATCTACTTATTTGTAAAAATTGAACCATTCTTTGCAAAGATAAAATTTCTACATTGTTTTTGGAACATGAGTTGGATTTCACATGCTGGAACTGCCATGAATAAGAACTAGGTTAAGGTCTGAGACAAGGCTACCTATTCTTTCCTTATAAATTCATAGGAAGATAAGAATGGATAAAAGTAAATGTAGAGTTTCTAAATCTCAACCTACTTCACCTATTTTATTGGTTGTATTAAATCCTCATCAAGGTATGGCTTGGCTAGCTAGATATTTTATCAATGTGCTTGGTCAAGTACATGACTTACCAAGAAATCCAAAGATATATTTACCTTCATTTAGTTCTACAAGTGTTGTTACTACTAAAGAACACATCAAGTATTTTAAGGTCGCATTAAGATTGTTAAATGTTGTTCATGAAGATGTTTCTTGCAGGTTGTTTTCTTTTGCCTTTAGAGATGTAGCATACAATTGGTTTCTTAATCTTCTTTAAAATTACATCATCAACTGTAATGATTTAAATAATTATTTCATTGATCAGTTTGAAAAGATCATCAGTCCTTATGTTCTATATCAATAGTTCATTACGATGAATAGAGATTCAAATGAAACCATTAGAGCTTTCAATGTTAGATTTCAAAAGATTTTTAATAGAGTTATAACTCCCTATAAGCCTGATGAAGCTTTAGCTTTAGATATTTATAAGGATGCATTAGATCCAATGACTTTTATATTTCTAAAGAGAACTATTGGAGCCATAAATACATTAGCGTTGGCCTATGTTGAAGCTATGAAACTTAGTGATCAAATTCAACCCCAAGGTTAATTAGCATATGTTATTCCTAATATTAATCCTAATTTTTATATATTGAATATCATCCCAAATGCTAATAAGAACATGCTTGCCTTGAATCAAACTCTAGTTTTAAACCAATTGCCTTTGAGTCATGTTCATATTTGTTAGAACCTAGGATTGGTAAATAGTTATAAAAGTAGATCCCATACACAAAATCAACAAGATATGGTGCTAATAACTAGTAATAATACTCAAGTCCATAATTTGAAGGCACCTAAGAATGAAAATGACTCTATATTGAAAATGGTTCAAAAATTGAACACTGATTTTCTTCAGTTACAAAGACAGGTAGGTAACACTGCAGAAAATTTCAATGAAAACTATTCTTATCAGAAGTTTAACAGACCTACAAATAAATTTCATAATAGCAACAAAAACAATATTAATGAGTCATCTACAACTAATAACATACCTGAAATAAACATTTGTGATGTAGATTCAACTAATTATTGTAGGGTTCATAACACTACAAAAACATGGTGAATTATATTGTATAGAATTATGTAATGCATTTGAAGTATTTCAATATGAATTGGATACATTTGAAGTTGTGCCTAACAAAGATAATTTTTTAGGGACATCTGACTCTTTAGAGACATTTGAAATAAGCCTTATGGTGGAAACCTTTGATTTTCCATTTCAAGATGATAATGAACTTGAAGACACTCCATAGGAAATTCATGATTTTCAATAGATTCTGAAGAAGACTTATCCATTGAGGAATAAAGAACAAAATCAACCAATAACAAGATCTACTCCACCAAACAACATGATACTCATCCTGATCCCAAAGCTGATAATAATCCAGAACCTCCAAAGGGAAGTAACACTCAAAATATTGTTGATTTATCTATTTTTTCTACCAGGAGTGGGTACAACATAATAAAAGATATGAAAAAAATTAAATATAATATCACATTACATTTAACTCATATAACTTAATAGAGAGACTTGTTGCTAGAATCTTTAACTAAAAAAACTAGTAAATCATAGAAACCTGTAAATGTAATTGTAGTAATGTATAAGAATAAAATAGAGGTTTCCCCTTTTTTATTAACAATTAGAGTTTTTAGAAAAAAAATAACTATCTATTAAATTCTGGTGCTTCTGCAAATATCATGCCAACAAGTATTTGTGAAAAGATTGGTTTAACTCCTATTAAGTATGATAGATTAGTGAATCAATTAGACAAATCTAGAGTTAAAGTGATTGGTGAATTGTTAAATGTGCATATGCATCTTGCTTCAAAACCAAGAGTGCAACAATTTATTGATATTCAAGTTGTGGACATTCCAAATGCTTATAGGATGTTGCTTAGCATAGATTGGACCAAAGCTTTGAATGGATACATGTCAACTGATTGCTCTCACATGTGGATAGCATAGAGGGGAGTTACTAATCAAATTTAGATTGAAAGGGAACTAAATGTGAAGCATATGATCACTGAATATAATGCAACCAATGAAAGGGTCAATTTGGTTAATTCTAATTTAATGGTTCACACCCTTGACACTCCTTAGGTATGTAATTCTAAAGACTCTCATGATATGCCTAGACATTGAAAATTATATGTTGATGGTGGTAAATTCAAATTTGGGTCTAGAGTAGGATTAGTTTTAATTAATCCCATTGGTAAAGAATATAATGCTTCTTACAAACTTCAGCGTCCTTGATTCAATAATTTGGCAGAGTATGAAGCATTGATCCTAAGATTAAATTTTTTTATTAAACACAAGGTTAAATAACTACTAGTATATGGTGATTATGAACTAGTAGTCAATTAGGTCAAAAGCAAGTATTAGTACAAATTGTCTTATCTGAAGAAATACAAGTTTATAGTATGGGACTTGATTGAGTATTTTGATGCTTTCAATATTGTTTCAATCCTTAGAGAAAGAAACGAGACTATTGATGAACTAAATTTCATTGCAACTAATCAAATGCCAAATTAAGACTCCCAAAGGCTTAACATTTAATTGGTCCCATGTCCCTTTATACCTGACAATATTAATCATTTGCAAGTGTTTAGTGATGACCAACAAATCATTGAATTCATGAACAACTCAGGAGTGTTTGAGTCTCATATTATTGATGAGGTCAATGAGAACTCTCTTGATGATGATAAAATTGATGACAAGATAATATAATTGAATGATAAAAAAAATCCCAAAGGAATGATTATCTTGGAAAGACTATTCAATAAATATAAGCTAGTTGAAAATGCTAAAGTTCCCAAAGTAAATGGGAAAGATTATAATGTAATTGACCTAGGAACTCAAGGTCAACCTTAGCTAGTAAACCTTGGTACAACATGCACAAATAAAGACTCTAGAAATGCTAAAGACCTATTGACCAGGTACAAGGATGTTATTGCATGGTCTTATGACGACTTGAATATCTTTGATCCTTGAGTTATCACCCATACCATTCCCTCGAAAGAAGCTTGTAAACCCTTTATGCAGAAACAAAGACCAGTTAATCATATTTTATAACCATTGATTTATAAAGAGGTCAAGAAATTATTAGATGCAAAAATAGTTTTTCCAATTAGACATTCTACCTGGGTAGTTAATCTACTACTAGTTAGAAAGAAAAATAGAGAGATTCGATTATGCATAGATTTTAAGAACTTGAAAAAATATTTTGAAAAGGATAATTATCCTTTACCATCACTTGATCAGGTGATTTAAATTGTTAGTGGTTCTGCCATGATGTCTTTCCTAGATGGGTTTTCATGTTGGAATTAGGTACTTGTTAATAAGGAAGATAGAATGAAGACTGCATTCACAATAAAAAAGGGCACTTCTACTTACAAGAGGATGCCTTTTGGACTCATCAATGTAGGAGCTACCTTTCAGAGAGATATGGACTATGCCTTTCAAGGTCTCATAGATAAATGTATCATTATATATATGGATTATATGATTGTGTTTTCTAAGAATATGAAAGATCACATAATGCATTTACAACAAGTATTTGAATACTGTCGAAAGTATGGAATTTCCCTTAACCCTAAGAAAAGCATATTTTGTGTAACTGAAGGGAAATTTCTAGGACATGTGATAACTAGATATGGGATTTCTATAAATCTAGATAGAGTTAATGCTATATCTAAAATAGAACCCCCAATAATAAAAAGAGTTAAAGTATTTCTTTGGGAAGATCAATTTTGTAAGGAAATTTATTTCTAGTTTTGCAAAGATTGTAAAACCACTCAATGGCATGCTAAAGAAGGATACAAAGGTCGAATGGAATGAAGAAATGAAAAAAACCTTCAAAGATATCAAGGAAGCAATAGGACATGCACCCATGCTGATAAGTCCTAACTTTGAAAAAAAATTATCTTTATTCTTTTGATTTTGAGCATATTATAACATCTGTATTAACTTAGAAAATTTATAAATGTGATCATCCAATTACATTTATGAGTACTAACTTCAAAAATTCTGAGTTAAATTATTCTCCAGTTGATAAACAAACATTTACTTTGGTTAAGGTAGTCAAAAAGTTTAGACACTACATTCTTAGAAATAAAGTGCATGTTATATTACCAGACCCTACTACCAAACTCATGTTGAGTCAATGTGAATTAAGAGAAAGAAGAGGGAAATGAATTTCCATACTCCAAGAATATTATTTTGAAATGAAAACTAATAAATTGGTGAGGTGTCAGGGATTAATTCAACTGATTGCTAACACTAATCCTAGATTGAGCATCATGCAGGTTGACCACCAACAGTTTCAACCAAATTACTTGTATGAAGCAATCATTCATTTCCTAATTAGTGGTTCTTATCTTACAAGACTGAGCAGAGAATAGAGAAGAGCTTTGAGGCTCAAAGTAGCTCACTTCTTGATCAAGGATGGGATACTTTACAGGAAGAACTATGGAGTGTATTTGAGATGTGTTTCAAAAGAAGAATCAGCTGAAATCTTAAGTAACTTTCATGAGAAACTTGGGAGTGTACACCCATCTGGGAAAAAAACAACTTATAAAATCTTAAGGGAAGGATATTGTTGGCCAACCATTTTCAGAGATGCTCACAAACATGTCAGGGAATGTTATCAATGCCAAATCTTCAATACAAAGGACCCTAAAGTAGATATGCCTTTGAGGCCAATTTTAATTGACAAACCATTTACTCAATGGGGTGTGAATTTTGTAGGGGTTATCAACCCTAATTCTTTAGATGGGCATAAATATGTTATTACTTCCATATATTATTGTACAAGATGGATAGAGGTAGTAACAACAAAATAGTGTAGGATTGAATATGTTATCAAGTTCTTAGAAGAGAACATTTGCACCAAGTTTAGGATGCCGTTATCATTAGTTTGTGACAATGGATCAACATTTACATCTATAGAGATGACTGAGTGGGCCTATGATAATAAAATAGCTCTTAAGTTTTCATCTAATCATTACCCTCAAGGTAATGGAGTTTCAGAGTCTACAAACAAGAATCTAATGAAACCTATTAAGAAGGTTGCAACTCAATAACCAAGAACATGACATAAATTGTTGAAATATGCTCTATGGAAAGATAGAACCAAAATGAAATAAGCTCTTGAAAGTATCACCATTTCTCTTGGTATATGAACAAGAAGTAATCTTTCCAATTACTCTCAAATTGCCAACTTACAAGTTTATAGAGGAGCATATGGAAGAAGATCAAGAATATCCCAATTACAGGTTGCTTGATATCATCAAAATGGAAGATGCTAGAGAAGAGGCATTTGTTAATTTTAGAAGACATCAAACCACTATCAAAAGATGGTTTGACAAAAGGCCAAAGATTAAGGTGTTCAGACAGGGAGACCTAGTTCTCCTATGGGACAAAGCATATGAGTCAAAAGGGAAAAATGGGAAATTCTGGCACTTACCAAATTGTTGAGAAAATAGGAGAAAACACCTTTAATCTCAAATACTTACAAGGAGTAGATTTCACTTTTCCAACCAATGGGAAGTATTTCAAGCATTATTTCTCTACTATTCCACCTAAAGTCTTTATGGAGTAATCTATAAGATTAGTTAGATTTAGTGTGGGTAGGTTTAAATTAATTTCATTCATGTCCCTTGTTTATAAATAGTGTTTGCAAATATATGTTTACTTTTGTGTTTGATTTCTTTGGTTTATTCTCTGTCTTCTAATAAATCTTTTTTAAGACTAGTCTTCAAGCTCCAAATCCATCTAAGTGCTCAAAATAACTTCATAGACCAATAATTTGGGTATGACCCTTAAACATTGGTTGATCATGGATTTTGTAAATTCAAATATTAATATTATGTTTCTGAGAAATTGATGAAGATTAATATATAGACTAATTGTTCCTTAAAAATACTAAACCTTATTTTGATCTAATTTTTATTTTAATAAGGATTGCCTGTGTTTGAGTGAAAGTTGAATTATTAGAACAAAGTTTTGTTAGTACTTAAAGAACATCATTGCTTGGTATGAAGTCTATGACCAAGGATGATGTTGATGCCCAAATGTGTATCATAGGTGCCCAGAGTGTTTAAGAACACTTCTCATTTTATAATTCTTAAAGAACTGAATGCATGAGTTATAGGTTTTGATAATTCTATTATCTTTGATGGAACAGAGGCAAAGCAAGTGGATTGTTTCACAATATTTATAATGTTTGGTGGTTGGGAGCCACTATGGCCAGATAGCAGATCTATGTAAAATATGAAGTATCAATGCTAAGAACAGTGAATTATGATCAAGAACTAATATAAAGACTAATCTAAGATGGATATTTACAATGGCAATTAAACTAGAGTGAATTGGTTAAAAAAGAGCAAAAATAAGGGTAGGGCAAAAAAGAGATGATGTTGATCTTCATTCCAAATATTATGACAAAGTTCAAATATCATCCAGGCATGTAATTAACCAATGTATAACATGAATTAGCATAAGATCAAATCCTATTACACATCAGACAAGCTTCTAAAGAAGGTGCAAATAATGCAAACAAGAACCAAGTTCAATTTAAAGATTTACCTTACAGGGAAACAACATTAACCCTAATGCAAGAAGAGTAAGAAAATTAAATGAACCTAGGGACTTTTAGTCAACCTAGCATTAATACAACTTAACAACTCTATAATTAAATGTGCACACCAATAATTCATGAGAACCATTCAAATCTATAAGTCATAACAAACAAGTGAGATAGAAGCCAAGATAACAATGAACACAAGCATCTACTGGATAATCTTTGTAGAATTTCTTGATTATATTAATTTATCTCAGTTTACCAAGTAATTTTGACTTTAAAACTCCCTCCATTTTTTACAAATGACTATACTCCTTTTATAGAATTCAAAGAAGTATGTTAGTCAATTATATCCAATTACAAGTATACAGGTGTAAGGACAACTATCCTTTCTATAAAAGTTATAGAATACCCTAAACTTTTCCAAGTGGACTAACCTATAGGCAATGTGATTACAAGGTGAACATGCCTTTACAAAGAGAAAAGAATATTCTATTTTAAAATATTATAATGCTTCTACAAAAACTAATATTCCTAACTAAGTTTGAGGACCGTGTTTTGATGTAGTCTCCTGCCTTTCCTGAAGGATCTTCAATCTATAATGTTTCTCGCTAATAAACTAGAGGTCAACAATAGGCTTCAAGAGGAGTTCCTTTCCTTGATTCTTTAGTTTTTTGAGGTCCTTCTCAACCTTCTCTATTGTTGGCTTGATACCCTTGGCATCTCCCATTTTCTCCTCTAATGATAGAAATAGACCCATGATTCTCTTGTTGTCATCCCCTATTTTACCTTGACCTTGGCTTCTCACTTCTTGCATGAATTGAGTAGTTTTGTGATTCAACTCCTCATATATAATAAATCCCAAAGAACTAAGTGATGTTGACTCCTTGATCAAGCTATCCAAGATGTGCAACATTTTGTTCTCCTACTGCTTAAGTTTCCCAACCATGTCCTTCATTTTTTTAAGGCACTGATCTTATCCACTAATATGGCCATAGCCATGTTTAGGTGTGCTAGCTTGATTGTCCTAAATTTTGGGACTGGGTTTTTTGTTAAGGCTTTGATCAATTATTTTACTTGATAGATTGAAGCCTTCCATTGGCCAACTTGGCTTGTAGCCATATTGCTTTGCTTGCTCACTTCACTCTACCTAATCCTGACTATCTTCAGGGAGCTAAACAAATCCTTCATGGTGTTTTTAAATTGTTGGAATCTATCGTCTGGTATTTTCAAAAAAAAAGTTTCTTCCAAGTTCTTATTTTGTTTCAATATACCTTTGATCATTATTTGCAACTACTCGGACTAAGCCTGAGCCATATCAAGAACATTCTCTTCAAACATGGGGGCCTCACCAAGCTTTTGGCCCCCTATTGGAGTTAGTCCAATAAATGGTTCCACCTTCTGAAAGGTGAACTCTTCTCCTCCTACCATTGTTTTTTCCTCAGTCACTCTCTATAGACTAGTAGTTATTGGGTTAAATTTAACACCATCTAAAAATTGTGTTATTTTTGGAGTTGGAATCTCTATCTATGTTCCACTTGACTCCCCAAGAGAAACCATCATATTCTCTTGTTCTTTCTATAAATCCATAATCCATGGCTTAAGCTCATCGTGCACAGTGATGTTGACATATTTTGTAATAGCCCAAGGATGGTGCATGGCAATAATCTTCTACAACTTGCCATATATAAAACATTCAGGAATGGTTGGAACATGAATTTGATTTTCATCACTGAAAAGGTTGACCTCACTCAAACGATGAGTGAAGGTCAACTTAGGCTTTTTGCCTCCTACTAGAACCAAAGCTAGCTCAACTTTTCACTTTGGTGGGGTAGCAATAGGGACTAAGTCCAATGCTACTTCTTTCCCCTTCTCTTTCTCTATCTATTCAACTTGAGCTTATTTTTCATCTAATTCATAGGCACTAGCCAGTATCTTCAAGGCATATTCCACTATTTCTTTAGGATCCAATGTTATAATGTCAATTACTTCAACCTATGATCACGATTCCTCAGGATGGGCTAAGGATGATGCTACCTCATCAGGTCTCTTATCCTCTGGTATCTGCTCAATTAGTCCTCCAGGATTTTGTGTTTTTATTTGTGGCTATGATGGAGGAGGTCTAGAAGATGGGCCTCCTAGAAAATGGTATTGCTTAGGTCCCATCCTGCCATATATCATCACTTGGCTTCTGCTCTCTTAGCAATCTAGCCTCTGATTTGATATTGAATTTCTTCAATCTCCCCAAGACTTCATGAAATGAAGAGGCCTTAGTGTACATGGGGTCATAAGGTCCGATCTAATGCTCATAAGTCATATTGATCCCCTTTGCCTTTAAATGTTTATCAACCCTTTCATAGGGGTCCTAGTGTCTTAGCTCACCAAATTGCAAATTGAAGGAGGTTCTATGTCTAGATTCAACCTATATATTATCCCATTATTGAAACATAGTCCTTCCAATATTTATGGGTAGGATATGAAGCAATCCCTTTTTCTTAGTTTCACATAAGCCATCTATCCCATTGTATATTTGATAGGCCACCTCCTGCTCTACTAGCTTGAATGACACATGAATTGGTAGCCTGAGAGGTTGGTTCAAGGCTCTTTCAATCCTAATGATTGTGCAATCAAGATAGATCCATATATCTTGCATGGATTAAATAGTATTCTTAATTAGGGGGTTGACCATCATCATTGGGATCCCTGTGATGGCCTCAACTAAGGCTAGATAGACACAATCACAAATGAATTGAATATGGTCCCTGTATTTAAAAATATGTAACTTTAAGTAGTAGTGGGAGACTTTTTGTGTTCCCTCAGGTGACCATTCTCTAAAGTTGGGAATCTTGATGGTGGCAAGAAAGGCATCCAGTAAGTATGACATCATATAAAACTAACACTTAGTCTTCTTCTTGATTGCAGTGAACTATTTACTCAAACAAGTGCTAATAATCTCACCTAAAGGAGTGGTGAGTTGTTTCTAGACCATAAAATAAATTAAGGGGAACTAGTGTTTGTCTACATAGGTGGTGGAGGGGTTCCCACATAATATGTTCATCAATGTCATGATCACCCTGATCCTAGGTCTAAATTGGTTGATTGGGATGCTTTTATTGAGGTCAGAAAACACTTGATTCCCAGAATATAACCATAGGGTAAAGATGGTCTTAAGGTCATTCTTCTTGGCCCATTCATTGATGGTGGGTATGTCTATCTGGGGTTTGGGTAATTTATATTAAATTTCAAAGGCAATAGGAGAAATATAAGCAACTTTCCTAAATCTACATTCATGAACTATCATGCCTTGATCAATTTTACAATCCTTGAAAATAGGGGAGAGAACATTGATGCAATGCAGTACCTCTAGTCTTTTTATAGCAAAATGAAGATTTGTCATTTGGATGGCCACTACATCATAATATCTCCTTCTAATAGATGCATTCTTCTAATCTTATTTGGAAATGATTGTGTGCTCTTGAATTATCTAGAATATCTTGGACCAGTTGTTGTCCCCTATGTTCAAAGCCATAACATCAAACTATGTATCTTTGAAGATTCTCCCCTCTGTGTCTAAAGTGAGATAGATCTCCACATCTTCTTTGTGTTGTTTTCAGGCCACCATGACTATGATTTTGTTCAAATTACTCACTAGTGGTCTATAGTTTGACTCTGGAACAAATTGCTCTTGCTCATATGACAACTAGACTCTCTCAAGCTTGACTATGATCAATTTAGGGTTGAATTACGGATTTTGTACACGTTAAATTTTTTTGTAGGTCCTTTTAGAGATTTAATGGTGATGTTTATTTTCACTTGAGTGATATTTGTTCCTTAGATTTCATTTGGATCCTTGAACTTATACTTTTGCCTTTCTAAGCCCACAAGATATTTAGATTTGTCACTTTCAGGACCATGTGGCATTGTCATGGCATATATGTGGCATTTTCATAGCATATTGCCCATTAATGTTTTAAAAATTGACCATTTCCTATTAAAATATTTCTTCCATCTCACACCATTGGATCATTCTATATGGATCAACATGATCCGTTGATCTCGATCTTGAGAGTTGAACTCCATTAGCTGTTATTCGTACTGGGCTCTGAGGTCATGCCACTTGGTAATACCATGGGCGTCTTGATGTCCATTGAAAAGTCTACATTGATCTCACAACGTTGGATCATGCAGGTATGAATAAATGTAGACCATTGATCTTTAAAAGGTGCTCGGGCTTTAATGTTTGCTAGGATTTGAGGTTGTGCCACTTGGTAGTCCTACAGGCCTTCTGAGCTCTGCACCTTGTTAGTCCTACTAGTTAACATGCTTTTGCCATGTGAAATTCTTGCATTAACTCAAAGGTCTGTTGAATAGTCTTGACTTGATACATTTTGTTGATCTGTATTTGTACACTTGAACGCGTACCGTAGATCTTTGGAAAGATGCTCAATGTTTAAACTGGGGTCTATGGCTTGACTTTTTAACTTTGATCTCGCTCTATTGGATTAACTTCATCTAATCAAATGCGAGTCATTGATCATGATCTGGGTAGTCAAACATGATTGGTTCCTATATAAAAATGAGATTGAGTAAGCCCAAGAATATATAATTTAGATCAAAGTCTTAGACTAATGTTTTTATTTGTATGAATAAATACGAATAAATTTTAGTCTAAGGTCCTTAAGCTAAGTTACAAATATCATAAAAAGGACCCTGTGTTAGGTAAGCATAAATCCTAAGCTTAAAACATGACAAAAGGACCCTTCGAATAATAAAAGTCATAGCATAAGGTTTTATCCTAAGGTTTTATTGTATTAACAAATATAATTATAACTTTAGGGTAAAGTCTTATGCTAAGTCTATGTCATAATAATAAAAGGGACCCTTTTAGTTTACTATTTTGATCTCATGCCATTGGATCTTTAGCCTCTACTAAAACACGTGTCGTTGATCATGATCCATGGAGTTGGGTGAGATTGGTTCTATGGATTAAAGTCTTTGACTTATCGGGCTCATCTTGCACCATTTGATTAACTTCACCCGAGTAAATGTGGGTCGTTGATCTCGCAAAGGAACACAGTGTTTAAGTTAGGACTCAGAAAACTATGGAACTTAGGAGAAAGTCTTAAGACTAAGGTTTTATTTATGTTAATAAACATGAATAAGACTTTAGGACAAGTTTATAGAAAAAGGGTTCATGTGTCACTTTAGACCAAGCTAGGAACATAATAAAAAGATCCTGCAAACAATAAAGTTAGACCATGCTTAGAATAAAAGGGAATAAGGAGTTCAAGACATAAAGGGATCAAACATATAATTTTTAGACTAAGGTTAGATTGTGTTTAAAAACATGACCAAACCTTAGTATAAAAATTATACTAAGTCCGCATCATTTTTAAAGTGTTCTCGCATGAATTGTTCCCACCAATTTTGAATTTGGTCCAAAATAGCCTATGCTAGGGTTTCTTGAATGAGGGTTTCAAGAGGATTTAAACATGGATTTATCGACTTTATACAGACCAAAGGTTAGCAAAATCCCAAGTTGGGATTAAACTGTAAAATCTAGGCATAGTTCATTGAAAGAGAGTTCCATTATACCTACAACTTGAAACATGAAGAGCAAATGTTGGCAAACTTGGAAAAGGTCAAACCAAATCCATGAACAAATAATCCAACCAAGTCAAGGTGTGGATGATCTTCAAATACAAATAATGTGCAAACATGCTAGTGACATTTTTATTAGGTTAATTTTCAATTTTAAGGTACAAATTTGCATAATTTATCACAAGGGTCCCCATTTTTTAAAAATGGGGGTATGTTGACCTCAAAAAATGGTGAATTTTGGGGGAAAATAGTAATATGTTAGAATTTAGAGACTCTGATTCAAACAAATAACTAGAATACTTATTCCACTTGATCAATGCCATTATCAAGATTAGTTCATGGTTAAAATAAGTCTTATACCTATAGAATTAGGATCAAAAATCAAAACCTAGCCATGATGTGTGTGTGTTTTGATATCACTTACTATTTGCCATGGGATTTAAGGAACAACTTCTAGATTTCATGCCTTTAACCATAAATATTGACCTCCAACATGTTTGGATATTCATTAAGAACCATGCTTTGGGTCTACTGCCAACCAAGCATCCATATCCCTGATAGAGATGTCTTTGGCCCCACTTAAGGCCTTGTTACACTACCATCCAGGCATCCATATCCCCGACAGAGATTACCATAATCACATTTGCTTGGAAAGCTTTTGATTTTACAACAAGCTCTTATTTTTGTATGTTTAGATCATTTTGGCTTTATAGCAAAGTTTGGGAACCAGGCTAGCCAGGTTTAGGGATTTGGTCAAATGTTTGATCTTCAAATAAGCACCTATGGTTGCAACCTTTGTCCAAGGCAATAATGTTTGTTAAGTGCAAACATAACTATGTCCTAATAGTTTAAATTTTCATCCCACATTTATAATTCTTCTTAAATCCAAGAATAGATTGAAACAAGGTTTAAAACTTTATGAAACAGCCAATTTATCTATTAGTCTTTGATAGCTTCTCTAAATTATAAAATTAAGCTCATATTCAATAATCCATGATGAACCAATGTTGAGAAATCATATCGGCATTTCTTAATTGTGAAGTTTCTTGAGCAACTAGATAAAACTTGAGCTAAGAATTGTCTAAAAGGACTTATAAAAGCAAGGAGCAAAGCAAGAGAAAGCAAACAAATATAAATAGGTGCTATATACAAATAAGGGGTAGGAAGGAAAAAATCAAGACATAAAGAACATGAAAGAAACTAAATAAATCTTTACACTAACTGCATAAAGCACTTACCTCCCGGATCAAATGGAAAATTATTTATTCTACTAAATAACCTTGAAGTATGATTACTTCCATTTAATTGCCTCTTCTTGTGGATGTGAGCATTTTCATGCTTGTGTCTTCTAGGTGATGTATCTTGATTTCCCCTCTCCATTCTCTAATACATAGGTTGAAGAGATGGGTCTAAAACCCAATCATCTTCCTCTCAAATTCTTCTATTTTGTAGCAAGAGGGTTAGTTTTTCTTCATCCATACACAGTTATTGGATTATATCATCTTCACTTAGTAATGGTATCTCGGTTAACCTCCTTAGATTGATGTTTTCATTGGGTTTTTTCTGAGGTGGAAATGGACTATCAATCTTTGCACAAAAATCTTCCAAGTCATCCCAAAAGGCTTCTTCATCCTGATCAACTGAATGAAGTTCATATGGAAACTCATTATTAGAAACATGTTGGTCCCATACTCCTAACCTTTCAATGAAGTCATATGTAAATTCTTGATCTGTTTCACCTGCTTCATATTCATCCTTAGTGAAGAAAGGTAGCTCTTCTACCCAATTAAGTTCTAGCAAATCTAGTTTTGGGATTTCCAGGACATCATTGCCTTCTTGGGACATCTCAATTTCTTTCAAGAAATCCTGGTGTAATTGCTGCCCATGGTCATCTTCTTTAGCAATATCCTCTATTCCATTAGTTATTTCATATGAAGTGTCCTCATATCTATCTTTTGAAGAGAATTCAGCTTGTATCTGATCTTGTTCATGAGGTTGCTCATCTTGAAGAGTTGTTCCTTCTTCCAGAGTATCTTCACATTCAATTTATTTTTTAAATGGAAAATCAAAGGCCTCTATCATGAACCTTGAGATCTTGAAAATCCAGATGTCCCTGCAATATTGTCTTGGTTAGGCACAATTTCAGTTGTATCCCTTTCATCTTGAGATGTTTCAAAAACATTGTAATGATTAGCCAAATCTATATCATAGAAACTCATTTGTATTTTTTTAGATGATCCATTATTATTGTTATCATGAAACTTGTTTCGAGGCCTATTGAACCTTTGAGAAGCATAGTTTCTATTAGAGCTCTCCCTTGTATTTCCTACTTGCTTTTGTAACTAAATAAAGTCAGTGCTCAGTTTTTGGACCATTTCTAATATCAAGTCATTTTAATTTTTTTGGTGTCTCAGGATCATTAACTAGAGCATTACTACTAGATGTGGGTATTTGAGTTCCCTGATTTTATGGATGAAGCCCACTAGCAGTGTTATTCAAGAACCCTAGGTTTTGGCCAAGTTATGGATGACTCAATAGTAATTGGTTCCAAACAGGAGGTTAACTCAAAGTAGGTATATTTTGATTGGCATTAGGGGTGGAGTATGTTATTTGACCTTGGGGTTACATTTGGTCATTAATGATCACAACTTCAATATAATCTTATTCTAATGTATTGACGACATTTGCAGATCTTTTCAAGAACAAAGAGGTCATGGGGTCCAAGTCATCCCTGTAAATCTCTAAAGCCAAAGCCACATCAAGTTTATATGGGGCCATGGTCCTGCTAAACATCTTTTGGAACCTAGAATTAAAGGTTGTTATGGTTTCATTAAAATCCCTCTTAACTGTGATGAACTATTGGTAAAGGATACATGGATTGATAATTTTTCCAAATTGATCAATGAAAATATTATTAAAGTCATTCCAAATAGTATTGTAATTCTCAGGTAGGTTGAGAAACCAATCATATGCAACATCTCTAAAAGTGAATGGAAACAATCTACACATTACATCTTCATGAACTACATTTAACAATATCAAAGCAGCCTTGAATGATTTAATATGTTCTTCAGAAGTGACAACATTATTAGTATTGAAAGAAGGCAAATACCTTTTAGGGTTTCTTGGTAATTCACGTACCTGACCAGGCACATTGATAGAAGAACCACCTAGCCAACCCATACCTTGAACACATGAGCACCCTAACTTGGTGAAGTTAGTTGAGACCTTGAAAGTTTATGCTCAACTCAGTATCGCTTCTATCAATTCTATACTGTGACCTTGAAACCTATTTAAAATACGATGCATCAAACCAACCTTTACAAAGTATAAATATGAAGTTTGCACGTTAGGCCAATTTTATACAAATACATGTAAAGTACGACTATCTTTAACTAAATAAGCTCAAAGATACATCTAGACTGATGAATGAGAGTGATCTTTACACCTCTAAGCTCGAATAAACTCAAATTTGTAAAGAACCAGTCAATCTTTGTACAAAATTGCTATTACTAACCTTAAATGCAAGGAATACATAAAGCATGAACTACCTTTGCATGAATATCCATGGACCTTCAAACAATATCGATCTTTGGATAAAGGAATTCCAAACACTAGTCTAAAACCATAAAGATCAATGATCTTTACATAATTGAGCAAAGGATCACTCAAATATGAAAAGAATATACCAATCTTTGATCAATACACACCAGAATTCGCAAAGATTATGTAAATTCACAAAGATCTAACTAAAGGCCCTCCTCCTAGTGCCAGTGAAACTCTGCCTATTGATGCCTAAATGTGTATCATAAGTGCCTAGAGTGTTTAAGAACACTTCTCATTTTAGAATTCTTAAGAACTGAACACATGAGTTGCAAGTTGTGATAATCATATTATCTTTGATGGAACAAAGGCAAAGCAAGTGGACTATTTCACAATATTTATAATGTTTAGTGGTTGAGAGCCACCCTTGTCAGATATCATATCTATGCAAAATATTAAGTATCTATGTTAAGAATAGTGAATTATTATCAAGGACTAATCTAAGATGGGTATTTACAATGACAATTAAACTAGGGTGAATTGGTTAAAAAGAAGCAAAAGGAAGGGTAGGGTATAAAAGAGATGTCGATCTTCATTCTAAATATTATGACAAATTTCAAATATCATCTAGGCATGCAATTAACCAATGTATAAAATGAATTAATGTAATCTTGAATCTTATTACACATCAGGCAAGATTCTAAAGAAGGTGGAAATAATGCAAATAAAAATCAGATTCAATTTAAAGATTTACCCTATAGGAAAATAACATTAGCACAAATGCAAGAAGAGTAAGAAAATTAAATGAACCTAAAGACTTTCACTCAACCTAGAATTGGCACAAGTTAACAACTCTACAATTAAAGGTCAACATCAAGAATTCATGAGAACCATTCAAATATGTAAGTCAAAACAAACAAGTGAGAGAGAAGCCATGATAATAATGAACATGAGCATATAATGGACAATCTTTGCATAATTCCTTGCTTATATTAATTACTCCTAGTTTACCAAGTAATTTTGGTTTCAAAACTCCCTCCCTTCTTTACAAATGATTATACTCCTTTTATAGAATGCAAGGAAGTATGTTGGTCAATTATATCCAATTACAAGTATACAGATGTAAGGATAGCTATCCTTTCTACAAAATTTATAGAATACCCTAAACTTTTCCAAGTGGACTGACCTATAGGCAATGTGCTTACAAGTTGGACATGGCTTTACAAAAAAATATATATATTCTATTTTAAAATATTACAATGCTTCTACAAAAAAGAATATTCCTAACTATGTTTGAGGACCCTATTTTGATGTAGTTTTCTGCCTTTCCTGAAGGATCTTCAATCTATAATATTGTTCATTGATAAATTGGAGGTCAACAATAGGATTCAATAAGAGTTCCTCTCATTAATTCTCTAGGTCTCTGAGGTCCTAGTCAACCTTATCTATTGCTTGTTTGATTCCCTTAGCATCTCCCATTTTCTCCTCAGATGATAGAAGTAGACCCATGATTCTATTTTTGTCATCCCATGTTTTACCTTGCCCTTGGATTCTCACTTATTGCATGAATTGAGTAGTTCTGTGTTTGAACTCATCATCTATAATAAATCCCAAAGAACTAAGTGAGATGGGCTCCTTGATCAAACTATCCCATATGTGCAACATCTTGTCCTCCTACTACTTGAGGTCCCCAACCATGTCCTTCATTTGCTTAGACCATTTGATTAAGTCACTGATCTTGTCCACTAATATGGCCCTTGCCATCTTTACATGTGCTAGGCTTATTTTCCTAAATTCTAAGACTTGATTTTTTGTAAAGGCTTTTATCAAGTCTTTCACTTAATAGCTTGAAGCCTGTGATTGGCCAACTTGGCCTGTAACCATATTGCTTTACTTATTCACTACACTCTACCTAATCCTAACTATATTCAAGGAGCTTAACAAATCCTTCATGGTGATTTCAAATTGTTGGAATTTGTCCTCTGGTATTGTCAAAACAATAGTTTTCTCCAAGTTATTATTTTTTTGAAATATACCTTTGATCATTGTTTGTAACTACTCGGATTGAGCCTGAGCCATATTCTTTCTCAAAGAGTGGCATAATAGGCTCCTGAAAATGCTCAACAAGGTGAGAAAGGTTCAAGGAAGCTACCATAGGTTCCTGATTTTGTTCCTAAAGCTATTTTACTTGGATCACCCTCACCTCCTCTTCCTGATTCTTTGTTTCTTGAATGGCTCTCCATGAAGGAAAGGCTCTAGGCTTTTGAGGGGAAAGGAATGGAGGTTGCAAGGTTTTCTTGTCTGATTTCATGAAACACCACCTCCTCCTTCGGCCCACTGCTCTAAATACATTTCCAAGATGAAAAAGATAGAGGCTCTTGAGGAGGGAGGGATGGGGGTTGAATGACCTTGAATTTACCTGGTTGTATTGCTTGGCTCCAAGATGGGAATGGTCACAAATCTACTTTCATTTGTTGATTCTGCCTTTGTTATTCTTTCCTTGCCTTTAGCTCCAACTCCCTGATTTGCTTTGCTATATTCTTTTGAAATAGCTCCTCCTTAAGGTGGTCAGGAACACAAGAGGGCTCCTAAAGTGGGATGAAGTCTTGGGCCCAAATAGCAAGGTGTTCCACAGCAAGCACTTCATTTTTTTGACAGCCCCCTTGGATGGATGTTCAAGCATGAAAAGACTGTGGAACATATGACAAACTTGGAAGATTTAAAGGAGTACTTGAAATGGCCTCTTGAGGAGGAATGAATGACACATAAGAAGGCTATGAAGGTGTGTACGTAGGCATCAAAGGTTGGTAGGGTTGGCCCTGCTATTCCTCAAGTCCCTCCAACTTGTCCTCAACGCTCTGAATGTAACCACATATATCCATCATGTCACCAGCGAGGTTGTTCCAATTTTCTCTCTCAACAAGTTCCCATTATGCTTTCATTTGCTGCAATGAATCCCTCACATAATGGATCTGGTGAGTAGGGACATTTTGGCCATAACACTTTTGTGAGCACAAATCTAGTGCATGCTTGTCAAGGCTCACTAAATTTTGCCTAAGTGTTGGTATAGATGGCTTATGATAGGGCTGATGAGGAGCAGTATTTTGATGGGCTTGTTCATATGGATGATCAGGGCAATACTCCTGCATATATGGATCATGAGGAACTTGCCAAGGTTCATCATAGCCTTGATATAAATCTTGGTGGGGCTGATTGAGCTCATATGGATCATGAGGATCCTACTGGGGCTGCTAATAAGGAGGTGAATAATAGGAATATTCACCATAGTTGTTCATGTTAGCCTCATAAGTCAAGTAGGAGCTGATTAAAACTTCAAAGAGACAAACCTGGCCTATGCATAACCAGGAGCTTTGATTTGGAATTGTCAATGGTACTAATACTTGCTTAAGTAAATAATGATGATCAAGCACTTGGGCTGCTTAAACCAGTTGATAGATGCTTGGAGTCGCCATTGATGTTTGTTGAATGCCTCCAAAGGTTGATATGTAAAAGAACATCAAAAATCCTTTCACTGCTTTGGACCTTAGTCCCACCGGGCGTGCTAGAACTGTTATAGCTTGGAATTGCACCCCTATGGGAGAGTTTTTCAGGCTCTTCCACTTCCAGCTATAAGCATGGGAACAACCTCAGGATGTGGGTGTCCTATGGTGAGGTTGAGCCTCTCGAATTTTTAAAGAGGCTAGTTCCTCTTTGTGGATCACCTAAAACTAATACTGAAATAAAACTTCACGGAGAAAAGGGTTACAAGGGAGATAAGGGCCCCTGAGAGGGCTAACCAGGCGATGCACTAGAAATAAATGGACACTCATCTACGATTGAACCCACACTAGATCAGTCATGAGGCGACTTGAGCTTGCATGATCTCAAGGTCAAGCTAACACACGTTGGAAGAGGTTTAGTCAGAACACTAATCCAAACCTGCAAAACTTGAAAATACTTCAAAGAGGCAAGCAACATGCTAATGGACTAGGAATAAACGTATTCACAAACCCACCAAACGACAACCATAATAAAGCACTAATTGAAGATAGGAAATAGGCAAAGAAATAGAGTCTCATTACATTCAAGAGGTAGTTCTTACAATACTTCGACAGGGTTTAGCCTGGTCGAAGGAGCACGCTTTTGCAAACGTCTCAATGGGCATCTGTCTCCTATCAAGATGACAAAATTCTAAAAAACTGGGGACCCTTTACAATGATTTGGAAGCATGTATATATAGAAGGGGATAAGAGAGAAAAGGGACTTGTGTGGGAGAATGGAAAAAAGGGAGAAGTCGTTGATGATCGAAACCACTGTTATTGCGACTGCTTTGACCATGAAATGGACCACCCAAGATCACTGTAAAATCTCTTTGAGACCTTCACACATTGAAGTCTTCCTCTTTGGAACTGAGTGAGCCATATCGATGGTAGCTGCATGTCTCGGCCACGTCTGAGTGTTTTTATCTTTGCATTAAAAATTGGCGTGTTCTTTATTGCAACTTGGACTATAATAATCGGACCTTGCATGTTAATTGCTCCACCTAGATGTGTCCAATCTTTGTTTGACCACTTGCATGTCGGAGTCGAAAGGAGAAGTCCATGTTATCTGTTGATCTGTTAAGCTTGTTGGATGTGCTTGTGCCACTTGTCCTTGACTAATTGGCCCTTTGGATTCACTGACCATTGACCTTGATGTTCCTGGGCCTTTCTACTTTCCTTGGTCTAATTTTCCCTAGACTATTTTCTATAATTTTCCTTTTAGAACATTCCATTGCTCACAACTTACTTCGGACTTTTACTTTCAGACAATTTTCTCGGGTCTTTTTTGTTCTTTGCCCTAACTGCTTATTGGTGCCCTTCGGATTTATTGCATTTGACACCTTCAGAATTTATGTAAATCCCTTCAAATTTCTTGATTGTCCCCTTTTAGCCGAGAAAATGCCCTTCGGCCTTAAGAACTGGTACCTTCAGATTTTCCTGAAAAGTACCTTTGGTATTGTGAGTTCCCTTCGAAGAAAGGTACTGACCCTTCAAAAATGTGCAAAAGGTCCTTCGAGTTTTTTGAAGATGACCACTTTTGTTTATGAAAGAGTCCTTCAAGATTTGTGCCTAGGCCTCCTTTCATAAATGACCCTTGGAGAAGACTTGTCCCTTTGAGAGCTCGAGAAGCACTTCAAAGACCAAATCTGGCTTTTGATGTCTCATTACTTATTTTAAGTTTCTGACTGCTCACAACTTATGAAGTAATTAAGTAGTGCATCGCCCAGAAACCCGAAATACACTGCCTAGACCAAATTGGGCTTTCCAGACCTTTTTACTTGCTTCGGGGTTTTAACTGTTGATTACTTATAAATTTTTTAAGTAGTGCTCCTCTGGAAACCCGAAGACTTCTCCTTCCAAAAAACCCGAATTTGTCTGAACTTGCCACTTTTGCTTGAATGTCTACCTTCTCACACTTGGGTAAAATTTGGTATGTGGGCCAAAAATGGCCAACATTTACGCTAGGAGGACTAGACAAGAGGCCTAGGATGGCACTGTTAGAATAGACTAACTCAGTTAACCTTAACACATCATAGAACACTTCACATGACCTGCAAGAAGTTTTCCAACTGCAAATAGGTGGGAGAATGAAACAACAATGCTAAGGAAAAAATAGTCATCACTAAGCAAGATCAATCATTCAAGTGAACACACTAAGAACAGTCATAGAAGAGGTAAAAATCAGTTGTCTTTATTGATCCATGGTATGAAAATGTGCAAAGCTTCGCCATACTCAGGTGGAGCATTTTTTACAAAGGCCAAAATGGCTAGTTCTTATAGAACTTGAGAGAGAGAGAAGAAAATAGAAGTCCAAAGGTCACAAGGACACTTGTCATGTCGAGAGAAGGGGTTACATGTGCATGAGAAGATGTGAAACTGACCATGCAAAGTCAGGAAGCACAAGTGTCACCCCAAGTCATGAAACTCTTGAAATGTGGTATGAAATTCCCTTTGCTGGCTCAGAAAACCACCTCTCCAAATACCAGATCACCATCTCGGGACTCTAAATCCACTTGCCCTACTTATGAGGATCAAATCCTTGAGTTCTGATACTAACAATCATGTCATGCCTTAGGCGGCAAAGTACCTGCTTTGTTGATGATAGGCACACTTAAATTAATTTCATATTCGTTCCTTTTCTATATTTGGATCATAGGTCCCACCTATAGTCGAAAAACCAATCTAAGGACATTGGTTTTCCTATAGTCTTTATAGTAAAACAGACCCATGGATCATTTTGCACCTTCTATATTATAATTGGTTCAAATAAACCTATTACATCTCTATGGGGACCGAGAATTCATTATACATGGACCCTTCTTTAACCTGGCAAACTAGTCACAAGAAAGAACCCTATAAGCTCTAACTTATCGAACCAGAGATCAATATAAGCTCCAATGGCACTCCCTTATGTTTCCCATGCTTGACTGTATTAGCTAGACTTCTCCATAGCATTCGAACAAGCTTTAATGGCATCAAGAAAACCCTGCAAGACCCTACTTTCCATGGTTGAAAATGGATTCTTGACCCCCATCGAAAACTCTGGGCTCACCTTTGCTCTAATTGGTTGTCAAAATCCGACTTGGCTTGTTGACACATTGACTCTCGTTTGCTCCATCGAATCTTCCAGATACAAATAAACACGAGCCCTCAGATCGGCCTTTGAATTGTCAACCTTGTCCCTACTGGTACCACTTGGCAAATGCACGTTAATCCATAGGATCTTGTTGTCAATCTGTAGCTTCATGTGCTTTTGTCATGTGTCGACCCCTTGAACTCTCTGACTATTTGACTCATCTCGCATCATTGCATCTCCAGGTCCTAGCTCCCATGTGTCGTTAGATCTTCTGACAAGCTCGATCATTAACTTAACTAGCTTATGCTCATTGAGTCTCTGTCTGACAAGCTCTATGAATGTGACACTTGTCACTTGCGCGCTCACTCGGAGCTCCTTTTGACAATTTGACTTCATCACGCTCCATTGGATCTCCAATGTATGATTGAGCACGAGCCATTGATCAAGCAGGGACATAAATTAAGTCTTAGACTTAGAAAAATATAAATTCCTTTGATCATTACTCGGAGCCGATAATTGCTAGGTCGAGGGGTTGATTTCTTAACGACGATATGGACTTAAGTTGTAACTTAATTCATTGGTTCCCGACGACACCAAGTCAACAATAAAATAGAACTTTGCTTGTTGACGCCATGGCTAAACCCTTAGGATGCACAAATTAGCAAGCAAATTAGATAGTCTAACTTCTTAGGAATGGTTCATAAAGCACCAGTCACCATTCCTCTGCAACCAAACATCAAATGGAAGTTGAATGAGTGTAGAAGACACCCCCAAGAGCGATTTGTCTAAAACTTCTACTGACCGCACCGAGTACAAACTTGAAGCCCATTTTTGTTTGCCAAGCCTAGTGAAAGAAGAGAGAAATAGTTTTCTTCATTTCTTGGAACCTCTGATCAAACTAATCATTGGAACAAGTGTGTGGAAGACCAAGAGACACTATTGAAGTGTCCTCAGTGACATGAGGTCGTACAAGTCATTTAATGTTCTATTTTGACCCCCAAAATGACTCAAAAGGACATATTGACTAATAAGACTAATGACCAAGGCTAATAAGACCTGAAATGACATCAAATGACCTATAATACACCTTATGAGATAATACTAGACCCCCTAAAACATCTAAGGTTAAATTTTTTACCTATAGGGGTCCCAATTTGACCTGCAGGGTCAAATTTGGTCAATAGCATAGTGTGTTATTGGCAAAGAGGGTCGTGTTATTGTCCAAAGAAGGTTCTGACACCTGTTCTTTGTTGACGACACTCTTCCCTTCCCCTACATCACATCTCTACCTACCACTTGTCTGTCTCAATCATATTTTTTAGCTAAGTACACCTTTTCTAATTCATTATTTTTATAGAATATTCAAATAAATCAATTATTGTACAAATCAGTGGTTGTAGATAGTGTGGTATTGTATTCCTTGATTTATTACTCAACTCTTTATCAACTTAGGGTTACATTCCATAATCCTAAAAAAGATAAATCATTTGGTGAACCCGACTTACTTTGAATAGCGTCCAAACCCTAGCCCTAGATGCTACTAGGGTTTGTATCATTTCTCTTGTTTCCATTTGTTGTGTTAGGTTTTTCAGAATTCATATATTTTATTTTAGCGACACTCTTTCATTTTGTTTATTATATTGCATCTAAGAAAGTTATCTCTTCATTTAAGAAGAAGTGTTAGGCATAGTAGTAATCTTATTGAGCATAGCCAGATTCCTTTTGTTCGAGCTTATACCATGGATAAAGGACCAATTACAACTCCTTTATTTGATCCTTCAAATCCTAATTATGTGTGCTTCAATGATAATACATCAGAACATGAGTGATACATTCAAGATCATAATGGTAAGAAAGAGGGGACTTAGGACACACTCCCCCTCCATGCTGACAATCTTATAATCAATAAGGATGAGATCTTCCAAAGTTTCAAAGATAGACTTCAGGAACAGCCCCATGATCATGCACAGATTTTGCAAGCTATATTGGAAATAAAGAACACATCACTTGGTCAATCCTCTAACCCCACAGATGTTAATATTTTTACACCTACTATGGGGGCAAATCAGATTCTAAAACAACCTACTATAACTAAGCAACTCTCATGAGTGGCAACACCTCATATGGCTAGTACACATCCCTCCTCTCTAGATGTGCAATCCCTTATGCATGAGATCCATTCTCTACAGGCCAAGGTGTTACATATTGAGCAAGGTGCCACTAGACCATCTCATTCCTTAAGCTCTCATGTTATCATACATACACCATTGGCACAACATATAGCGGCAAATCCTTTGCCATCCAGATTTGTGGCACCTAAGCTTACTTTGTAAGATGGTAAGGGTAACCCAAAGCATCATATATGCATTTTTCATGCAACATGTTTGGACTATGTGTCCAATGATTGGCTCCTGACTAAGTTGTTCCCTCGTAGTTTAAAGGACTATGCATTACAATGGTTCTATGATCTCCCTAATCAGTGCATTACAACATTTAATCCACTCGTAGATATTTTTTTAGCACATTTTTTTATCAAGATCAATGACAAAGTTTCTTATGCTCAAGTCGCTCAACTAAAGAAAAAATCTAATGAGCCAATGGTTGAATATGTCTTGCGATATAAAACCATATTAGCAAAGATGGCTAGCCCCATGGCAGATAGAGAACTCTAGGACATATTCAAACAAAGTTTATTACCAACATTACATGAATCTATATTATTCAAAATGTTTCCATCATTTATAGATCTATGCCATAGAATGAAGGAATAAAAAGTCAAACTTCTTTCCATGGGCAAGTTAAAATACACAACCGGATCGGATTCCACTAATAAGAGTTCAAATAAGCTCCCATACAAGGTGAGGCCCAATGAAAACAAGAATGAACAAAAGACAATAGTTAGAGTAGCCTCAGAGCTAGCTCCTCATGTGGTTTTATCAACTCCTCCAATGAACCTTTTACGAATCTTCATGAATCGCCAATGCATGTTCTCTAGCAACATTTGGAATGCAATGTCATATCTCTCTTTTCCATCAAAGAGGTTGATATGACTAGGCCTCTTTCAAAGAATTTTAATTCCAATGCATTTTGCGATTATCATAGTGCCCCCAACCATACTACGAATAGATGCATCAGCTTTCAAAAAGGTTGATATGACTAAGCCTCTTCTAAACAATTATGATTCTTATGCATTTTGTGATTATCAAAGGGCCCCGAGCCATACTACAAACAAATGCATCAGTTTACGACATAAGATCCAATATTTGATAGATGTTAATATCAGTGATGTGAGCACCTCTACCGAAACACCCAAATCAAAACCAATTGAAGCAAAAGCAATGAAAATATTTTCTGATCCATTTCCAATACATACGGCTAATGAGACAATAGACACTTCAGGTATTCATTATACTTATCAATCACATCCACCATGAGCATCTTAGCATACTCATACAATGGACACACACCCTCTACATAATATCATTGGTGTGTATTATACTACAATGCCAACTAGGCCTCTTATCACTCTCAAAATAAGGGATCATTGATGATAACTCAGATTTATATGCACTCTTTGTACAAGCTTACATTGATTATCATCTTATTCAGAGTGTCATGGTTGACAATGGGTCAAGCATCTATATGTGTATTATTACACTTCACATCACTTGGGCTATTCATATCAAGATATTTCTCCAACAGATACAATTATTTGTGGCTTTAGTGGCCATGTCCAGAGCTCCATTGGGGAAATTGTACTTCCATTAAAAGTTGGGCCCACACATGGGGCCACCAAATTCATAGTTGTACCTAGTGTTAGAACATTTGATATGTTATTGGGTAGGCCTTAGAGACAACAGCTTCGGGCCATTCCCTCCATCGTACATAGATGTCTCAAGTATATACATGCTAATCAAGTTGTTACAGTTGAGGGCCTTCCATATGAGTATTTTTTACCTACTCCACAGCCAATTACATAGCAATCACCATTAACAACTCCGAACACATATTCCATTAACACACCTTAGATATCAGTTGAGCCACCAATGCAGGTGAGGTCTACTTCTACAACATTATCATGTATATACACTCTCCCATGAAGACCTTTATTAGAGTGACCCCTACATTAGAAACATGTGGATTTTAGAGAGCCTCTCTCTACCCCATTCCTACCCAGATCAGTGTTACTGAGTCCCTAAAGCACTTTGCATTGAGCATATATGCCAATTACAGCTTTCACCAGATAGGTCCCCAAGAGCCCCACAATTCACAAGCCAATTTAGTCAGCTCCACAAATTCATAGCCACACTCTATAGTCAGCTTTAGCTACAGATTATTTAGTACATCAGGTTCCTAGATCTCAGATACCCCCTCACACATCACATGTAGTCACTCTTCCTTTACTGGATACAGGTCACCTTGATAGTGAGTCTCTTACAAGACTCATTGGTTAGTATGTACTTTTGTTATTTGTACATAGTTTCATTTTCATATTGCTTGTATATAGTTTATACTCAGAAAACACAAAAAATATATGTTCAAAAATACAAAAACATTTAAATATTGCTCAGAAAATACAAATTTTAGATTGTATTCATTTCTATGTTTACATTCATTCTATTTTCCAGGTACTACATATGTTATCTATGTTAATGTCGTCAATTTTATCATACATACATGCTTCACTTGTTCCCTTCGAGTGTTTGCAGCTTACTACAAGACTTTGGTCCTCTACATAAATCCATATTTTCTACTATCCACCCATTGGGGGCACATATACATTTACACCGATTCAGCATTGCTATATTAGCCCATTGGGGGCATCATACACACAGCGTCCAATTTGCTAGGTTATATCTTTCTATACTCCATATCACATATTTAGCATCGATTATAAATTGATATTGATCATCCTATACTACATTGATTTTTTGTCAACTACTACTACTATAAACTCAGCTTATGTACATCTTTGCTCTTATACGCATTCATACCACATGATTATTGCATACTTTCATTTCTAGCTTTTCTAGTCTAGATTCGATTGTCTTTTTGTTTCTATATCTACTTGAAGGCATTTAAATATGCCATTGTCCTTTCACTACTTTTATGCTTTGAACATGTGCCCATGTCCTTGTGTATGCTTCTTGATTATGTATGTGGACATCTGAACATGTCCTTCCATGTGGCTCTAATCCAAACTTTTGTGTTTTTTTGCATATGCAGACATTTGAACATGTCCTTGTATGTGTCTTTTCTCAAACTTAGTGACTTGTGCCAATGTCCCTTATATTATGGCCCCTTGGCCTACTTTGTGTGCCTCATGTGTTTGTATGTATGCTTTTATGTGTGTGTCATGGTCATAACACTTATCTCTTGCTTGTTGCTTTCACATCTAGTTTACGATGCCATGAGGGACCTCATGCATCTCTCCTTCTTTCTTGGGTGCCTTGATGGACATCATGCCCCATCCCCCCAAGTTGCTTACTCAGATTATATTCAAATTTGTTGTTCATATACATGTTCACATTGTTATATCTATCTTGACAACCTTGTGAATATTAGATATAACATGCATCGTACATTGCCAACTTATGCTCCATCTCTTTTACATTATGATGTCATGTATACACATTATATTAGTTTATCACGTAGATAGCATATATTTTCAGTGTGACACACATGATGCATAGATTTTATTTTGAGGACAATTATTGCAGAAGTTCAACAACTCCCCTTAAAAGAGGGGGCATTCACAGGGGTTTGTCATACAAATCAGGCCATCTTAGTTCACTCAAAACACAGTTTTCAGCATGCATGCACATATTACAGAGCTAAAACTCAAGAAAATACAGGGAAATACAGTCATACATAGATCAGTCTCAGTTTTTCTCAAAAACAACACTTTTGGACAATACCGAAGTGCGTTATAATCCACCCACTGTGTTATTGTCTAGTAGCCTCAAAAAATAGAAAATTCTAGAATTATTAGAATGTGCAACAAGAACAGTTCAGATTTGCAGTCTTAGTCACAAATTATCATATATGCTCGGTACATACTCAATTTTTACACAAAATTACATAGGTTTGCTCAGATTGGGGAAATCATGCACGACATGATCACTCTCGTTTCAATTTCAAATATGCAAAGACACATATTACTATGACTCAGTCTAGAATCCATATGCATAAATATCAAAATTAGGGTCATCTATGCGGCTAATTGTTTGCATATGCTCAATTTTGCACCAATTCTCTCAGATGGAATGACAACCCCTTGTCATTCTCCATGTTGTATACTTCAAACACCATATGCACCAGTTTTGCACTGGGATTACAATAGATCAATGCCTCATTCCATCTGCAGCAGTTGGCATTCCTAAGTGGCCTAGAACTGTTTCACATTCTCGAGTTCCCGAGTGGCCCCTTAGCCATTTTATATTTCAAAATTCCCAAGTGCCCCAGAGCCATCTTTTACAACTTCATAATACCACAAAGTTTCAGTTTCAATGTCTTCTACTACACATGGGAGGGCAATGATGAAGTCATGAGCTACTTGAGTTCTTGAGCGACCTACATAAGAGGGTTAGACAACTCCTTAATCCAATCCAAGTTATTCACAAATTATGATCCACCAAACAAGGGTAGGCAATGATGTAGTAAAGGCTAGCTTGAGTTCTTGAGCTACCCACACATGGGGATTGGGCAAGCCATCGGTTCAATCCAAGCTATTCATCATTTGATCACCATCTACACAAGATTTCACCAAATTTTTGCATTGGTTCACGTACCTGATGAATTGTATTTGTTCCTTTCCTCTCTCTCACATTTCTTTACTCAGTTTTATCTTTGCTTTTGATATTTCTTAAGGACTAATTCATATATGTTTCATTTGCAGAACACACAATGGAGCACTATTCACAAACGTAGGCCCACATTCATGAGCTTCGCCTCTTAGGTGAGTCTAGGTACGTTTATCTTTCCTTTATCCTAGTCATTTTTCTTTGTTGCTTTTTAAAAATAATGGGGGGCAAATGTAATCATCTAAAATGTTATTTAATGCAATTAGTGTCACTTGAGACCACCCTATCCTTAGCTTAGCCCTAGACCTATCTTAGGGCCTCTTTTGATCCTTTTTCAATTTTTATACACGTCTAGCCTATTCCCAGATATACCAAGAGCCACATTGAGCCATCACCTAGGCATCCTCGATTGTCTTTCACATGTGTCAGCCACTTGGGCAATAGCGTGTCCCTTGGTCTATCGCGTAGTGCACTATTAGCAAAGGGGGCAACACTATTGACCCTTAGCTTCCTTTGCCCCTAACGGATATCTTTTCACTCCCTGAAGCATCTTAGGGTCAGCCTAAACTCATTTCTTGTCTCGACAAGCATCAAAAAATTATATAAATACCACTCATTAATTTATTAGACAGATGGCAATTTTCATGAACAATCTTAGAAGCAGTTATGCAAATTAAGGTTATTAATCCCTATTTACCCCTATTTTTGCATACATCCATCAACAACAACCCAAATATCAGTTTTACTCAAGTCTCCAGTCTCAATTCACACTCAAAGCATTCAAAGTGGCATTCATACTTAGGCATATTAGCATCACTCTCACTTGCACTAGCACTTAGATTGGGAGAACTACATTGGACTTGATCCCCTTTCGAGGTATTGGCATGTAGGCAGTGCTCAACACATGGGGTGTTGAGGTCATGCCTAGCCTACCCTACTAACACCACTCTTCTTCCACTTGTGTTCATCAAAAACCCTAGCAAGCATGGAGGCTTAAGGTTTCATAATGAAATTAGCTAAAGCATAGAACAGACGATGATCCATGCCTCGGTCACACAGATACAAGGTTCCCAAAATAGAGCGAAAGTCTGCCTAGAATTTCACTGCTTCATTTGCACATGGTCATTAGCATTGCACATAAGGTCAATAGTGCAGTGTGTTATTGGAAGAGGGTTGCACTATTATCTGAAGAGGGTTCTGACACTTGCTCTCCATTGAAGACACTTTGTCGTGCTCTTGCATCACTTCCTAGACTACCACTTGTTTGTTTCAATCATGTTTTCCAGCTAAGTACACCTGTTCTAATTCATTATTATTTATAGAATATTCAAATAAATCAATTATTGTACAAATCAATGGTTGTTGATACTGTAGTATTTTATTTCTTGAATTGTTACTCAGCGCTTTATCAACCTAGGGTTACATTCCATAATCCTAAAAAAGATAAATCATTTGGTGAACTTGACTTACTTCAAACATATTGCTCAAAACATTAATGCACCATTAGGGTTTCCCTTCTTATTTTTAGAATTTGCTTAGTTTTCACCCTTTTCATCATGATCATCATGACGAAAGCATTTTATACTTTTTGAAACAAATTCTTGTGGTTTGTCTTGCATGCTTATTACCTACCATTTTTACAATGATGCACATGTATGTCACTCCTCTCATGGATCATGTTAGAACTCGACTTATTTCATACATTGGTCCACCTCATCTTCAGCCCCCTTCTATGGAGAGCATTGTTGCATGGCCAATTTTGAGTTACCTCTGGTTACTACTTGACAGGAGAGAGCTCAGATGACTCTTTTTTTTCCTCCACCTAGACCAGTTGACTACCTTTGTTCACATCCTACCTCTACTATTCACCCTCAGTAAATAGTAGATCCTGAAGTTCGAACTGTTACTAGATGAAATTGGATGCCTCCTTAGCCTATACTGCAACAACATAATCCCACAATCCCCCTCATCCCCAACATAATACAACGAGACATAAGAATTAACACAGAGCATATGATATTGTTGATCAATTGAGAAATACACCAACCAAGATTTCTATATTAGAATTATTTCAAAAGACAACCATTTGCAAACATATTCTTTTTAAACACTCAATCATACATCTTTGCCTCATGATACAAAGCCAGCTTATTTTGCATATCTCATGAACACTATAAAGGATGTTGAGGATGTTATATATTTTTCCAATGAGGATTCACCCTCACAGATAGTTATTGGTCAGAATCTACCGCTCTTCATTCAAGGATAAATTAAAACCACCACCATTAAATGAGTTCTAATTGATAGTGGTTCAAGTCTTAACATATGAAACCTCACATTTTTACAGACTATGGGGGTTGATATAGCATCCATTTAGAAGACATATAATAACATTTGAGGTTTCGATGACATTCCCCAACAGGGATTGGGTTCTATTATATTGGATATCACAGTCGGACCAAAAACCCTATCCACATAGTTTCAGGTGATGCCTAACCATTTGCATTACAATTTATTACTCAGGAGACCTTAGATACATGCCATGGAGGTAGTACCCTCTACCTTGCACATATGTGTTAAGTTTTTACATGATGGATACTTATACACTTGTCCAACCGATAACCAACCATTCAAATATTACAAAGTCACTAAACCTACTACCTCGAGTATATCTTCAAATGGGACACCTTATGTTCTCATACAGTCCCCACCTCATATCATTCTTATAGAATAGATGCATACATATGAGGTCAGGAAATCTAGAACCACTATTCCCGCCCCTATCCTAGATCCTCATACAACACAGTTATCTTCACCCATGGTGGAGAATGACCCTCCTACAACATAGTTGTCCCAACCCACAGCAAATGATGAGATTCTCACAACAAAGTTACCATTACTTGTTAACTCAGAGGAAATATACATTAGAAACTCAAATATAGATTCCCAGACCACCACAAAGGATAATACAACATCCATGAACATTGATGATTATTTATGTGGATTGAGCTTCACACCAGTAGGCCCTGGAGAGTACAGAGATGATTCTAAGGCACTCATGTTTTTCCCTACACAAGCATCACCACCAGTTCATGATACCACAGATAAAGCCCAGAAACTCACTTGTAGTTAGAGGCATATTCTTCTATACACTCGGTACATATAGTTACATCTATGGATATTGAACCAGTTATCCAGATTTAGGTAGGCAGTGCACAAGACAGACCACAACTGATCTGATACAGACGGTTATGAGAAAAGCTTTGAACTCACCATCCCTGGCTCTGAACTTGACCATTAATTTCAACTTCAAATGCTTGACTCTATTCTCAAACTTCAATCTTCAATCTAGTCTTTCAACTCTCATTAGGCTTTATAGCCTCCTCCACTTTCACCATGTTTACTAAGTAGCTTGGAGTCATTTCTTGCTTCTTCAATCCCCTCATAAGTTTCTCACTCTTTCAACTCATTCCATTCACTTTACTCATTCACTAGCTTTACATGAACACAAGTTGATACCATGGATGATCTTTTTTTATCACAACACACTTGCCTCAACCTCTTTGAACCTCTCATTTACTCTCCATCCTTCACTTACACACCTTCACTCATTAGTAAACCTTCTTGCTTGCAGCCTTTTTTTTCACAAATCTCCTTCCATTGAACGTTCTGCAAGTCCACCAGAAGATCTAGGCCCATATTTGGGCACCCTCTATCTTGTTACTACTTCCCCTAAAGTTTCAAACCTAACTCTCTATGTAGATACTACTTCCTTTGTAAGCTCCTTGCCAATTAGGCCTCCTAGCCCTCCATACACTTGCTCAGACTTTAAATCCGTACCAAACCATATGGCATGCGACTGAAAACTCTTGAATCCTTTTCCTCGTGGAAAAATACAAGTGATTACAAAATTTGGTTATTTTCCAATGGTTAGAACTCAACTTATTGGGGTTTTAAGAATGAAACCCTAGCTAGTGGACTATAGAGGCCAAGAGGGGTTAAGAAGAAATATTTTTGGTTTGAGAACACTTCAAACAAATATGAGACCTTCCCAAAGTGTGTCCTAACATTGTCCACCTCTCCAAATAGCTTAGGGTTCTTAGTCAATTTGATTATGCTTATAATAAGTAAAAACTCAGAATTATGTGTCCTCTTAGATAATTGTGTAGTATTGTGTAAGGGTTTAGTGGTTTGTTTGCACTTCCAAGAAGTTCCAAGACTTCAAAGGCTATTTTTAAGACTTATTCTCCTCCCACACATACTTAGACTTAACCAACTCAACAAACATTCACTTCCTTAAATAATGCATTCATTTCTTGGTAATCTAACTAAGTAAAACAAGGATTTGACTATGCACACAAGGTTCTCTTCATATATAGACTTATGCATTGGAGATTGTCATCTATCCTTGCATTCAAACCATATAAACTATTGTTCCATCAAGAATACCCCTACATACAAACCTTCTCAAACATAATCACAATCTACACTTCAAGAAACATCAATTCACATTCTTTCTTAACTATCTCAAGGCGTATAACAGGGTTGGAAGACAGAGACAGTTTTACCTAAGTTTCTCTCACTCTAAACACCATATTCAATGACCATGAGGTCTGTATGATTCAGATATATTCAAGAACTAATGTACAAGAGTGATTCTTTCCTTAGCAATCTGGAGAAGCCACTCTAACCATCCACTTCTCGTTTACAACCTTGCATTACTTATCTCAAACCTATAACAACACACAACAAAGACTGTCTATAGCCTCGAGCGCTTTTCTGAAACAATATCTGAACAATAACAATCAATGTACCTTTTAAGAGAGAGTGAACACAACAAATGACTCTTCTTTATTAGTATGAATCATCAACGATTACATATTCAGTCCATTCATGGACTCCGTCAACTTTCTTGGAGAGTGTACATTCTACTTTCTTGCTCCCCCTTCTCATCTTCAGCGCTCTCTCCCTCCCTACTCTCTAACTACTCTCTCCACCTACCTTACAACTTCTCTTCTCATCCAACATCTACGTTGGTTTTGGTAGTTAATATCAAGACTCTTACATGGCCAATTCAACGTAAGAGTGGTAGTTACTCTTTTAAACATGATTCTTGATTTTCAAGACTTAAGGACTTAGACATCAAAATGACTTCAAACACTCTTTTCATGATCTCTTGGACCCTTGTACAAAACATTCTCACTCCTAACCACTTCATACTCTACTTATGGGTCTTCTATGCTTAGTTTAGGATTTGAATTTTCAAATTGTCACTTTTACAGGGAAGACTCCATTACAATCAAGACACACTCTTGATGACTCAATATGATTCTAAAGACAATAAATGGACCCTATAGGATTTTTCACACACACATCCCAAAATAGATCAACTATGAGCCCTAACTAGCATGTATCACTTCAACAACTAAAAATGGTGTTTTGCTTGTTAGATGCTCCTGCATCATGATCTTACAGATATTACTTGATAGAAAGATTGATGGCATTACCCACAATTCGCCATAAATTTGTTAGTAGATTGTCATAGCAAGATGATAGACCTTTTTATATTTTTCACAAGATTACTAGACATGATATAGATACATGCTCAGCATTACAACAGAAATTGAATAAACTCAAAGCCCAAGGCACTATCCAGATTACACAGCCTTTGCGTCCACCAGTATAGGCACCACGACAAACTCTTCGTCAACCTAGACATTTGAGGAAATATTCATTGACTATCTGGGATTTCTTCAAGGACCAATACATCCCTAATGTTTTTATAGATGAGGATTCCAATCCGAACACTTGTACTTTGGCATTCTTATCGAACATATGGCATCAAGAAACTGAGCTACAACATGTTATACATTGTCAAGACTCCTTAGGACATATCACACTATCAATTGCATGTGGCCCTAAAGTGGTCAACACACTACTTTTTGTCATGAGCACAGGCACTCACATATAGGTTACACTTGGCAGTACATGGTTATAGGGAATGGATGCCACAGTGACTTGGACAAACAGATGTTTGACTTTTAGTTATGGGGGACACATAGTTTGCATTTTACATGTTGGCCCAGATGAAAATCACAAATTTCATATAGACATCTAGTGGTCCAATGTGGTCTACCCTAGGACCGCACAAGAGGTTTCTTACACAATAGAGTAGCATGTTATTTGAATGCACAAAATTCATACTAATGCCAAGGATACGACTATACTTATACTTACAAAATGGTATGATGATCATAATGATGATGATTTATTTGAGTTTGGATAGATTCAGTATCTGACATTGGATGACCTCCCACCAGATCCACCATTTGATTATCCACATCTTGTGGATGTGCTCTTAGGTCAATAGAGTCACTAAATTTCATTTGTACATAATTTCATTTACTTCCAATATTACTTGCACATAGTTTCATTTATCTTGTTCCTTATACATAGTTTCATTTTCATGTTGTTTGTACATAGATTATACTCAGAAAACACACAAAAAATATAATATGTTCAAAAATACAAAAACATTCAAATATTTTCTCAGAAAATATAAATTTCAAATTGTATGCATTTCCATGTTTACATTCCTTATATTGGCTAGGTATTACATATGCTATATATGTTAGTGTAGTCAATTCTATCATACATACATGCTTCACTTGTTCCCTTCAAGTGTTTACAGATTACTACATGACTCCAATCCTCTACACAGATACATATTTGCTACTATCTACCCATCAAGAGCATATACACATATACATTGATTCAACATTGATATATTAGCCCATTGGGGACATCATACACACAGGTTCTGATTTGCTAGGTTATATCTTACTCCATATCACAGATTTAGCATTGAATATATCTTGATATTGATCATCCAATACTACACTAATTTTTGCCGACTACTACTAATATAGACTCAACTTATGTGCATTTTTGCTCTTCTATGGATTTGCACCACATGATTATTGCATAATTTCATTTCTAGCTTTAATAGTCTAGATTTGATTGTGTCTCTTTGCTTCTACATCTACTCGAGGGCATTTGAATATGCCATTGTCCTTTCATTACTTTTATGCTGTGGACATGTGCCCATGTCCTTGTGTATGCTTCTTGATTGTGTATGTGGACATTTGAATATGTCCTTCCATGTGGCTCTAAGCTAAACTTGTGTGCTCTTTTACATATGCAGACATTTGAACATGTATGTGTGTCTTTTCTCAGACTTAGTGACATGTGCCCCTTGGCCTACTTTGTGTGCCTCATGTGTTTGTATGTATGCTTTCATATATGCGCCATGGCCATGACACTTATCTCTTGCTTTTTGCTTTCACATCAATTTAGGGATGCCATGAGGGACCTCATGCATCTCCCCTTCCTCATTAGGAGCCTTGATGGACATCAAGCCCCATCCCCCCAAGTAGTTTAATCAGATTATATTTAGATTTGTTGTTCATATACATGCTTACATTGACATGCATGCTCACGCCCAACGTACCCTACTAACACCACTCTTCTTCCACTTGTGTTCATCAAAACCCTAGCAAGCATGGAGGCTTAGGGTTTCATAATGAAATCAATCAAAATGCAGATTAGATGACGATCTAGGTCTCAGTCATACAGGCACAAGCTTCTTGAAACAGAGTAGGTCTACCCAGAATTTCACTGCTTCACCTGCACAAGGTCATTAGTGCAGCACAGGTCAATAGCATAGTGTGTTATTGGCAAAGAGGGCCATGCTATTTTCCAAAGAGGGTTCTGATACATGTTCTCTACTAACGACACTCTTCCCTGCTCCTGCATCACTTCTTTGCCCACCACTTGTTTGTCTCAATCATATTTTACAGCTTAAGTACACATTTTTTAATTCATTGTTATTTATAAAATATTAAAATAAATCAATTATTGTACAAATCAGTTGTTGTTGATACTATAGTATTTTATTCCGTGATTTATTACTCAGCTCTTTATCAACCTAAGGTTACATTCCATAATCCTAAAAAAGATAAATCAGTTTCTCTTGGACATGTATCCTTGTAGGCTAGAGTGATGCTCTCCCTTGGGAGATGCTTGCTACATCTTCCTTGATATTCAAATGCTTACAACAAATGAAGAAGCATTCATCATAATGTAAGTGGTTGAATCACCGCCACTTTTACATATTTTCCTTCATCTTGGTTCTTACAACTTCAAACTTTGAATTAACAAAAAATGCAAAATACATTAATGAAATGCCTTCAATATGTATGCTAAATCACACTTGCATGAAATCAACAGGGTTCTTGTGGAGTGTTACTTACCATGAGTGCTCTACTCAACTTATTATCAATGATCAATGGCATGCCAATTCAAACCTGTACGCTCATAAGCATGCTTCTAAATGCCCATCAATGTGCTTTTACAATTGTTTTCATACAAAAATCACTTTTGAACAATATTTGTGATGCTTTAGCCTACAATCTTCACTCAGAGTGCGCAATCCTACCTATCTTGTCATGTGCTTCAAATAGAGGTGACAGAATAATGGATAACTTTCATATCAACATGAACATATGAGAATGCTGAAAATGACACCACTTATTTGATGCAATGGGTTGCTCATACTAGTGCTTCCCAAATTGATGCAAATCAAATTATTAGTTTTACAAATATCCTTCCAAGGGATGATATCTTACCATGAGACATTTGCAATGGTGAGAAAGATAACTCTATAGGCTGCTCCCCATTGATGGCTTCTTCCTTGGATAGGTATTCTTCTTCATTGGCTACCATTCAGCTTATGGGTGCTTTTCCAATTCCTTCCCTCTTGATTTTTTATGCTTTTTTTCTTTTTGGACTTCCCTTTGAAATTCTTTAGATGAAGTTGAGGATGAAGTTTCCAACATTTTTCATGCCAATGTCCACTCATTGTAATGAGTGAAATAATTTCACGTCTTTGGACAACATTTTATTCTTCCTATCCTCCTCTTCCTACTGATTTCAAGAGTGATCTTTACAACTTGCTTCATCTTTTCTTCTTACTTATTGACCTCTTCTTTGACTCGGAAAAGGGTGTGAACAATTTACCTTCTTTTTTGAATACTCGAGCTTCTTAGTGATGGAGTTATTCTTTGAGCACATGGCCACACGATGGTTACTCATTCCACAAAATGAGCATGGGTAGGTATACTAGCATTCTTGTGCTACATTACCCCTCTTTCTACAATTGAAGGAAGCAATGGAATATTTGTCTCTTGCATACCTTCTTGGATTTCCCTTATGCTTACTTGTCCTAATTTGATAGAGTGAATGTACCTTACCTTCTCCCCTGGGTAATTTTCCTCTTTGGAGATGATTTGCAATTCTTCTTTGATGTTTTCCCCCTTATTAAAAGGATGTCCTCTCTTTGGAATTAAGTTGCATTCACTCTTGTAGTTATGGAGTGATGATTGTCCTATTTGAGACTCTTCTTTGGCCCTTTGAGGTTGTGCAGTGGTAATTTCATCTTCATTAGAAAGCTGTCCATTCTATGAAGAGTTCAATCCTTCACTATATTTCACAAAAGAATGATGTTGTTACCTTGTATTGGCTAAATTTGTTGAGCTATTGGCTCAAACTCTATCTTTGCAAGGTTGTCTTGCTTCGGTAGTTTTGGTGCATTCTTGAACTTCTTGTTTGCCACCAACATACCCCAAAACTTCATTTCGAGGCATTTCCTCAGCCTCCAATGGGATTTTTCATTACTTGGCCATTATTGACAAGACATTTTCCATCATAATGCGTTTTAAATAACAAACACTCAAAAGGATGGAAGTTGATGTTTTCTACAACTCTACGGCTATCATATACATCATATATTTCATTATGCTATTGCCACACTCTTGCATGTTTCATATTTCAACTATGCCACTACCAAACATATGACTTCTCAATTCCACACAAACAAATGTGCACAAATAACATGTTGATTCTTAAATTGTATGTGAGAAGGGATTCAACTCCTATTCAATGTTTTGAACAAGTATTATGTTTCTATCCAACTGAAAATGTCATACCTATGTCTTTTTAAGTGTTTGAGATAGTAAAAGTAATTGCATGAATTGAGAGTAAGCAAATAAATAAATCAAACACAGAAAAATGAGATGTAGACACAAGAAATTACATTGGAGAAACCCAATGTAGGAAAACTAAAGAAGAGTGAAGCTATGTTTCCTCATCCCCATTATCTTCTTTGCAATTTTACAAGCTATGTTGTTGAGGCCTTCAAGGATACCAACAACATTAAACATGATCCTAACACTTGTAAATGCCTAGCAATCTATTGCAGATTATTTGTTTCTTCGGCATAGTTGACTATTGTCCTCAGCCATCGCAACTGTGCAGGCTTCTTCTACCTCTAACCTCCTTCACAATGCTTCTAAAAGCATCTCAATCCCAATTTCCAATTGCATGCTTCACAAACCCATGCAGGTGTATTTATACAGTTAACAGAAGCTTAGACTCAAACAAGAAACCCAAATGATAAGAGGAAGAGAAACCGTTTGAAGCTGTTACTCATTTGGGTTCGTGAAAAACCACCACTTCCCACAGTGACAATTACGCAACTGCCATGGCAGTTACAAAACTGCCACTGACAATTGTGCAACCGCCACCCTGCCTTAACTGGCAGTTTTGCAACGATCAACTATATATTGTGTTCTTCTTATGGTCCCCCTAGGGAGTTGACCATGTCAGAAAATAATTTGTCACTTGCAAAAACTATTCTGTGTTTCTGCATTGTTTCTCAAGAACATTTTCCTGTTGTGTCCGACTCCAAGGTGACTAGATCACTTCAAAACCATCTACAACTTTTATAGTCCCTTGTACAAACTCACATACTTTGTTCTTGTTGTAAGTCACCATGTTAAGAGTGTTTAAGAGTGCTCTTAAGTTACACAGTCAATTTTACAAGTAAATAAGAACAATGGCTTAGTTAGCTGGATTTTACTTACTTTCATGATCCAATTCGCATCACTAATTGCATGGTATAATGCAGCAATTAGAACTTTAAATTTCCTAGACAAATGAAAAAGTTAAAAATGCTGGTATAAGCATCACTTTCCAGCAAAAATAATTGTTTTCATCTGCATTGAATGGTCACTGATATCCAAGTCTGTGTACCTTAACATTCTTAGTGTAAGGAGCTTAACTATCTTTCTAACGTAGTGAAACTACAACACAAACTCAAAGCTATTCTATCCACACATTCGAGATCCAATTTTCTCCGATGTCTACATAGAGGCTCCCACAAAAGGGCGTTGAGAACTCATTAAAGATTTCATCCGTTTTAAACTTAAATGGTTCATTAAAATAACATGGGGAACCAATTTAAACAAATTTAATCAAACCCACTTTATGTTGCATAATTTGTAGTTTTGGCCAACTGATCATTAGTTGCAATACTTTAAATGGGTCATTATAATAACATATGGAACCAATAGAGGTACATACATCCACTCCTGACCTCACGTGATAATAAGATATCCTTGAAAAGATATAATGGATGACTCTCTGCAGCATGTTTTCAGCAGAAAGCTTCAAAATTTATAAATAAACAAACACCACCGAATTCATATGATAACCATTTTTCGTAATACTCTGTTCCAATGCCGCTTTTCAATGCAACAAAGTTGGAGAGAGATCAATCACCACTTTTATTCCCTTCATGGTCTAGAGGTAATAAATACCATAATTTGTATTATGGAAAAAGCTTGAAGAAAGTATTGAGGATCACAGATGAGCAGATTTGCAGAATAACGAAACCCAACAAGTTAAAAAATCGTTTTGGTTTCATATTATGCATCAATTTCATTGGCCAGTTGACTTGTGGTCTAGAATGTAGGGTTCAAAATTGTCATCGAAAATAATTAATTCGTCCCAGTATTTGATTCCTCAAAAGATTAAACTTTAAAGATATGCTGTGGGCACACAGATTTTTATTAATCCTTTGTTCCAGAAAAACCAAATTTTACAAAGGGCTGTAAGCAGCCACTTGGTTCAGGCACATCTACTGTAATGAACTTTCTCGTGCTTTTAATGGCCAATGAATGCAAATGGTGTCAATGAACTATTCTCTATGATGCCTAACTACTTTCCATAAAATGTTGCTATAATCACGACAGATATTGAAGGAGGTTACTGCAAAGTATGAACATACTAGCCGCTGCATTAAGCCTACGAATCACATATTGTTATTAGAATACAGACTACCTCTGATTAACTACTTTGATTTAAGCAAACGGTGATCTCCATTCTTCTGGAAGCCTCCATTTTTTATGCCAATAAATAGACACCCTGGACCAAAGAGGAAACTCAAAATCATCTTCTAGTGGCTCATCTGCAGGCCCATCCATTGTGAGAGGCAACCAAACATAACGGGAATCTCTTAGATCAGCTGGATTCCATCGATCTGCCATGAATATGAAAGTATCAGGCACACCAGGCAGAGGTAGAACAAATGTGCCTTGGGCAAAAAATGTTGTACCCCTGAAATCTTCATTGCCCCCCATGCATGGATTTCCCAATGTTTCCCATGGTCCTAGCATGGACTCCGCTGAATGAGCCAAAGCTGTATTTGGGGCCCAGCCGGTGCAGCCAGAAGTTATCATATAATATAATCCCCTATGCTTAAAAACAGTAGGAGCTTCTCTATGCTCTCCGACTAGATCCCTCCGCATGACTCGACTGATGTCCTTGTAGTCTTCTGTCAACTGCCCAATATGTAATTCACTATTGTCTTCTGATGAATAGACAATATATGCTTCACCATTGTCATCTTTAAATACTGTCATGTCTCTACTATCAAAACCATGTGGTCGTTTGCTTCCAAGATAATGAAATGGCCCAGTAGGGGAAGAACTGACTGCCACACCAACAGAAGCTTTGGAATAGTTAGCATTGTCAACGTGCATCCACATTATATACTGTCTAGTACGATCATTATAAATCACCTTTGGTCTCTCAAGCACATTGCTGACATGCAGATCATGTGTCTTATTGTTTTTCTCGCCTGGTAGAACTATTCCGTCATTCTTCCATGCCCACAGGTTCTTTGATGAGTAGCAACTAACTCCTATAATATCCACCTGTAATTAAAAAAATGGAACACATTTGATAAGCATATCCAGGAAAACTGTATGTTAAATGTTAACAGTTAAAACAAATATTTTTGGATTTGTAGTTTACCAACCAAACAAATTAGGAAAAAAAACTTTTGTGGGCAAATAAAAAAGTCATGTTGCAACGAGAAATCACTTGTGTTTTTTGTGACTAGGTTTTTCTATACCATTATAGCTACCTCAAGTTCAACAGTTATTATCGGCTGTGTCATAACTGCTGGATGGCATTGCAATCAACAGTAACTATTAAAGGTAAATCTTATTCCTGGCCCCCCATGTAAACCCCAAATATTTCACTTTCCATCCATTTTTTGTTTGTTCTTCTACGAGTTGTTTTGCAATAAAAGTGAATTACATGTGATATCATGCTTCATCATTTTTTTCTATGTCATCTAAGAAGACAGGGTCTTTATGCTATATCCCTTTATTTTGTTTCCTCCTTTATTATTGTAGACACCTAAAAATGGTCCCATGGCATTAATTACTGTTGAATTATAATGATTTAGCATTTTTGGCTTATATTGCATATTTGAGTTTAAATTAGGTAATATGTGAAATCCAATGAGTGAAATCCCTCTTCTATTATGCATCCTCTAGCTTACACCATCTTATTTTAAAATTTTCATTTTATCCTCATCTTATCCTATGTTGTAGCCCCTAAGTCAAATGCACTTTCTCCCTTCCCCTCTTTTTAGGTCCTTACTTTGTGGAAGTCGACCTAGTTGTGCATAGTGTCTAATTAAATTTCAAACCTCTCTTATAAATAAAGATGTCTAGTAGATCATTTATAGGAGACACAGGAAAGCATCTAAAGAAAATCGATTATTTGTTTACAAGAATTCATTGAGCACTACTTGTTGAATGAATAAGGGTTGGGATATTACACTGGACTACTTGCTGGATTATTACATGTGTCGTTTTCAAGACTTACTCCCCAAAGGGATCTGACTAAGGCAGGCCCCCAAATCCAATCCCCATTTTTTATCATTTTGTAAGGTGTTGGTGGTTGAGCGGAACTGCAAATTCGGAAGTGGAGCACCAAGTTCACAATGATCGACCGCACTGAAGAAAGATAAATCTCTAAACCCCCTTTGTTATTTATTGCTCTGGTATTGGAATGGATTAATTAGGTCTATTTTACTGTTTTACATTGGATTACGCCTAGTTAAATGTTTATGGATATTTGTGATACAATTTGATTGAAATCCAATTTCCCTTGAAACATATTGGTGAAGCTGTGATTTTGAACCCACATTTTTACCCACCTTTTGAGGCTTCATCGTGCATTAATTCATTCCTAAGGTTTGATTTAGTAGTGTTGCATACTTCTTTGCTCCTAGGGTTTGTTGCATAGTTTTGATATAATTTCTACAGAAATCTTATCTCATACAATGATTTGCTTCTACAATTATGAGATTCAATTGTTTGATTTATTGTATAAATTTTGGATTTTTTGTGCACACAATCTTTCATCTCCTCAGCCCTTGGCACTCCACCTACCTGTGTTTCTCCTTTGCCCTGTGTGCACCCACTTCTGAGTTTCTTAGCTGCAATCAGATCTCATACTCTCCACTGCCCATGCAGCCCTTCATACCCATACTTCTCTACACAACCTTCACACCTTTCCATCCCACTCTTTTAATATTATATATGATTTTTTACTGGGTCATTGCGGACTATTATTTATTGTTGACACAACCTTGTGCATCTTCATCCTTTGCAGTTGTACCATTCCAGCTGTGCACAGCTCCTTATTCGTCCTCCTTTCAATTTCATCTTACCCCCACGCTTCGACCATTCCTCCCACACGGCCCATGCACAGTGCATTGCCATTTCCAGCCTTGTATCTGAGCATCACACCATTACCAACCTACATGCTTCCATCTCCATGCATGGTCATCCATATCCTCACCTCCCAGTTGCACCTCCCTGTAGGTAGAACTTTATGAGTGTCATCCATTCAGCATTGCCATTCATGTGCTAATATAGCTCATAACCAAAGAAGGAAACACAAATGATTATATATATTCCTGTAATCCTTCGCTGATTTTGACAGTCTGCCCCTAAAAAAATCACTTTGCAAATGACAGAATATCTGTTTTTTTACTACAGCAAAGCATGAATACAGTCATATGTTCATTAAATTTATCTCCTGCTGCTTCCACGCACCATCACCACCGCGACTGCTGCTGTTCATTCTTCCAATATCCCCCAGCTCCTTAACACTCAGACCAGTCTCCTCACGCTGCTTGCACTTTTTACCCACCCATTTCAAACACAGCCCACTTCAGACTTCATCATCCTTTTGTTTTGGTCAGAGTTTCACAATAAAAAACTACTTCGTTGTTATTCAATAATATTGATTACATATATATAAGGGCACGATCTCCTATTAACAAGGAATCTGCCACATCCAAATCCCTATTAAAACTCTACTTAACTCTCTCTATGCGTTGTTTCAACCATAGTAGCAGAACGTGCGATTTAAACATGATTAATCACTGTAATTGGACCAAAATGCTTTTTTCAACCCGGTTTTTTGGTGCTTTTTTCAGCAAATCAATTCACAAAGCCTCATATGATGCAATGATTTGAAATGTTGCCTATAGTATAAAAAAACTTAAATACACCCAAAACTTAAAAAAGCTAAACTTAACCCTAACCAGTAACCCGAACCTTCGTTTGAATATATTTAATATTTTTAGCCGTGAAATGTCGTGGAAATATTTCTCATTATAACTCTCCAATAATCTACCCTTGGATTAGTACCTCGTGGGCCAAGCACAGGGAGAGGAAACATTCATGCATTCTTTAGCCCTTGCACTACACATGGAACGCAAACTACGCTACAGAGTACATGTTGGAAAACTATTGTTCATGAACAGGCAAAGAAGGCAATCCCCAACTTTTGGTACTACTCTAGATTGCTGTTTAATCTAGCCAGATCTTTATACTGGCAAAGTATGGTGGATGCAATTGCAATTACGGGTTTTGGGTTCACTGCCCCATCATACGAGACTTTGCAGATTGAGTTGTTGAAGGATGTTGTACAAGGTGTGAGTGATGTTTTTGCAAAACATCGCGAGAAATGGAAAACATCAAGATGCACTATCATGTCAAATGGATGGACAGATGAAGCCACACACTCATCAACTTCCTTGCGTCATGTAACATTAGCACAATTTTTATTAAGAGTGTCAATGCATCTAAAATGATAAAATCGAGCGAGACACTCTTTTATCTATTTAATGAGGTTGTGATTGAGGTGGAACCACAAAATGTGGTCTAATTCATTACAGATAATGTTGTTGCTTGCATGGCCGTTGGGAGGATTCTTGTGGACAATTATGGAACTATGTTTTGGACTCCATGTGTGGCACATTGTATGGATGTGACTTTGGATGACATAGGCAAAATTCTATGGGTGAAAAAAGTTTTGCAAAAACCCCGCACAATCACCAAGTTCATATACAATCACATAAGAGTGTTCAATATAATGCACACATTCATAGATGGGAAGGAATTTCTTCAGCCAAGGGTGACAAGGTTTACAACCCACTTCTTTGCATTGCAAACTTTTTTCCAACAACAAATGAATTTAATACGAATGTTCGTTTCAACTGAATGGGTGGAATCTTCCTTTGTGAAACATAGGGAAGAAAAAATGGTGACTGACTATGTTTTCTCACCATCATTTTTGGAAGAGGCAAAGAAAATTTTGTTATTTTTTGAGCCTCTAGTTCGAGTTTTGAGACTCGTCGAAAATGATAAATACCCCATGGGTCAACTATATGAGGCAATTGATAGGGTCAACGACACTATTAGGAGCATATTGGAGAATAACAGATCCAAGCAAATGTTATGGGAGATAATTAATACAAGATGGGATCAACAAATGCATTCTCCCTCCATACAGTTGAATATTTCTTGAATTTGACATTGTTCTTTAGCGGCTCAGTTCAAGATGATGCAGAGGTCATAGAGGGCCTATTTAAGTGCATAAAGAGAATGTTTCCTAGGGATCTTTTGAGGCAACTATGGGAGAGTTTATAATGTACAAGCAAAGAAAAGGTTTCTTCTCTAGTAAGGCAGTCATCATAGGAAGAAAGACCTTCAAAACAAGTAGACAATTTTTCTACATACGTATGGTGAAAGTGTTAAATTTTGATTGAATTGTGCATGTTAGAATGTTGACAAAATTTGTTCTTGCAGCACAATGATGGGATTTATTTAGCAAAGAAACCAAACACCTTCGATGGATAGCAATGCGCATTTTGAGTCAGCTATGTAGTCCACCCATTTGCGAGCGTAGTTGGAGTGTGTTCGAGCATATACATTCCAAAAAACACAATTGACTCACTAAAGAATATATGAATGATTTGGTGTTTATCGACCACAATCTTCGCCTGAAGATGAAGAAAGCTCAAGGTTAAGAAATGTTACATTTATAATTCTCAATTCATATGGGAAGTTGATTTATATTCTTGTAAAGTATTATTCGCCAAAGTCACTAACATATGCATTCTATTTGATAATGTTAGATACTGTTAAGGAAGATCAGCGCATTGACCTTTGACGAGATCAATCTAGAATTTGAATGGCTCGAGAATAATGATGAGCCTATTTATGACAAAATTAACTTTGACTTGTTGGATAAAATTGGGTACGACATCGAGACCATCTCTTAACTCAAGAGAGGCTCTAACCCTGGTGCTTCAACATTGAGCCCTGTTGATCCCTTAGTCTCCCTCGTTGCCATTGGCTTCCTTCTCTTTTTTGTTCCCTTGTAAACGAAAATAGTATGCATTTTGAAATGCAAATGTAATGAAATTTGAATAGTATGGAAATTAATGAAAGAAAACAGTTGGCTGATTTTGATGGCATAAATCTCATTTATCTTCCTCATAGTATGTATCTATTCTCCAAGCAATTGAAATGCTTAGTATGTATCTCTATGCAATGGAAATGCCTTTAAATTTTAAAAAACAGTTTTCTCCTTTTTCCACATTTTTTTGGCGAATTTTATATTTTTTCTTTTATTTCCTAATTAATCACAATTTTTTGAAAAACACTTACACTTTTGAAAAAACAATTTTTTCTCCAAATGATTTATGCTACTATGATTTCCACAACCTAATATACATTCACACTCACACACAAATAATATGACACACTAATTATATGAAATATCCAACATTCCCCTCCTTCCCCCTAGTGCGGACATAAGGAGAAAAACCACACCACACAAACCGAAAACAGAATTGTATGTCAACACATACTCTCGATATGCACTCATGCTACTCATGACAACTATTGATGTGATCACCTACATATGTGACCACAATTGTTCACGCTTTCACTTCCAGTGAGTGCTCGGCTATTCACCAGTCAATCAAATACTTTTAGCGATAACTTACATACATGACCCCAATTGTTCACGCTTTCACTTCTAGTGGTGCTGGGCTACTCACCGACAAATCACTGAGAAGTAATTAGTAAAAAATACATAGTAGACATTGCTCTCTTATACATTTCTTTACAATATTTTATTTTCACCACACAAATACAAGAAAATGAAGATTAGGACTAGGTCCTCACTATCGCATTTGCAGCCACTGTGTATGACCGCTGCCACCTGATTGCAAACAGCATAGACGATCTCCTCTTCCACTGGAAATCACCCTCAGCTTTAATCTGTTTGTTTAGATGCAACCATGGTTGACAATTTCAATATTGTGTTTATTTTTATATTCCCCCTTGCAGTGTGAAACGACACATTTCCAGGACATCAGGTTTCCCTTGATAATGCATCCTTTACAAAGATTTTGACTCTGACTCTTCATTTTGACTTACAATTAACACCGACATACAAACACACTTTATTGAAACAAAATCTAAACCTAAATGACACTAGACACACAAAATTAACGAACGCCTTGATTTACATAAAACAAAAAACAAACTATTAAATAACCATATAAAAGGAAACTACTTAAAAGTTATTGACTTATAACAATGACCATCTATATTTTTAAAAAAAATACTAGGAAAGTCTATTATTAAGGACCACTTAATTATTACATACACCAAAATAATAAAATTTTAATTGAGTTAATTCTATAATAGTAAAAATTATGAGATAAAGAAAAAGATGGTGCACAAGCAAGGGAAAAAGAAGAAAGAAGCCCTCACTTTCGCAGTAGGGCTCGGGCGCGAGCATCCAATCACTGATCGACAGATCACAGAGGAAGAAATTCATGCGACGAATGAATGGCTAGGGTTTTCTATTGGTAGTGGAGCAGTAGGTTTGGAAGATCAGCGTCAAGATGAGACTTGGGAGGTTCCGAAAGGTTTGGAGAGCATCAGGGAGTTGTAGTCTTGTGAGGCTCTATTTAACGGAGCGAAGCTCACACCTTTGGTTTCTAGCCGCGAAGGTGAGGATGATAACGCTACTGACAAAGGCACATAAGGGTTTGGCGGATCAGATTTTTGATTTTGCGATGGTCTAAAGATTGGTGAAGACAAGGAATTCATCTGGGAATCTACCGAACACTCACAGGTTGTTTCGCTCATGGAAGAATAGGATCTTATCGGCAAATATGCAGGGATGAATCTTGCGTAGAGGATAGTTGGGGAAAGGATATTGAAGTAAAACTCCTGCCAAAGGGTTTCTTTATCATCATATTTCCCAATTTAGACTCAAAAAACAAGGTTTTAAATCATTCTTTTTGGTCCATGAGAGGTGTTGGCCTCTGGCTTCAAAGATGGCAACCAAATTTTGATATCTTTTCGGTGTAGCAGGGTAGTTACCCAGTGTGGATAAGGCTTTACGGCCTCCATCTGGAATATTGGGGCTTTGAGTGTCTATCGGCCCTAGGAAATCTGTTAGGATCATTTTTGGAAATTGACCCTATTATAGAGAAAGGAATTTTGGCCTCTTATGCAAGGATTACGGTTCTAATGAATTTGGATGTTCCTGAAAACGTTCTCATCAAAACTCAAGGGCGCTCTTGGACTCAGTGGGTTGATATTGAAAATCTTCCTTTTAGGTGTTTTAATTGCAGATGTACTGGTCACACTCAGAAGTTTCATAAGAAAGCCTCGGCGATTCCTTCTTCCAGTGTGGGGCAAGTTTTAAAGGTTTGGAAACCAGTAGCATCCTCTTCCAAGGCTTTCCGTTTGCGCAATACTGAAAATTTTTGGTCTAAGTACGCAGATAAAAATCATGAGAAAGAAAGTAAGAATGTGGTTTCGGAGCAAACTCATTTTCAGGGAAGTTTGACTCCTCTCAAGTTAGATGTCTCTTCAAAATCTCAAGCTGACTCGGAACCTAATCTAATATTACCAAATGCCTCATGCATCAAAATTTCAGAAATGGAGGCCATGCTAGACAAATTGGATAAAAGAGATGAGTTATCTCCTAACTCGTTGATTAAAGGTTGCAATTTTATTTCGGAACAGTCACAGACTATCATAGCCATTCTCCAGAATTCGGAATTAAATTATGAAGTTAATATTAGCGGATTGAAGGATGGCTCAAATCAGTTGGAGGATAATCCCATGATCGAGGCACTTGATAGTGATTCAAAATTGGAGGAAATTGATTCAGAGGAGGAATTGAATTCCAAGGAATTTATTTCCATTTCTCAATCTCAAAGCTCCCTTCAAAAGCCTAAATGTGGGAAAGCTAAGAAAAAAGGTAGAAAATTTGCTAAGAAGCGTGTCGCATGGGAAGTTTTAGTAGGTAAGCAAGGCACTCTTTCTAAATACTTTGGACCTAAGAAGCGGGAGGTGGAAATCCTCCCTCAGTCTACATGAAGCTTATCTCTTGGAATGTTAGGGATCTCAATGCCCCTAGCAAAAGACGCTTGGTTAAGCGTTTGTTCTTTTTAGAAAATCCTAATGCTTTTTTAATCCAAGAGACTAAATTAAATTTGGTTGAAGTCTCTAGTTTGATGGAGCTTGGTTGGCATATATGGAGCAGCTCCTTTGTTGAAGCTATTGGGTTCAGGGGGGCTTGCTATTTTGTGGGTTCCAGCCAAAATTCAAGTGGAAATGCTAGAGGCTGGCACTAATTGGCAATTTTGTAAAATCACTTGTCTCAAGACTGATTTGAGTTTCTTTCTCTATAATGTGTGTGGCCCTAATGAGTCTAATAGTAAGCTTTTATTATGGAAAGAGTTGTCTTCCCTATTATCTTGTTTTGTTGGCTCAAAGATTGTGTTGGGTGGGCATTTTAATGCCCTTTTATCTTCTCTGGAAAAACGGGGTGGCAGGTCTTTAGTGGCTTCTAGTAATATGGACTTTATTCAATTTGTTTCTAATAATGAGCTTCTGGATGTTCAACCAAAGCAGAGGCTATTTACTTGGAATAATAAAAGAAGTGGTGAGCATAATATTGTGTAGCGTTTGGACAGATTTTTGGTTTCGCACAATTGGATGTCTCAAAATTGAATCACGAAAAGTTTCATTCTTCCTTTCTCAGGTTCAGATCACTTTCCTGTGGATTTTTGTGTCAATATTGATCATCCACCTAATCTCTATCCCTTTAAATTTGAAAAGATGCGACTCCGGGATCGTTATCTTCCAAGTCTCATGGAAGTTTGGTGGAAGAACTGCCATGTTCAATCTAGCTCTCCAATGTTCAGGATGGCCAAAAAGATTCAATTTATTAAGGGACGTCTCCGACATTGGAATATCAATTGTTTCAAAAACATTTTTCAAGAAAAAATTCGTGTTGAAGAGGACCTTGAGAATCTCAATTGGATGATTTCTATAGTAGGAATGGATCAAAACTCTTACTGGCTGGAAAAGCGTTTGTTGGCTGAGTATGAACAAAAATCAAGAATAGATTCGTTGAAAGAAGGTGATAGAACCTCTGCTTTTTTTCACAATTCTGTTAGAATCAAGCATAATGTCTCTCGCCAAAGATTCATTCTTCTGAAGGAAAAGTTTTGGACACTCGGACGGAGGTTCAAAGTGAGGCTGTTAACTACTTCAGTAAACTGCTTAATGATGACAAAGCGTCAGATCTCATAGCTCAGAATGACAACCTCAAATTTATTCCTAGTATGGTTTCTCCTCAGAATGAGAAACTCTTGGCCCCTTTCTCTTTGGAGGAAGTTCAATATGTGGTTTTTCCTATGGAAAAGGATAAAGCTCCGGGCCCTGATGGTTTTCCTGCGGTATTTTTCAGTCTTTTTGGGATCTCGTTGGTGAAGAGAAACTGCAAATGGTTGAAGAATCTAGGAGAAAGGTAATACCTAATCTTAATGTTACTTTTATTTCTCTTCTTCCAAAAGGGGATATTCAGGAAAACTTTTGCGATTTCCGACCTATCTCTCTTTGCAATACAGTTTACAAAATCATTTCTAAAGCAATGGTGGCTAGACTCAAACTTGTTTTGGATTCTTTGGTCTCAAAAGAGCAATATGGTTTTGTTCCAGGCAGGAATATTCAGTAGGGTATTATTATTGCCCATGAAATAGTGCATTCTCTAACTGTTACTCACTGAAAGGGTATGTTGCTCAAGCTAAATATCAGCAAAGCTTATGACAAGGTTGACTGGTGCTTTCTGATTAAAGTTTTAGAGAAATTTGGGTTTGGAAAAGACTGGTGTGATTGGGTTTTTAGCTGTATTTATAGTCCTAAATATTCTATTTTGATCAATGAAAGCCCGGCTAGCTTTTTTGAATCTACAAGGGGTATTAGACAAGGAGATCCTCTTTCTCCTTTTCTTTTTATTCTGTTGACTGAGGCTTTGGGTCAAGCAATGAAGAAAGCTAAGGAAGACTCTTTTTTACAAGGTATTCAAGTTTCGTAAGGCTTGGAAATTCTTCCTCATCGGTATTTATTGATGACACCTTTATTTTTGGCCAAGATTCTGTGGGTGAAGCTCAAGTTTTCAATTTTATTCTTTCCAACTATGAATCTGCCTCTGGTCAAAAGGTGAATGTTAGAAAATTAAAAAAAAAATTATCAATTGTTCAGAACGAGAACAGACTATCTCCTTGATTCTAGGTTTTAATATTGGAACGCTGCCATCCAAATATTTAGAAGTTCCTTTTTTTTCCAGGATGGCCAAAAGTATTCACTAAGAAGGATTGGTCAATTCCTTTAAAATGCATTTGGCCTCCTGGCAAGGAAGATGGCTAACCTTGGCTGGTCGTATCACTCTCATAAAGTATGATCTGAGTTCCCTTCCTATTTATTGCCTCTCTATTCTTCAACCACCTTGCCATGTAGTTAAGCTGTTGAATCAGATAACGAAAGATTTTTTGTGGCAAGTAACTCAAATCAAGAAAAAAATCCCCTTGATTAAATGGGATAGGGTTTGTAAATTGAAGATGGGAGGAGCTCGTGTGAAAAATTTGAGTCTCCAAAACAAAGCTCTTGGAGCTAAACTAGTTTAGGGAATGCTAACCCAATTCTCTTTGGTGCAGGGTTCTAAAATGTAAATATCTTGATTTGCATAACCCCTGGAGTGTAGTTTCTATCACTAACCCCCCAAAAGGTTCACACTTTTGGAATTTTTGGTTGAATTGTACGTCTTTGATTTCAGAGCATGTTTCTTGGACCATCAATAATGGTCGGACATGAAGTTTTGGGACGATTCTTGGAATGGACATAAACCTTTCGCTGATATTCCGCATATGGAGGAGGCTAGGCATATTCTTACTGCTGCATGAGGGGGTTCGATTGAGAACTATTTGGAACTTCATCAAAACAATGGTCTGTCCTCTTGGGTTTGGAAGAATTTTGAGGCATTGGAGATTCCAGTTGAGCAAAGCTGGCGTTTGGCTGATTGTTTGAGGAATCGGAAGGTTTTCTTAAACTCCAAGGAGGACTCGCACTGGATTGGAGCCAAATCAAGGATGTATTCAATCAATCTCGGTTACCAGATGGCAAAGGTTACTGATGATATGATGATATGGGCATGATACTTATGTTGGGATAAGATTGGGATTCACAAAGTAGGGGCGTTTGCATGACTCACAATCTAGAACCGCATCCTCACGCAAGACAGGTTGGCCAAAATCGATTTTCATGGTCCTCATTGCATTCTTTGCAAAGCTGAAGAAGAAACAACCAATCATCTTTTTTATGCGTGTCCCTTTCCTACCTGGTGTTGGGCTTGGCTATGTTGTAAACTAGAGTGGTCTTGGGCCTAGCCACCCTCTCTATTTACTGCTTTCTCTTCTTGGCCTATCGGAGATTGAAAGAATTCTCTATATGGTCTTTGGCGAGCTAGTCTTGCTATTCTTGTGTGGACGATTTGGAAAGAAAGAAATCAACGAATTTTTTAAGGAAAAGAAAAACCTTTTGCTGCAATTTTAAAAGATTTAGAGGTTGCAATTTCAAAAATGATCTCTTCACAAATCAAGCGTAGGAATGGTTGTCTTTTTGCTTGGGATATGAAGATGTATGCTAAATGGACTCTTATTGGTCACCCACCCATTAATGGGGCATTAATAAGCTCAGGTAAAAATGTGAGAAAGTACAAGTCTATATGGATTCCTCCTCCCTCGGGGTGGTTTATATTAAATTTTGATAGAGCCTCAAGGGGAAATCCAGGTGCTTCCGGTACAGGGTGTATCATAAGGGACTGTAGTGGTTCTTTGATCAGAGCGATTTCAAGAAAATTATTGGATAGCACAAACCACGAAACTGAAGCTCAGGTCCTTTCAACTAGAATTGATCTATCAATTCAGTGTAAAATTGACAATCTTGTAATTGAAGGTGCATCTCAAATCATGATCTTTGCTCTTAAGGAAAAGGCAGCTATTTCCTGGAAGTTGGAAAATATTTTGTCCAATGTTTGGGATCACTTGGATAATTTTACATCTTGGGAATGTAGGCACTACTACAAAGAAGCCAACTCAAGAGAGGATTTTTTAGCCAATTACGGGATTGATCAAAGGGAAGATATGCGAGTGGGCAACCATAGATCCACTTGGGAAGACTTTCCCGGGACTGTTTCCATTAATTTGAGTTTTTAAAAATAAATAAATAAAATATATAGAAAAAGCATTTTTAAAAATAAAAAATATAATAATCAAATGCTTTTGATTATTATACTTATGGTTAGTTATGACCATAATTGGCTTTTTTTCCCACCATTGGTTTTTGGGCGGCATCATTTCCTCATTATGGCCTCAACCATGTGAACAAAGGTGGCAATAGCTCTCATTTATGGCATAGGGGATGAAAGGCATAGGGGATGAAATGGTGTGCCTTGGCCTTGCCCATGTTGTGGCATTTCAATTACACCCAGGTGGAGTTTTGGTTTGCGTGTGCATCTGGGTTTTTATCTCCATGGAGCGCAAGGTAGATTTGGCACTTGGGACTCACGTAATCTATGATAGCAACTCGGCTCACGAAATGGCATTTGAGGGCAGCATTCCTAGGGCACGTCTCAAACACATTTTTTGGGTCCTTACCAAAGAAATTTTATAGGCCATCTTGGCAGTCTTGGGCGATGATTACGTTGCGCACTGCATGCACAATAGAGTTAATTCTGCGGTAGTCGCCATTTTTGCGACCAACATTATGGCTCTAATGGTTGATAATGATGTGGCCTCTAAAATTGTAGAGTTTTTTGTGATGCCCAACCACCGTCTTGGGCTCATGGAGGAGCTTGGTAGGGCGATCTTGAGCCCTTTTCCCAAATTGTCTTTCTCCAGCTCAGACGGCATTGATTTGGTTCCACTCTCGGCTTTTAGAGCCTTGGAGACTCGTTTCATGGTTTTGGTTGGTTTTGTGGAGGAAATACAGAAAAAGGTTTGTGATGACTCTTCAGAGGGTCAATTCTTGACCATGCCACCTATGGTGCATATAAAAAGCCCCATTCCGAAATTGACTTGGTGGAAGGAGGTTCGATACAATCGGGCCTGTGTGGATGCAGTGAAGTTTCTGGCAAAAATGGTGTTCCAAGTTACGGTTGTTACTCCCCCCTGGTTGGCAAGGACGCCTAGACGGGCAGTCACAATGGCTATGATCCGTCTAACAAGCAATCGTGCAGCGGCTTCAGTGGGAGGCGTCAACTTTAGGCTTCGGGGTTCGAGGAAGAAAGCAATTGGGAGCTCTTCATCGGCTGTTGTTCCCACCGAAGAGGTGGTTGTTCTGGATGATAAGGATGTTACAGTTTGATCACTATGGGGTTGCAAGTTTTTTGGTAAACCTTTTGTTTTTTTCTCTTTCTTTCGTTTCGGTTGGCAGTCTTTCGGACTTTTTTAGGGTGCTTTATGTTTTTTGTGTCTATTTATGGTATATGGCTACTTTTCAACACGTCAGCTAGTCTGGCCATGCCTTGGTTCAGGGCAACAGCTTCAATTAGCATTTACTTTTAATCAAGCAAACCATTTTTTGTGATGTTTTCTATATATGGGCAAGGGACCTGTTAAACCCCAATATCGATCCAAAAAAAAAAAAACTTAATTAGAGTACCAAACAGATTTAAACATTAAGCAAACCATAGTAGAAGAAATTGTTGGCGAAGCAAGATTAATTGCCATGTATGCCCTAAACCACTTTTTTGAGCCCAAAAAAATATGATTTTAGCAAAGTCAATGCCCAACATGCTTTAAATCGTTGAAAATCGTAGAAAATCGCGACTAATAATTCAAAAAATCACGGTTTTTTTATAATGTGATTTTAACATGTGAGTAAATCGCGATTAAAACACGTTTTTTAAGTAAAATGTGATTTTCTCTATTATAAATAGCAAAAACCATTTTTGTTTTCCATTTTCATTTGTTTTTCACAGATTTTTGACTTTGAAGGAAGATTTTCAAAAAAAATAAAGATTTAATGCAGGGAGTGAGAAGACCATCAAGCAAATCCCAGGATCATTAGATTTTCAAAAGAACACTAGGGAAGTTGGGTTTTCTTTTTTGTTTAATTTATTTAAAATTTGAAATATAAATGTTGTTTTTTAAATAAATTTGAACATATTTATTATATATTCAAAAAAAAAACTAACCCTAACCCTAATATTGACTTAAACAAACCTAACCCTAACCCCTATATGTTTTTTTTAATATTAAATACATTCAATATAAAGTTGAACGTTTAGAAAGATAATCTAACCCTAACCTATAGAGTTAGAAATTTTTTTAATGTTACTTTTAAATTTAAAATAAACGTTAAAATTAAAAAAATAACCGAACCCTATGGTTAGGATTAGGGTTTTTTTAAATATTAAATTATTTCATATTTAATATAAAGTTAAACGTTTGGTGGAGGGAGATTCTCTGAACATTGTTAATTGTTTGACCGGTAAAAATCCTTTTAAGCTAGTCTATCAAACATGTCATTGATGAAGCTAAAGGCATTCTGAATTCTTTCTAGCAAGTGAGCATCTAGCATACATATAGAGAAGGGAATGGGATTGTTGACTAGTTTGCAAACAGGAGAGTTAGCAATGTGGGTTTTAAAACTTGGATAGGCCATGAAGACCTACCTAGGGAGTTGCTTTTAAAAGTAAATAATGAAGGAAATAACAATGCTAATAATCATATGCATGTGGATGTACCCCCAAATGTCTAAAGGAGACTTGAATTTGCATAAGATGAGTCGGGGACTTAGGTCTTGTGAAGAAAATCTCAAGGGTTCGAAGGAGAAACATCTAGAAGGGCCAAGGCTTCTCGTACATGGCCAAAACACAATGCACTGTTGCAGCTCTTTCTGGTTCGTCTAGGAAAACAATGACAGCAAGTTCAATTGGAGTGAAGGCGAGAGATAGAATGGGTTTGCCAAACAGAATTGAACCTAAACTTCAGCCGGAAGTCAAGAAAAATGAAAGAGTTTGCTCTGCTTTGCAGATCAGTGGATTCGCGGGCTTTATGGAAAGAATTGAAGGTTTTGACAGACATTTTTTCATCCTATTTGCAAAGGCTTGGGAGGATAGATCAATTACCATCAATGGAGTCACTCTAGACATCACGAGGGAACTTATCTCCCATGTGACTGGCCAAGTAATTGAGGAGACTAAGAGTTATTACACTCCGAGAGAGTTCAAACCTGATAAAGAAGCTTTCTTGGAGGAAGGTGAGCATTGAAACTAGACATCACGAGGGAACTTATCTCCCATGTGACTGGCCAGGTAATTGAGGAGACTAAGAGTTATTACACTCTGAGAGAGTTCAAACCTGATAAAGAAGCTTTCTTGGAGGAAGGTGAGCATTGAAACAATTGCACAATGGCTTCGCTAGGGAATCTCTTCCTAGGCCATTCGTAGAGGTAGCTTTTCATTTAATGCAATATATTACTTTAAAAGGTAGATATAATGTGGTGAGATGGTCTATGTTCAAAATGCTAAACTATTTTAAACATGGACTGCCTTTTAGTCTTTTTTTCTTTATTCTCAAATCTATGGAGGTATCTATACTGAAATTCAAGCATGGAAATTACTCCACTTTGAGGCATGAGAGAGTAATTTTCCTTATTTTTAAGTACTTTAAATGCATGAATCAAATTATGCCTAATATCTCTCAGAACCAGAAAGAGAAGCCTGAAGAGGGAACTATAGATATTAGGAAGATTTAAAAAGTTTGGATCAAGTATCCAGGAAGCCCGAGCAGGGTCTTGGGGAGTAAGAAAAACTTCATTGAGAATAATAATGTCAAGAAGTTGAAAACAAATGAAAAAGACCAAGACAGCATTAAAAAGAGACTCAGAAGTGTGTCGAAAACCCTAGGACTCAACAAAGAAAAAAGAGGAAACAGGGGAACAAAGACATTCAGGAGGCGCAGAACAAGAGGGGTGAGGAGACTGTCATTGATGTGGATAGGGATAGTGTGGAGACGGAAGAGCCTAGGAAGGAGAGGGAGAAGGAAAGTGAGCATGACAGGTACAAATTGCAGCAAAGAAACAGAAGGGGATTGGGGAGACTATTGTTTCGGAAAAAGATGAGACATCCCTGAACCAAAAGGACCAAAATGTGGTTTTCAATAACCTGGTGCCTTCACTCAAAGGCAAGGAGAGCGCAGACAGAATCATGGAAGAATTTGACCTTCAGAAAGCCATAATGAGGTGGTTTATGCACGAGATTACTGAGCTGAAGGGCAAGGTGAATGTGCTTCAACAGGAAAATGCAAAGATGTCACAAATCTTGGCAGCTAGGGAGGAGGATAACTAGATTCAGGGTCTGAATTTCAAAGTGGAGATTTTAGAACATGCTAATGAAAATCTGTGCAATAAAATTAGTTTTCTTGTTAATTGCAGCAAGGCTGCAATGTATGAAGGTATTCAAAATGTTGAAAATCTTCAAGCACGTCTCAGAGAACTTTTTGAACCCAACTATGTAGGTAAAGGTGAGGGCAAAAAGGGGCAAAGCAGTGGTTCTCATTACACTGTAGATCATAAAAGCTTATTGATGCAAATTGATATGAATCACAAGAAGATGAAGACATGTTGGGAAGATGTGTTTGGAAGCTTGGAATAAGATTAGTGTCTTTGTTGGTCTGTGGCTGTATCAGGGTTGTTTTATAATTGTTTTTGGATTGTGTTGGTTTTTGTTTTTCTTTTTGGCTTGGTTACCCTGTTGATTCTTTTGTACTTGAACTTCTCCTAGGGTTTGGGGACCCTAGTTCAAAAAAATCCCCTCATTTAACCTAAATAAAAATATATAAAGTTAAACGTTAAAAAAGATAACCTAACCCTATCGTAAAGGTTAGAGTTACAACTTTCTTTTTTAAATATTAAATATGTTCAAATTTAATATAAATTTTAAAAAACCTAACCAAATTTTTGCACTGAATTTATTATTTTTTACACAATAAATGTTTTATATTATTTTATTATGTCTGTACCAACAATTGTAGGAACGCAAAACTCTACTTGAAAAAAGTAAAACATCTTTATTCTTTTCTTTTTGTTCTTCCAGAATCTATCGTTCAGCTATAAATCCGTCGTGTCAAATAGGTATCGTGTCTACGAGATCTGAATTGCCCCCTGTGAGCAGGTATTCCATTAGACAGACTCGACCTTTCACATGTGATTTCTCACAATGCCACTCTACTCTCATGTATCACCTTGCTCTCAAGTACATCTCTCTGCCACATACTATTATTTTTTTACATACCTTCGGGTATATAAGGGGAGGTATATGTTGTCAACCTAGAGTTGCACCTTGAATCGAAGACGCGCTGAAATGGTCAATCTTCTCTCCGATTGAAACAATGGGATCTTCTCACGAAAGTGGGTGCCTCAATGGTGAAAAGAACCTCCAAAGAAGGTTGGTTTCTGTAAGATGTATCAATGGATCTCTACTCTGTGTTGCAAATCTACCATGGAAAAGGGAGAAAGAAACTTGAAAGGGAAATCCTACCTAATGACTGTGATACACCAAAACGTTGATCCACTCTACTTGGAACCTTGAACACAGAATCAAACAAGGGAAAAAGAACTTTGATTTCAATTGATCACTATGCATAAATATTTCATGATAAAGTTCAATCCAATGACCAAAACATGAGGAAAAACAATGGAGAGAGGTCTGATACAAGACACTTTGCAGCCACCTAACATCCACATACAGCGTCAGCAAAAGACATATAGAACACTGGACATGACCGGCATAATATGATAAGCTAGCAACTAGGTACGAATCAGAATTTGGGAAGGGAGAGAAATCTACCACATATGCAAATTGTTGAATGAATATACACTATGCCAGCACTTGAAATCTAAAAGTACAGTCCTATTGATTGAAGAGGTTACACAACTCACCAATGGCAAAGTCTGGTCTTGCCGAGAGAGGGATACAATTCAAGGCTGAAAAGCTAACTTATATAGAATATTACAACCAAGAGTTGGCGTTTAAAAAATAGGAGAGAGGCTAAATCCGTCCAACTCGGCCTTTACAAAAAGTCTATTTGTCTTGCATGAAGCTCCTTGGCGTTAGAGGAAATGGACAGTGACTCTGTTGAAAGTCAAACTCTTATCATGTAAAAATGCTATGCCCACCTCCAAATATGGGCTTCTTCTTGAGCCATTTGATTGTTTGAAAGCACGAGATAACGAGAGCATGCATGAAATCCACACCATGCTAAAATTAGAACTCGAATTGAAATGTTGGAAGCCGAGTTGGAACGTTTGAAAACACGAGTTGATCCGGAGATGAGCTTGACTTCAACAACCAGTCAACTAAAGCTTTGACCAGTCAACCGAAAATAGCCTTTGCTTGCATGGATTTTCTTTTTATTTTGGTCTGCCTGTTCATGTTCATTTTTTGCGGACTTCTATTTTCTGTCCAAGTCCAATTATTCCTTCAGAATTTTGTCTTGCCTTTGTTGTCTGCGGATTTTATTTCCTAGCTTTTCATTGACTTCACCTTGGTCTTGGATTTTTATTTTCTGTGGACATTTGTTTTTCTGCAGACCTTTTGGATTTCCTTCTTGGCTTATTTCCTTTGATTTTCTTCGGAATTTTCATTTGACAAATTTTTCCCGCAGACTTTTCTATTTATCTCCCTAGCCTTATCTTGGTTGTATTTCCTCAGGCTATATTCTCTCAGACTTCTTGTTATGCAATTTTCCCGAATTAATCCTTCGGCTCCAATTTTTTTTTTTGCCTTTGCGTATTTTCCATCGGGCTTTTCTTTGTCCCGAATTCCTTCGGACTTTTTGTCTGAAGGAATTAGTCTCCTTTGTCTTTATTCTGCCACCAGCCAAATGCCCTTCGAGAAAATTGGAAAGGTCCTGCCACCGACCAAGTGCCCTCCGCAAGGGCTTATGTCCCTCTGTGCCCTTCAGAAAAATTGGAAAGGCCCTGCCACTGACCAAGTGCCCTCCGCAAGGGCAGGTGTCCTTTTGTGCCCTTCGGGAAAATTGGAAAGGTCCTACCACCGACCAAGTGCCCTCTGCAAGGGCAGGTGTCCTTCAGAACTGGGTTTTCGAAAAAATTGAAGGGCACCCGGGCTTTTTGTAGGGCACCCGGGCTTTTTGTAGGTCCTTATTCCTTTGGATTTTCTATCTCCTTAATTCCTTCGGATTTTCTGTCTCCTTAATTCCTTCGCACTTGAATACTTTGTAAATTGTCCCTTTGAAATTCTCTCGAACTTCTCCCGAGTCCTTTGAACAATCTTTTCCCTCGGACAAAAAGCCCGAGGAAATTCTCCATCTCTTAGACCGACAAAATTTTGGGAAGGCAACACTTTGGAAAGAAAACACCTGGGAAAGAGAATAGTCGTTGTAAATCTGAAAAACAAACCTGTATTCCGTAGGTGCCCGAAAGAGAACACTCGCCTTCATTCATAAGCGAACCTACAGGCTTGTAGGTTAACCTTAAGGATGGTTGTAGGTGGGCATTGCCAAATCTAACAAAAGAGAACGCCCCTTCGAATCCTTTGAATGACCAAAACTTTCCCTAGTTGTAGGCTCTTTCCTTGGTTGATACCTTGTTGTAGATGGCTCTTTGGGTGGCTGTAGGTATGCATTTAAGCTTGATTGAACTTTGCAAAACTTTTTCCTTTTCATTATTCAGTACCCAAAACTGATTCACAAGACAAACTGGCACAATATGCAGAGTTCCGAATAGTAGGGATGACAATTTGACATGTGGAGCAAAATTGTCAACAGTATATAAGAAGGTTTAGTATATCAAAAAGCGTGGTATATCAAGAAAATTGCTCTTTTGTACCATTACTCTTCCATGTACATTAAAGTATATAGGAAGGTGCATGGTATATTGGACAGTTTGGCTATTGGAGATTTAGGTATATTAAAAGGCGAGAGTGATAAGTTGGAGGGATATGGATTTCTTCTGTCAGTGATATGAAAAATTTGAACACCTTCAAAACATTTCAGCACCTAAACAAAATTTTTAATGCACACTACAAATTTGATCATGTCATGTGAAAAAAAATTATATGGAACTATGGCACGCCAGTCAATGGCAACACAAACAAGGTCAAAAGAAGCCATCAAAGAGAAGCCATTTCAGCAAGGGATTTCTCTCCAAAAAGAGCTGCCACAGAAGCCACGCATTGAGATAGAAACACAAAATGAACTCAAAAGGAAAAAACTATGCTTCACATGCAAGGATACTTGGGAATTAGGTCATAGGTGTCTTCTAAAATGAGTGCCTTCTAAAAGGACAGGTGCACTACATTGAAGTGATATCTGATGATGAGTTAAAAGAAGTACCAAAACTTGAAAGAGGAGATCGAGATAGTTCAAGGAGCACCCTTGACACACTTATTTCAGCAGGCACTTATGTTGCACTTTCTGGTGCACTCTGGTATTACCCTTTCAGAATTTGTGGAGTTATGCAAAGACGTAAACTCACAATTTTAATTGATAGTAGGGCAACCCACAACTTCATTGATGAGGGTTTGGTATCCCAAAGAGGGCTGAAATCAGAAATTTTTCATGGCTTAAATGTGATTGTAACTAGTGGTTCTACTATTCCTTGCACCAGGAAGATTCAACACTTGGAGATCGCACTTGATAATCACAGCGTGTGTGATGACTTCTATGTTGTGAGCATAGGAGAAATAGGTTTAGTTTTAGGGGTGCAATGGTTACATTCCCTTGGGGTATTTACACAGAATTATCAGACCTTGGAAATGAAATTTGAATATGATGGAAAAAAGGTTGTACTTTGTGGTATAACCAATGGAGCACCTACATTCAACAAACAAAGTGGAGGGTGTCACTATTGGTAGTACTCTCTCTAGATCACAACTCATTCATGATTTTGCTAACATGGATTCACTCATAGAGTTTGTTGAAGAAGTATCAGTAGGTTCAAGGCTTCCAATACATGATTGTATCAGAGAGTGGTGCAGCAAAAGCCATTTACATCACAGGAAGAATGGTAGAAACAACAAGATTGATTTGGAATCCTAGTATTTGTAGGACGGTTCAAGTATTGCTTGATGACAAGCAATTTTGGGAAGAGCGGACTGTCATGTCCCTTTTTCAAAATAATTAATAATCTAATAATAATTTATTAAATTGTCCAAAAGGTACTTCAAGTTATAACTTTGGAAAAAAGACACTTATTAATTATTATTGAGTGGACCCAAAAGCAATTAATACATACATGGTCAAAAGTAATTAATATTCATAAGTTCAAAAAAGATGAATATTAAATTAAAAAATAATTCTAATTACTTTAGAGTGTAGTATCCCTTGTCCAATCTGCCCTCAAGTTGTTTAATTAAATCCTCAAGGAATACTGTCAAACACTTGTCATGCAACCTTTCAGCTTACTGCTATAAATTTACGAGTGTTTGTTTGTTGTTTGTTTGATGCCAAATGATATGTTTGAATGCCTTCGAATAATGCAAACTAACTACTATCAAAGTAGAAATGTAATGCAAATTTATTTTTTTGTATTTTCACATGCAAATATATGAACTTTACATGTAAAATGTGCACTTACAACCAATTGACATTTCGTCAAACAATTGGCATACAACCTAAAGAGTGCAATGTGAGCATGAACAATACATACAATACGATAGGCAACTTATAACTCCTTCATTGATGATCTAAATAGATGTATGACAGCAAAGACTCTTGGCTTTACAATATTATGAAAAAAAAACTCTGAGTCTGAGTACAATAGCAGCCTCTCACATTTTAAACATACATGACTGAAAATGAATGCAAAGCAACATATAAAGAACCTAGATGAAGCGCTTAGAGCTGATGATGAAAACGCAATCAAATAGAAATCCAAAATGTGCCTCTTTTTTGTCAAATCGAACCTTTCTCCAAATTGCCCATGTTCTGATATGAATGTCAATAATAAATAAATAGCAGCTTCTTGGTCTCCTCTCAAGCATCAAATATTGTAGCTGTGACCCAAGGAATGGAGCGCCCAAGTTAGAAGGTGAAATCGATGCAAAATGAGGCCTCCAAGAGTGAAATCGTGGTCTTCAATGGCTGCCAAGATGACTGTAATTTTATATCAGACCTCTGCAAGTATATATATCAGACTTCACTTGCCTCCAATATGACTTCAATGCTACTAGTCGATGCAAATATGATGCCACTAATGATCTCCAACCAAATATGCAAGATGTCCTCAGAAAATTTGGCCTATGGCCACCGAATAAAGCCCAAGCAAGACTGTAGTATCTTTCTCTCTGTTGCAACCCTTCGGAGGAATCTTTCACCACCTCCATTATGTCAATCGATGGGAAGTATCGTTCTCAAAGATCACAATCAGAAATCTGTAGAAACCCTTGGCTCCACAAATGAACATATCAAAGCAAATGTCAACACTGCATGATTAGAAGCTTAGCCACACCCTCTATTTATTCTTTTTTTTCCAATCTTTCAAGAAGCTTCTAAAATATTATTTTATTTTATTTAAATCACTTTATTAAATTAATTAAATATAAGGTCATCTTAATATTTATTTATTTAATAACCTTACAAATAATCAATTTAATTAATTCTCCTTATTTCTCCAACTCCACAAATCTAGAAATGGAGACCAACGGAGTAACTGTTGCCAAAAGATCCTCTAACCATGCCTCACTAGCCTACGAGGACCACTGATAGGCTAATTGTGTTCAGGTATAAATGTCTAGCTAGAAGGGGACATTACATAGAGTTTGGGTGAACTGAAAATTGAATCTTATATAAGGACAAAAAGGGCAATGAATAATTATTATTGATTATTAAACTTTTGACAATTCACGATTGAATTTTAAATTCATTCAACTTTTGCTTGAGGACAAAAAAATTCATTGCAGCCGGATCAGAGGACGAAACCCCTCGGTCCATTGTGGTACCTCCATACAAGGGTTACAAATGATTTACACAACTGGTTATTTACATGCAATCAGAAAATAGGGTTTTTGCAAAGTTTTGGACTAAATAACAATAGTTTTCTCAGCAAAATGAGGGTTGTACAGCTAGGTTTTGATCCATTGGGACTAGCGCCACCCTTGGCAGCCTCCATTGTGGCTGGCATCACCTTTTTTTTGCAGTGCCCTTCCAACAGCAATTTGCAGCCCTAGATAAGCATAATTATGTCACACTTGCAAGTCTACGATATCAGAATAATTACTACAGCACAGCAAAAAAAGACAATAGGTGGTATTTATCATTTGTAGTCATTGATATTTGTGAAAATTCAATTGGTTTGATCCAATTGATTGTAATCAGTAGTGGGTTATTCATATTTGATGTTGCATGTCATATTTAGTATTCAATTGATTGAAATTAAGGAGGGCACTTGCATGTGGTTGGAAATCTTATTGCATGTATTGTTCTATTCATTTATTATTTGGTTATCTTGGTGAAAGACATTTTGTGCCTCTGTTATTACTCGATGACATTAACAGATGAACGGGGGTTATAATTTCTTCATGAGGGTTTTGATTTATATTACTTGAGGGTTCTAATTTCTTCAACAGGGTGTTGAATTTATTTTTTCTAAGAGAAATTTGAATTATTTTATAAGAGTTTTACAAAAAATCTAGAATTGTTAATATTTATCCAAAAAGGGATATTTCAGACAGGATTTGCAACCCACTTCTTTATCTTGCAGAGTCTTTCCCAACAACAAATGAATTTGAAACCAATGTTCGTTTCAGAGTGGGTGGACTCTTCCTTTGCAAAACATATGGATACCAGAATGGTGGCTAAGTATGTTTTCTCCCCGTCTTTTTGAGAAGAGGTAGAGCAAATTGTGTTATTCTTTGACCCTTAGTTCGAGTTTTGAGACTCATTGATGAAAATAAATCCCCCATGGGTAATCTATATGAGGCAAAAGATAGGGCCAAAGAAGCTATTAGGCACAGATTGAAGAATAACACCAAGTACATGCCATTATGGGAGATAGTTGATAATAAATGGAATTGACAAATACATTCTCTCCTCCATGCAGCTAGATACTTCTTGAATCCAACGTTATTCTTTAGTGTCTCATTTCAACACGATGCAGAGATCACAGAGGGCTTATTTATGTGCATGGAGAGAATGATCCATGTTTAAGAGGAGTTTGAGACAACTATACGAGTGTTGAAGATATACAAGCAGGTAAGGAGTTTATTCTCTAGTAAGGTAGCCATCACAGGAAGACTTGCAAACCAGGTAGATAATTTTTCTACATATATACAGTGAAAGTGTTAAATTTTGGTTGAATTGTACGTGTTTCATTGTTGTAAAAATCTATTTTTACAACACAATGGTGGGATTTATTTGGCAAAGAAACCAAACATCTTCGAAGCATGGCAATGCGCATTTTGAGCCAACCATGCAATTCATCCGCTTGCAAATGTAATTGGAGTGTGTTTAAGCATATACATTCCAAAAAATGCAATTGACTCACTCAAGAATGGATGAATGATTTAGCATTTGTCCACCACAATCTTTGCCAGAAAATGAAGAAAGCTCAAGGTTAATAAATGTTATATTTTTAATTTTCGATTCATATAAAAAGTTGATTTATATTCTCGTAAAATATTATTCGTCAAAAACATTAACATATGCATTATATTTGATAATGTTAGGTATCGTCGAGGAAGATCAGCCAATTGAACTTTGACAAGATCGATCTAGATTCTGAATGGCTTGAAAATAATGAACAACCTATTTTTTATGATTCTGACTTCAACATCATGGAGGATGTTGGATTCGACACCGAGGTCGTCTCTCAAATTAAGAGAGGCTTGAACCCTGGAGAGATGTTGGAGTCTAGACCTACTAATCTATAATCTATCTCGTTGCCATTGGCTCCATCTCCTTTATGTGCCCTTGTAAATGACAATAGTATGCATTTTGAAATGCAAATGTAATGAAAATTAAATAGTATGAAAAGCAATAAAAGAAAACAGTTGACTAATTTTGATGGCATACAATCTCAATTATCTTCCTCTCATAATCTATATCTATTCTCTATGCAATTGAAATGTCTAATATGTATCTCTATGCAATGGAAATACTCTTAAATTTATAAAAAAAACAATCTTTCCTTATTTTTCCACTTTTTCAACAGTTTTAAGTTTTTTCTATGTTTTCTCGATTAATCACGATGTTTTTGAAAAACACTTGCACTTTTGAAATAACGTTTTTTTCCAACTGATTTATGCTACTATGATTTAAAAAACCATAAGACCAATAAAAAGTTTACAAGATCCTAGAATAACAACTAAACGCTACAAGATTAGGAACATAATTATTTCAAACTATAAACAAACTACCACACGTTTAAAAACAAATTTCTTCAAAAAAAATAAAACAAATGCCATGAAAATCACTGTACACTTGGATCGATCCACATGTCATGTTCCTCCCATCCTCATGCCTTGTATGTTGGCGCCTTTTAGCTTGGATCGATCCACATGTCATGTTCCTCTCATCCTCACACCTTGTATGTTGGCGCCTTTTATTATGCAGAGTTAAGGGTGCATGCGTAGCTGTTATCTTATGCTATCCACCAAAATGAAATTCAATGGCATAGAGACTACAATAGATAGCACACGGGAAGTTCTACTCGAGGTTTGTGATGTGTTAAGGGAGTGAAATATGCATGGATCATCAATGGAGATGCAAGCAATAAAACAATGATTGCCGATCAGATAATAATAATTCTATAGTGCAAACTTGGCGCAGAGAGAAACATGGCATCATGGAGAGATTCAAAGCTTTCGCACATTGGCAATGGAATATTTGCAAATTGACAATTTGTTTCCTTTGTTACAGCTCAAAGAAAACTATTAAAACAGTGATTATAACATTGTTCGGTGTTTTAGGCAGTTTTGGATCTGTAGAGGGTCTTCCTTCTCTTGGAAGAAGTGTTGTCAACACTCAATACCACCTTCACTGGCTCTCTAATTTTAAACGACTGTCGGATGGGCTCCTCCCTTGGGGCAAGCGTAGGGGCCTTCAAAATGACCACGATATAGCTAGATTCTGCATTGGGAACAATTTTGGCCATGTGGCTCACATCCCTACCCTAATACGATCAAGATGTGTTTACAGAAAGATCTGCACACTAATAAATTGCTTGGCAGATTTGACAGTGGAAAAACAGAAAAGGATTTGATTGGCACGGGTCACCCAAGTTTGTATAGCATACACCGGATAACCTTAAAGACTACTGAAATTAATGTTAAATAACTTTAATCTATGCTAAATCACTCGCAAATATTCTAAATTACTCACATGATAATGATTTTCATACACATGGGCAACCATGCATAGCAACAGCTATGCCCCAAACAATGCTTAGGATCCCATATTGCTCTGATACCAAAATTTGTTTTGGTCAAAGTTTCACAATAAAAACTTCTTCAATGTTATTCAATAATATTGATTACATATAGGGGTACGATCTCTTAACAAGGAATCTATCACATCCAAATCCCTATTAAAACTCTACTTAATTTTATCTCTACAGGGTATTTCAACCATAGTTTACATACCCGTACTCAACGAGTGCTCACCCAACCGCCAAAAATTTTATTCGGTGAATACTTGGCAAATGCTCACCAATACTCAACAACACTCGACAACTGAAAAAAAAAACTTACATTTCTTTAAAAAACATAAATTTTATACAAATTATAGTTACAAAATGTACCAAATGAGTGTAAAACGTTGGGGAAGTGTTTTCTATTAGATTTGAATGCAAATACAATACAAAATCGCATAATCATGCAAATACAACAACAAACTTATACTATAAATTTATGATGATTGTCATTGAAAATCATCATCATAAATTGCATATGAATGCAAGATACAAATTACAAGAATCTATAAATTTCTCTTCCCCGCTCTAGTGAAAAATAAGGGAGACTGAGAGAGTCTAGTCCTCACTCTACTGCCCCTCGCTTTATCTAGAATGCTACCCCTGTGGCTCCACCCTGGTACCAAATAGTTGTGACTCCTCTGCATCATGTTCGACAAACATCTACAAGAATGTCATCCAATCCAATTTCTCTTATGTTGTATCACTGTCTGCACCCTCCATAGCTTGCCTCTCAAAATCAGCAATCTCATCCTCTGTAAACAAAAAGGTCTCATCGTCCTGTGCAATCCAATCACTGTAGGAATCAATCTCATCCAAATCGATAAGCTCATGTGATGTGTCCACCTTTTTTGTGCAAAGATGAAGGTTGTATTGCACAAAAATTAAGTCATTAAGACATTGACTCAACTTATTGTGTTTCTTTGAGTGAATGGCGTCAAACAAACTCCAGTCGCACTCACATCCAAAATTGCTACAAGGTTGAAATAAAATTCGGAGGGATGGCTTTTAAATATTTGGGTGTTTCCACCCCAATCTTCCCACAACAAACCTGCAAACAAGATATCCAAAAGTTTGTAAGTAATTAACTGTAAATTTGTAACTTGTAAGATACAAAGACTGGGTGGATCTCTCTCAAATAGCTAGTGCTAAAGAGGAGAGTCTCCCCTAGCCTACTTGTAGTTCTGCAACTCTGAAATAATGAGGTCCCTCACCTCAACCTCAAGTGTCATACTCTCAACGCATGTTGAGAGGCCCACCATAACCTCCCCATTAACATCTTTGAAGCCATCGGAGTGGAAAAACTTGGGATTAAGGTAGTACCCAATTGCATAGATGGGTTGGTCTAGAGTTGATTGTTCCACCTCCAATCAATTAACTCTCCCAGATGAAATCAAATCTAGCACTATCCCCCTACAACAATTTTGGATGGCTTCTTTGACTCTATCCATGGCCTCATAAATGTATCCCATTGGGTTTTGCTCCCCAATCCACCAAACGCAAAACCTTCAACAAAGACTCGTACATCTACAAAGTTATAAAATACAAACAAATTAAAGTTACAAACTTACAAATAGAATTAATACTTTAAAATTTTGAAAATAAAGGAATCGACTTGAAATTTGAAGTTACCTTGATGATCTCTATAGCTCTCTTCGCAAAGTCATCATCAAAAACTGCCTTTGCAACCTTGTCTCCATCAGCATTCTTTGAATATGTTGAGTCCACCCATGCTTGACTCATAAACATCTACTTCAATGCTATCAACAAACTACAAATTATTTGCAATGTAAAGAAGTTAGTTGCAAACCTTGTGACATCTGCTCGCACAAGCTCTTTCTCCTTGGTGTGATCTCTCATCAAGCTAAAAACCCAAGAGTGATTATAATAATATATGATGTTTCTAGCCTCTTCTACAATTGGATTCATCTGATCAATTTTACCTATGTCTTCAAAAAGAGGATCAAGGCAATGTGCTGCATAAGGGGTTCAAAAGAGTGATGGATGTCTCTCCTTAAGTAGTCTCCCAGCTACTACATATGTTGTTGCATTGTCAATGATAACTTGCACAACATTCTCAATGCCCACCTCTAAGACAACCTCCTCAAACATCGGGCTCAAATTTTCTGTGTTTTTTACTTTGTTAGAGACATCAATTGACTTCAAAAAAAACATCTCACCATTTGAAAGCGCTAAAAATTCAACGAAGGTGTGGTTCTTTCCATCCATTCATCCATTTGAAAGAATGGTGCATCCGAACTTTCGCCATAGTCTTTTTTGATCTTCCATAATTGACTATGCATCCTCAAAAACATCCTGGAGCAACCTCCCACTTAAGCCTTTCCCTACAACTGTCAATGTCATCACCAAATACTCTCAATACAGGCTCTTTGCCACATTGAAGGGAAGGTTGTTGAAGCACTAAAAATTTGCACGTCTTATCTGCTTCTACATGTGCCTCTTTGTTCTATGTTGTATCTTGCAATGAAGGTTGTGCCCCATGTATGTTTCTAGGTACAAAAAAAAAGTGTATGGCTTTTGCTCGAATTGGATGAGGTGGATGTACCTCGCATACATGGACCATGACTAGAACCCACAATATTTGTCATAGCTACCTTAGTTTCCTCTACCGATGCGGAAGCAATGGCTACTATTAAGGTTGCTTGTACCTTTGTCCTCTCTACTTTCTTCTCATCCAACAATGCAAGCTCTGAAATCCTCTCTTGTTTTGCCTTTTCCGTTGTACTAGGACACGACATGATATTGCGGCAAGAAATGCATGCAATATGGTACTTGAAGTGATTGATGCCTCCAAAAAACTTCAAGCAAAACACAAATCACACTCGATTGAGATGATCCAACCTATACGGCATATTTTCAAGCAACAGTGTGGGCTTTAGCAAGACAGCTCCCACTGATTGATGTTGACCCTAATGCAACGTTGGATGCCATTGTATGCTAACAGTTAACCTACAACATGTTCAAATGCAAAAAAAAAAATTAACTTATACCGTAAAGTTGTAAATGTAAACTAAACCCTACATATACGAAAAAATATAAAAAAATTAAAAATGACATCTAAAAAAACCTTAAACCATAAATTTGTGAAACCAAACTGTATAAACTATAAAAAACCAACAAATTTATTCAAAAATTATGAAAAACTAACATAAATCGTGAATACCAATTATGGAATTGAATGGAATGCATGTAAATTTGTCAAACATGTTTACAAAGAATTTACACGCTTGGAAAAAAAGAAAAAAACTAGAAATCAAATTTGCTCAAATTTGTTCCCTCTAATTCACTCCAAATGTTGTGTGATGAGAGTGTGGGGGCATGTATGCTTTAAAAGGATACATTCATGTGTTTTTATCACATTTTTGGAGTGTTTTATCTGCATTTTTTATGAATCTGAATGCGTTTTTACCTTTCCAACCACATATTGGGCGTGCAAACGTGGACAAGTATTACCGCAGTACTCATCAAGTATTCACAAGTACTAAGGCAATACTCATGAGTTTTTTTATAAAAAAAAACCTATGAGTATTCGCCCTACAATTTTTCCTACAAGTACTCTCTTACTCGTCGAGTATGTATACTATGGTTTCAACAACCCAATACACATTCACGCTCACACACAAATAATATGACGCACTAATTATATGAAATATCTAACACCTTGCTGCACTTTCCACCGTGTGCTACTTTTTACGATGTCAAAATTTTTTTTTAAAATGAAGTTCATGAATTTTGTGAGATTTGACATTTAAATTTTGAATTATTTAAATATTGAGTCTTCTAAAAGATTTTCATGAGATTTTTGTTCTTTAATTTCATTTGCATATTTCGTTGCTTTAAAATCTACATGAGAAATATGACTATTAGTGAAAGTATAAATGATGTCTTTGCAAAAAGAACTCTCACCCTTTCAATGTAATTTTTCGAGATGTTGCAAATGCTTCTATGAATTCTATGCCTTTCCATGGTCATAAATTGCCAAATTTTGATATGCAAAAATCACTTAATAAAGAAATATATGTTAGTCTCAAACAAACTAACCTAGAGCAGTATGGATTTAAACTTAGATGTGCACAATATGTTGATTCTTGTATAGAACACAATGTGAATGAGAACGATTGTCTTCATGCTCCTTTGAATGCAACTATTGATAATGATGTTCATTCCTCTCAAGATGATTATTGGACTGCTAATGATAATGATTATGATTACGAAGCGAAATTAGAAGGCCAATATAGAGATTAGTCCATTAAAACTATCAGAACACACATTATGGAAAATCCTTCCCATATTGCTAAAGCTCGTGGACGTGCTGAAAGAAGTAGCTCATCAAAACCCTTCTTTTGCGTTAAACAATGTTCCTATGGTTCCTAGTGATTGCCCTCTTAGTTATCCAAATGTGCTTAATGATAGTGTTTCTTCACACGTATCACCTATTGAACAAGAATTGACCACTCCCCCACCTAAGCCTACCATGGTTCAAATTTTTATATCTAATGATGAGCCCCTTCCCTTGGATCTCTACAATGACACCAACTTCCGAAATAGTCATTATGATGAGTGCAATCAATGAATTATAGAGACAAGTTCAGCTTTTGTCTCTTGGATCCCATGAGCCTAATGCTAAGGCCAATTCATATGCTTTATTGTCAAACCCCTTAGTGCATGAGGTTGCAAGCTCTCCCTTTCCACGAGGCTTTATCATGCCTAACTTTATTTGATGGAAAAGGAGACCCCTATAAGCACCTTAAGATGTTCTATGCTTCTCTTAGAAATGGTGTTTATCATGATACGTTATTTCTTAAGTTACTTCCAAGAAGCTTGGTAAACTATGCATTAGATTGGTTTTGTACATTACCAAGTATATCCATACATTCCTTCCCTGTGTTAGAAGAGGCTTTCTTATCACATTTCATCACCAATAAAGGCCCACGAGCTGCCTTTGCACGCACCATTTATTAAACAAGCTCCACAAGAGAACATTCATGATTATGTGCTTCAATTCAAAGCTAGTATGCATTGGTTGCTTTACCAACCATTGGATTTGAAAAGACACCATATAATAAGTAAAAAAAATTTACCACCTCTCAAAGACAAAATATTTTTCAACGAATATCCATCTTTTATCAGCCCTTTGTCATGAAATTAAGACAATCGAGGTTGCGCTCTTACACACCCATGTGCTTATATATGAGACGTGCTTTACAACATTCTGCCACCCAAAATTATTCAAGTCTCAATGTTCCACATAATGACCACATGCTACAAGCGAATGATACTAAGACATTGGTCAATAATATAGAGGAACCAGAAGAGAAGCTTGTGCCTTCTCGCAAAGAACGCAGGGGATTTACTAAATTTGTTAATATATGTTTTGTTTTGAAGAACAAAATTTTAGACATTATCGATTGTGGTGATATTGAAATCAAAGATACATCAATTAAAACACTAGGTCATAAGTGTCAATCTATCAATACCCACAAGATGCCTAAAAGGAAACCTCAATATGAACTCAAATGGATACATGTGAAAAAATAGGCATCAAGACCAAAAACAAACATCAATGTCGGTAAAGAAATAATCATTAATGGTGTCTCCAAGGCAAATTGAACCTAATAATGCATGTCAATACACTAGAGACACCCGATTTCGATAATGATGACTTACTAGATTCCCCTCCTATGTACGATAGTGAAAAGTCATTCACTTTTATATGTCTATCCTGTGATGATTTTTCAGGATTTTCTCACATTATCGATAAAGTTCTACTAGCATACTCTGTGTTTCAATGCTTTTCCATTTATCGTATTATGCTAGCAAACATGTCTTAGTCCATATATTCCAAACATATAAAGACATATAAGAAACAAGACATGCAAAAATGGAAAAGACCACATATACACTAAGTGTTTCATGGATTACATCATATAAAATGAAAACAAGGCCTATACAACTCCAACCTCTTGCACCTAACAAAGATAAATCATTCTCCATGCCATTCAGATAAAGGAAAGTGTTATTTTTAAAATAGGGGGTCAAAACTAATACAATTGCTTGAAATGATATTAATTAACCAACAATGATTATATTGATGCATTACACTACTTGGGCTCATGGGTCCTAGGAGATCCAAATCTCATTCATGAGAACATGACACCATCTACCTATTCACAGTATAATTCACCTAGTATTATCAAGTTGGATATGAAACCTACACTATATGTATACGACCATGAATTCATAGTTTGCAAGGAGGCACATTTTATACTTGATGTGGATCCATACAAGAACCACTCCTTTCTCATAATACCTATATTGGTCATATCTTGTCCATACAATGGTTATACAATTGATTCCCACGTTGCTTCCACTCAAGCATACATGAGTTCAGTTACTTGTTGTAGATGTGCTTTCACGATTATATTATATTTACATGGCTTAGACCTCCATAGGTCGGACTTCCTTATTCCACACGTGTTTCAACCATAGTTCAAAAACTCGTACTAAGAGATTACTCGGCAGCCCAAAATTTTGATTTGTACTCAAGACTCGAGAGTTTCTTAGCAATTACTTGGCATTACTCGGCAACTTTATCGCTACTTTAAAAAACATATAAATTTATTAAAAAAAAAATTATATGTGAAACATTGTTAAATGACATGAGAAATGAATGTAGAGAATGCATAGGTATATATGAATGTAGAGAATGCATAAGTATATTTTCTATTAATTTTCGACCAAAAAAGAGTACAAAGTGCAAACTACACATTTAGTTAGTAGATGAGCCACGTCCCCGTCCCCAATCCCTAGAATTGGGCAATAGAAAAGACCTCAATGCCATAATCATTTATCACTGCCCTCCTATTCACTAGGGCTACAAGTGCATCAGCTTTCCTCTTTTTTCCTCATTTTTCTCCACATAAACCGCAAGGTAAACAACCATCTCTCGCGTCAAGTGGTGTTTGTATGCACAAACCACATCATTCTCTGGTAGTTTTGTGGTGTCGTATTTAAAGCGATAAACAACTCCACTCATCTTCATCCCACAATAATTGCATATGACATAGTTTCCCTCTACCGCCGGTTCAAAACGCTTCCAAGAAGGGCCAAGGGACTTAAGCTTACGAAAAGCAATTAAATTGAATGGCGATGCCATTCTTAAACAAGCAGCTTAAACCCTATAAAACAAAAAAAAAATGTAGAAGTACTAATCAAAGAAAGAAGTAGAAGATGAAGTTGACACCATGATTCATACTAGAAAGGTATAGACTTATTGAAGATTGAGGAGTACTTCAAACTTCAAATATAATGAAAATAAATTAAAATACCTATAGGTTGTGCCGCTGTAATTTGTATCAGTATGTATTCCTTGAGGCTTGAAAACATATAAAACCCTAGTTACTCGTATGTATTCCTAGAGGCTTGAACAATGAAAACCCTAGGCTTGTAGTTGTAACTTGTACCACTATGACAATCTGAAAACCGTAGTAGGCCAGCTCCATTGTACACTGCATTTGATTTCGTAGATTAAAAATGCAGAAAAACACAGAAATAAGAATAAATCAATTTTTTTTCATTTTGGGCATTTTATACTTTCACTGGCCAAGTCGTGGCAATTTTTGTTGATTAATCGCCAATATTACTCGGCAAAAAACAACAATTAATCGCCCTTTCTCTACTCATGATTTTCCAAAAGATTTATCATTTTACTGTCAACTCGCAATTGATCGCCTATTTTTTACGATTTTTAAATATATGGCTTCAACGACAAATACCATCTTTCTATGATCATATTAAAATGTGTGATAAATGTGCTTCAATGATAAATACCACCTTTCTATGACTATACCAAAGTGTGTTATAAATGTGCTTTAACGATGATATCATCTTATGATTATAAAGTAGCACTTTTATAATTTCTTTGTTACACATGGTATGCATAATCCCTTTATTTTCAAATAAGTGATATGCAAATAAATCCCACACCTCAAAATGGGGCCATATGACCCGCTTATTCTACCTTCAATTATATGATAATACACAACAATCATTGAATATTCACATTACATACATTTGCCCCTGCATAGTTGAAGGTGGTCACCAGGCACACTATAAACATTTCCCTTCGCATAATTGGAGGTGGTCCCTAGACACGCTACAGACACTTGCCCTCACATATTTGGAGTTAGTCACGAAGCATTCTTCTACTTGCTCCTATTCAAAGGCATTCACCAAGGACAGTTCAAATTCTATAGAGACAGTGGTGCAATTTGCATACCACCATTTTTAGTTGTTCTTACTTTTTTTTATTTTCACTCAATGATTTTAGTAGTTCATTTGTTTACCAATTTATATATTCATTGATCTACTTGCAAATGTTTCCTTATATTTTCTAGTACTCTCGATTTTCATACTACAACATGGATGTTTGCATAGGATCTTCATGGAAGTTCACAGTGGCAGTGAGAATGCTTGTGTAAATTATGAGGAATCAGGGTTTCTTTTATTTTATAGGACACAGGAGCTAGACTCTGTAATAAGGTAACCCCTCTCCTCCTTTTGACTTTCAGATCATTATCATATCCGATATTGACTTTGAGAACTCTTACAAGTTTTGGCCGCAACATCTTCTTCAAGCCTTCTAGGTACACTTGTTTGTTCTACTTTGATATGTACACACACACACACACATAATTGTTATGTAGACACCGAAAAATAGTCCTTTGGCATTACTTAGTGTTGAATTATGTTGATTTAGCATGTTTGGCTTATGTCGTATATTTGGACTTAAATTGGGTAATATGGACCCCCTTATCGACTTCCAATGGGTGAAATCCCCCTTCTATTGTGCATCCTCTTGCTTACACCAACTTATTTTAAAAGTCCCCTCTTATCCTCATCTTATCCTATGTTGTAGCCTTTCTCTAAATCAAATGCACTTGCATTCCCCCTTCCTTGCATTTTAGGTCCTTACCTTGTAGAAGTCAACCCGGTTGTGCATAGTGTCTAATTTAATTTCAAATATCTCTTATAAATAAAGATGTCTAGTAGATCATTTATGCGAGAAGACACAGGGAAGCATCTAGAGAAAATCTATTATTTGTCTACAAGAATTTATTGAGCATATACTTGTTAAAAGAATAAGAGTTGGAATATTGCACTGGACTGCATGCTAGATTATCACATGTTTATGTTGTTTTCAAGACTTGCTCCCCAAAAGAAGTCAGACTAAGGCAGGTCCCCCAAATCCAAACACTGTTTTTTCCATTTTGCAAGGTGTTGCTTGGAGAGCAGAGCCACAGTTTTGGAAGCGGCGCACCAGGTTCACAAAGGAATCAGCTGCATTGAAGAAAGACAGATCTCTAAAATCTGTGTCATTTGTTGCTCTTGAATTGGAATGTATTAATCAGGTTTATTTTATTGTTTTACATTGCATTCCGCCTAGTTAAATGTTTATAGATATTTTTGATGAAATTTCATTGAAATCTAGTTTTCGTTAAAACAATTATATAGTTTTATGTGTATTGCCTTACTATATTTTCTGATTTCTCAAGCCTGACCATCCTTATCTAAGGGATCTTTATTGGGAGTGGAGTTGTGTTTTTTCCACAAAACCAGGTTGGTTTTCCATAGCTCTGCCCTTTGACATTTCAGATGACAGATCTCTTCGCATGAATGGGAGGCTCTATCTCTGATTTTTGTTGTCTTCATTCAGCTCTCCACTTTGGATTATCATTTTGTACATCCATAAGGCAAACAAAAAACTCCTTAACAATTTAGCATCATAATGGACAACATGATCTCTACTAATGTAAATCACCCCAAGGCAACATTGCATATGCACGTTTAAAGCGAAATCCCCTCTTTGCTTATACTCTCATTCTGCGCTTAATTTTTTTATCAATCCAACTCACGGAACTGCTTCCATGACGGCATGTTTGACCAGGGCTGAAGGTTTTGTGGCATGTTCAGCCTCGGGCAAGAGTGTTGCCCTTCAGCAGGCCATGTCCCAACTAGCAGTATTCCTTTAACAACTCAAATATTTGCACTGAATCATACATATGTACCAGTACAAAATCAGAACCCACAAAATTTTCAAATACCTCAACCATCACAAGTGGGCATGCAAGATCTGAATAACAACCAAATGCTTCAAACGAGAGCTGAAACTGACAATCAGATCAACCAAATGCTTTAAACTCAAAGTCAAATGCTCCAAATCAACAAGCAACCTTAGAAAATATATCTAGGGACTCCTACCTCACTATGTTTCCCACCTACCCTACCCTTGACTGACGCAAATGGACAAGCAGTGAAACAACCTCGCTTGAAAATAAAATCTTGTAAACAATTCAACATGATCCCTTGTCACCTTAGATAGCTTTCATGGACATAGAAGTATCACCCCTGGCATCACTTTCATATCAAAGTCTTTGGCAAAACGACAAAGACTGGATTTAGAAAAACCAATATGCTGCAACCAAAAAAATTTCTAAAACACAAATAAGATCCCCTAGAATGGAACAACCAGCTAAAACCAAAATCAATCTTTAAGCTTGAAGACCTCATCAGCAATTTCGACAAAGAATTTACCAACTTAGATCTTACTCAAATACAATGAGGAAAATTTCATAAAAGCAAAACAATTAGACAACAAATCAGCCTATGACTTCATCAAACATAGGAAAAGCCTGTGGCACAAAGCTAAGCATAACAAGGATAACGATTCCCCATTCAACAATTTCATAATGGTCTTGAAAACCATATTACAATACAAACTTAGGTCATTCTCACCTAAAAACCTAGAAGAAGCCATAGAACGAGCTAAGAAACAACATCAACTCATGAAAATTTAAGAAATGCAACCACAACCACCACCTAAAGTTCTTTTAAGAAACAATGACTAACATGCCATTGGAGATGCTGTATCCGACGCAAAAGGAATTTACATATGACCCTAGGCTAACTACCAATGCTATCAACACGCAATAATCAAGAACACATACCAATAACAAAATCCACTTTTGCAAAATGGTGGTCCGAATTTGGATCATGAACATCAAGAGAATTAAACGGTTGAGTTGATTGACTAAGTTGTGGCTTCAAACACACTTTATCCAATGAGTTTCGATCAAGAACGGGGTAAAAACAGTCGGCATCATCAAAGAAAAAAATCATAAAATTAAAAAACATAGTGCATTTTTCAAAATTAAAATACACGTGTTCTAAGATGCTAAATTTTCCTCTCTGATAGGTTTTCAACAAGAGCTTTGAAATTTTTGAAGTGCTCAAAGACTTCATTTTTATTTTTTAGATAGTAAACCCATGTTCTATCTCAATGAACATAAGCATGTATTTATGTTTCTTAAAAGAAACATGAAGGAATAATATGAGATCACTAGGGACCAACTGTAATTTGTCACTTGCCCCCCAAGATTTGTCTTTAGGAAATGGATCCTTGTGTTGTTATCCAAGTGCACAACCTAGACAAACTCCATCTTTGAAGAAATTATTGGCAAACCAAGAACCATGTTGTGCTCATTGAGGTCTCGCAATGAGAGATAGTTCAGGTGACCAAAACGCTCATGCCAAAGTTTGCTCAAGTCATTTGCATGCACAATCATGACTTGTGAAGGTTGGGAAAACACAAAGTTGTAAAATTTGTACAATTTGGCTTGATGATCAACATTGCCAATGGCTGCAATAGTGGGCTGGTCTTTTGCATTTCTGATAACATCGGTAGGTGTAAACTAAAAGGTTTTGCCTTCATCTAAATGTATGATCTAATAGATGGATGGAAGATTCGCAAAGAAGTCTAAAATGTGGCGAACTTTGTTGAATACACCATTCTCCATCTCAATGGACCCTTTACCCTCAACAACTAGAGGACTAGAGTTGCCCACAAAAAATTTCATTTGTGCAGCTTTCGTCAAGATTGTGAAATAAAGATCCATAATGTGCCATGTGGTGATAGGCTTATGAATCCAAAATCCATTCAGACACGGGATACATTTGATGTTGCAGAAAGTGTTGCACCTATCTGAGAGGGAGGGCGTTGCATCTTTTCATCTTTGCTTCCAAGTACGCCATTTTCTTGAAGCATTGATGTTCAACATGGCCTAGTTTACCACTAAAGTTGCAACACTCTTTGTTGACATTTGCATTCAATTTCTCTTTGCCTTTGTCCTGATGGAAGAAAGAGTTTTACTAAGTCGATTGATTGCCCTTACGCTTAGGCTTTGCTTTCCCTTTTCCTTTGGCAGAGCTTTTGCCTTTGTCAGAGTTGAGTTGTGATGTATTAGTATCATTGACAATTAATGCCTACTGCTTAGTACCTCCAGGTTGGATGTCACCAATGAAAATAAATTTTTCCCATTTTCTCTGAAGTTGCTCACAAAAGTTATCAAAATTCAGTGTCACATATGCACTTCCCAAAGAATCTTATTGTATATTGATTTGAGATGAAGACTGAGTAGGAACAAACCATTTTTGACAGAACACTCATAATGAGTTGGTCATCAGTCTTGGTTACATATGTGTCAACAAGCAAAAGTCTCAAGTGCTTGACTTTAGTGATGAAAGAGTGCTTGACTTTAGTGATAAAATTCTCAATCCGAGAATAGTTGTCTAGACTAAGAGTGTGAAACTCATTTTCTAGTTGACATGTCCGCATCTTCCTATGCTTCCCAAAAATATCCTCCAAGATAGTCCAAACTTCCCATGGTTCCATAATGCCCTGAAATGAAACTTCAATTCAAGAGACAATGACTGACCTAGGATACCTCTAGGTTTTTCACAAGGATTTTGCCATTTGATTAGGTCAAAATGAGCAAATTCTTCACCCATTGCCATGTGGTAAAGACCCTTACTGAGAAGCACAACTACAATGTACCCTTTCCAGCTAAAGCAGTTGGAATTGGTGAAGATTACCTTATTCTTGACATTTCTAACAAGGAAGTTGTTTAAAAAAATCCTAAATTTCTATTTTTAAATTGTTTGGAGTAATATGTTAAAATGATTAACTCAATGAGGGGATCACAATAGGACAATCACCCAAAAGGCAAAAAAAACTGAAAAAAAAGTTCCCGGATATCCAAGTTAAAATGATCGGCTCAACAAGGAGATCATGATCATATAATCACCCTATAGACAAATTCTTTTCCAAATTTATGTTTTTTTAGACCTTTTTTAATCTGTGGAATGCTATTATGGATTCTTATTGGGACATTTTTTATTCAAAACTGTTAAAATCCACATAGGTTAAAAGTTATCTCAAGAAAACCACTTTTCTACCAAATACACCCTTTGCACTGCCCTTTCACTATATTGTTTTGAAACTAGACCCCAAACGGGAATACTAAAATTGAACAAAGAATACTGAGTTCTGCGCAGCCCTGACAAACGTAACTAAAATTGTTTTGGAATTACTAAGTTGGGTGTGTCTAATCTATAAACTTTCTGATCTACAAATCCCATTCGTAAATAGTGAACAAGCCCAAAGGGCACTTACTATGAAGGGTTCTACCGTACCCATAGAGGCATTATCTCGTCTCTAAGGTACGTAGAGAGTAACTTCCCAAAGCTAACCAGTTACTGGAGCAACGTATAATCAAATAGACAATGGTTTCCTATTGGCAAAAAAAAAACTAGACGCTTCCGATATACCGTGAGGTACATGAAAGCTGAAGTCCGTAAACAGCATTGTGTGAGACCAAAGTATTAGGGGATTCCCTTCACTTCACTGATAACAATGAGTCAGCTTAGCCAATAATGACAACTTTTTGTGAGTTTCAAAACTAACGGAACAATTTCTAACCTAAGGGATTTCTATGAAAAAAATAGTTTCAACCCTTAGTTACCCATCACCAATTTCTGATCAACCAAGATCCCATAAGGATGAGGTGAGAACATAAGATTGGGTATTTGCAGTAAACCACTAAGATCTGGACTTGAAACTCAATATGTTTAAAAAACGAAAAATGTAGATCTAAAAACAAAATAGAACAAATACGCAAAAAAAAGTTAAAACTACAGATCTGATCTTTATACTTGTTGTAAACATGAAAATAGAAGATCTATATGCTTTATGGAACCGCACTACAAGAGATGGAGCCTTTATAACTTTGGTACCATATTAAATTGTTTGAATAGTTACAAGACCGTTGTAGCTACCATAAGACAAACACCCACAATACATACAATATATGAATCTAATGAAAGCTTAAATAAAGACAATACACAAATTTATTCTAGGTAGCATCACTAACTCTTTAGATTAATAAACCTAGCCTAAATTCATCAGTGTAACAATAGTAACTTTCTTCCACAATATATCTCACCAACTAGCCCTTTGTGTTTTTATATAGATAAGAAAGGAGGCTAGGGTTAAGGTCACAATTTTGGAAAGTAGTTACTTATAGAATAAGTCTTCTTATAGATAAAACTTAAGTCTTCTTATAGATAAAACTTACCTATTATTAGCAAAAGTCAATTAAGTCAATACTTAATTGATAATCTTCTCTAATAATGGGTTATGGATTAGTGTGCACCAATTAGTACTTATCCATGAATTATATTACAAATGAATATTACAAGTGTTTCTTAAACCATAAAAAAATGTATGCATTATTAAATACACTAATAGTCTCTCTATGTTTTATGTCTCAATCTTGATTGGTTTTACGCTTTGCCATCTAGATCCGTATGCTCTTTCAATTCTTTGGCCGATGATCTCTTAGCTCATTTTTCGATCAACATTAGCATGAAGGACACCATTTCATAGATTGTCCGCCTTAAACAAGGACTTAATAAGGATGTTAGTATGTGCTTTGAGTCAAAACCATGCTTACCAAGATTACTAACTAATTACCTAATAATGAATTACAGAGTATATCCTCTTAAAGTTTATTCCAACCCATTAAAGATAAAGCGGTCTTCAACTCTTACCAATACTTTGATGAACTTTGTCTTGCGATTAGAAACTATGAGATCAAGCTTTTAGAGGCCAACATGCTTAAACATCGAACTAAAGCCCATACCTCTAGTGGAGCCAAATATCAAAGTAAATCAACATTCAAAGCTAAGGTTAATGATAATACTTTCCAACCTAAGAATGAGGCCAAGAATGTAGTCAATGTGGTAGATCAATCGCCAGATAGGGTAGTCCTTTCATAGGAAAAAGAGTAAAGACAATTTAGAAGGTCAAGTGAGTCCTCATAATGTGTTTAAACCCTTGCTTAAATACAATATGATATCTTTATTTCCCCAGAGAGAATAAGACTCATCAAGGACTTTGCCCAAAAACCATGGTGTTAATGCACATTGTGATTATCATAGACTCTTTGGACATCAAACAAACATATGCATAACTTTAAAGCCTAAGATCCAAGACTTGAAAGACAACGACCAAATCCAAGTAGAAGGTCACAACATTACTTTGAATGAATCAGTTCCCCAACCTAATCAACACCTGAATATTTTTACCAACCCTCTAATAAATCATGCTACTCAATCTAAAAACCAAGATGTTCAGATGATAGCTCAAAAGCAACCTTCACATATTTGTCATGGTCATATCCTCAACAAATTCATAAGTGTGATCAATGACACACGTAAGGGGCCTTCTCTGATTACATTTTACGACCATGAGATTCGAAATGATGATTCTAACAATGGTCCATTATTTATTCAAGATTTCATATATATATATATATATTCGAGTTAACAAATGGAATTATGGTAGATAATGGTTCATGCATTGATATATGTATAATGCAATTTATTACCAATCTTAGATATACATAGATTTAGATGGTACAACCATAGTTATTAGAGGATACAATGGCATATTTAGGACGCCTCTTGGCAGCATTCCCTTACCTATTATTGTTGGTCCTAAGACTATGTTAACCTAGTTTCATGTATTGCTAGTAAATTGGATATATGATGTATTGTTCAGACGACCCTGGCTCAATCAAATGAAAGCAATCCCATCAACACTTCACCAGCGTTTTAAATTTGGCCATGATAATAAAGTGATCACGATTCAAGGCATTGCTTATGAACTTCTCATACAAGTGCAACAGGAGGTGTTACCTCAAGAACTACTAAAAAAGCTAATCACACAACCTCAACCACATGCACCTAAGGTACAAGTACCTACCATCCATGGATCGAAGTGAGATTATCTCAGCTTTCTATGCTTGTTCAAAACAAAGCGCTTACCAAAGATCCAATCATTATATAACCTATATTCAGATAAAGGAAAGTGCAACTTTACAAAAAGATATTGCAACCACTTGCAATAGAAATGATTCCAATGGCGATGATTTTAACCATAGAAATGAGCCTCGGACTCAGCAAGCTGATTTTTTACTCAGACTTGAACTAAGCAACAAAACTCGACTAAGACTCGGTAAATTTAAAAAATCATTAGAAATAGCGAATTCTAGGTGGGGGGGGACTATTAAGATGCATTCCATATCAAATAAGCTAAAATACAATCAAAACAAATCAATTACATCTAGCATACACATGTACACACAAATAAGTAAATAATGCGATATTGAATATTTGAAGTTAACATGTAATGGTAGATAGCATCAGGTTCATGTAATTTGAAATAGACACGGCAATATCAAGTTTCACTTCTTGACATAGAAATTGAATGAAAACAGCCTTTGTTATGCCAAAGACCTGATAAAGGGAAAGAACATGGCAAGTTACAATTTGCAGACTGTTTGAAGCAGAAACAAAACTCTTTTCCAGCATTCTTGTTGTGCATCAAATCAACAGAAGTTTGGAAAGTAACATAATTGTTCAATTAAAACTAGTAATGTCTTGGCTGCATTTTGCTACTGGTAAATGTATAATGTGCAGCAAAGCATTAAGCCAACTGTTAAGTTGTCTAGTCTCATGGCATGTTTGGAAAGCGACATTGAATAATGATAAACAAATTCTTAAGCAAAATGGTACTTTATAAGATGAAAGAGTTTTTCCATTAAAAATCGCATGAAGAGGGGAACACAATAACCAAAGTAAATTATTCTTGATATTGTTCAAACTCTCCTTGATTGATTTGACCTGTGGATACATGAAAAATAAATGATTATTGATAAGTTGTAACACGTTGAAGAGTTATAATACGTCCTTATAGAAAATTTATATCAAGCCTAAATCTCAAATGATGTATCTTGGTTTGGATTGGCGTGCAAGGTAACCAATCACTTGATTTACCATTAACAAGTTCTATCAGAGGCAATTAGAAAACAGGTATGGACCATGTAAGACATTACAAAGATTGCATTAAAGGCAAATGAAGGCTTATCTTGAGAAGCAAACAATACTTTGTGACATGTTAATTGTTCCAAAAGGTTTTGCACAATGAAGGTAAAGAATTTGTGGGTTCTTATGGAGACTAATCATAAACACATAATCCAAAATATCAATCATCCATGTAATTTTTTTTGGATATTGGAGACTGTTTAAAATTTAGAAACCAAAAAAAAAAAAAAAAAAAACCAGAATCACAGAGTCCAGGGGCAGGACTCCGAGTCTGACCAAACCCACAAATCTGGACATTCTTGCCAGACTCACTGAAGGACTCAGTAATTCCTCGGTAGGGTGGACTCAAACTCAGATTGGCGAGAACTTGCCAAGACTCGCCGAGTCTCATAACTATGTTTTAAGGATGATTCTTATTATATTGTTGATGATTATCCTAACAATGATATTGACGATGGCAATGCATTAGCCTTCTTGGACTCATGGATTCGAAGACATCCAGATATAGACCTAGAGGACACTACTACATCTAATTATACAAAGTATGGTCATATAGAGAATTTTATTAGTTAGCCTTGTCTGCTAACCCCATGTGCCTGAACTGAACAACCTATTTTGTACATAGTTGTCTTTTCTATTTGCTTGCTTGTTTCTAGTTTTGGCTTTCTTCTTTGTCTTGAGTATGGATTTTGGGCTTCTTTCTATAGCTTTCTTCAATGTTGTACCCTCTTGAATCTTTCATTGTCTCCAACTTCCTCTGAATTCAACTTCTATCTTGCTTGAATTTTGAATATACTTTCTTTTTTTCAAGCTTTCATTTTTTGGTTGTTTATTGACTTCCTTCAACAATTTTGTTTATGATTTCTATATCATTCTTCTAGCTTATTCGTTTATGTTGATTATACAATTTATTTGCCTCAAGCCCTTCCTTTTGATCGTTGTCTCCCACCCCAAAAGCCTTCATGAGCTTCCCCATGATGATAGCACATTATATATTGAGGTCTTCCACCTAAGTACGCGCACAGTTATGAGGGCAGTTGTAGGTTAGTAGGGATCCCTCCCTTCTTGATTCTTCTCACTTTTGCCTCTTGGTTGGTGTCCCTCCTCAATCAATTTCCTCTAATTCTTGCTTCGGGTCCTCAACATATAATAAAACAAAAATAAAAATTTATTTTCCTTTATCTTTACATGCTACATTCTTACACATCTTAGATATCATGATTAACTGCCTAATGCAAGAGGTTATATAGACATTGTTTACTCACGTGCTGCTAATGGTATTATTGAGTTGGATGCAAAATATACAAGTTTTTACATATGATTATCAATTCATAGTTACTTGAGGGCAGTCTTATGCTCACACCGAGGCCATCCTTGTGTCAATTCTAGGGGCATCCCCAATAGTGCTTCAGGATTTATCTTTATTCCTGAAACATATTGAGATTTATAGTTGATTATATATATCTTGGTCTAGCATATATCTTGCATTTTTCCTTCGGAATTGCTTGGTGCTTTGTTAAAAGAGTGTTTGGTGTTAGTTCTAGACTATTTGACATGTTTGCTACATTGTGTCTCTCTTGTTTGTCTTTTGTCTGCTCAACTTGCATGGGCATGTTGCTTGGCATGCATCTCATCTTCTGAGGGTGGATACTTTAGTTGTATATTTTGTGTCACATGTATGTTGTTTGTACTTTGAGTTTTTAACTTTGTGTGACACTCATAGTTACCAAGTTCGGAAATCCGAATGCGTTCGGGAGGCCAAAAGAAAAAAAAAATATATATATATATATATATATATATATATTCTATTTTATTTTTCCAAACCGGATTTTACCAGATTTTTTTTAAGAATTCCACATTTCCGCATTTTTTTGGCCTCTATATATATATATATATTTTTATATTTTTTTTCCAAACCGGATTTTACCGGATTTTTTTCCGATTTTTTTTAAGAATTCCACATTTCCGCATTTTTTTGGCCTCCCAAACGCATTCGGATTTCCGAACTTGGTAACTATGAGTGTCACACAGAGTTAAAAACTCAAAGTACAAACTATATATATATATATATATATATATATATATATATATATATATGTACGTAAAATATTTTAATCTACTAAGAGATGAACATTGAATATTAATTTAACACTTGCAAAATTGAGAAATGTGTAAGTTTCAAACTTGAATTGCATTAAAAGATAGCAAAATGTCCATAGTTTATAGCCTAAGCTCAAAATTGATACAAAACTTAAGTTTCAAATATTTTCAACATCAAACCCTGCTTCAAAATCAAAACTAGCACTAGCACCATCAACAAATCCTCTAACAAGATCATCGACACTATCAATATTTCCTTCAACACCTTCAGAGGATGGTTCTACTTCTCCAAGATGAAGATTGTCATCTTCTTTTGCAAGATTGTGCTCAAGCAATCTTAAATTGCTATGAACAAACACAAGATCTGAGAGCTTTTTGGCTCCTTGTCGGTTTCTCTTGTTAGTATGGATCAAATCATGCGTGCTCCAATTTCTTTTGCATGCAGAAGCACTGGCACACTGACTGTGGACACGCACGGCAAGCTTTTGTAACTCTGGAATAGAAGAACCATACGTTTGCCACCATAAATGGGGATCCATACTAACAATGTCTACTTGTGCTTCATTGAGGGAAAACAAGCCTTCTTGGTTCTTGAATGTAATCAGCTACCTTCTCACCTTAGCCTTCTCATTTTCATCTTGAACTAACTTGTCTATTGTTGCCAATACATCATTCTTTACCTCCTCATCTGCATCATGATCTGCCTCTATCAACTTTGGATTCAAATAGCAACCTGTTTCATGTATAGGTCGATGTAACATGTTCCATCGAATGTCCACAAATATCCCAAATATGTTGAACTTCATCACCATCAGCTGCCAATACTTTTTTGATCTATTATTTTGCTTGCTCCATGCCCTCATACACAAAACTAATACAAGGTTTCATGCCATCAGTCAGTCTTAACAATTAGACTAGTGGCTCAAAAACCTTTAGGGTCTTCTCAGCTTCCTCCCAAAATGAACTACCCAAGATAATTCTTTCAATGTCCTTTGCAACGCTTTCTTTCAAAAGCTTAGATTGTGCCCATTCTTCACTAACTACAACTCTTATCAATGATGTCCTCTCCACCTCCCTTTGCAAAGTGATAAAATTAGATGCAAATCTTGTTTCAGCTGGAGAGAGAAGTTCACGCTTTGCAAATGAGCAATACAAGCTCAAAGTCAAGCGGTGATTAAGTATGAACTTTGAAATTTGTTTCCCTTTTCTGACTACATTATTTACCCACTCCAACTTTGCAAGATTTTCAAGCAAAATATCTAAAACATGAGTTGCACATGGAGTCCAAACAAATGAGGAAACTTCCCCATTAGAAGATCCCCTGCTGCTTTATAATTTGTTGCATTATCTGTAATAACTTGGACAACATATTCCTCTCCAATCTCTAGAATAACATATTCAATGCATTTGAAAATTGAATTTGCAGTCTTCACATCATTGCTTGTATCAACTGATTTGATAAACATAGAACCTTTAGGACAATGAGTCAATATATTGAGGGGTCTTCGCTTTGTGTCAAATCACCCATCACTTATTACAGTGCAACCTAATTTTTTTCATTGCTTTTTCATTTTATCTATTTCACTAGATATAGATGTCACCTCCTCTTCCAGCAGAACAGTTCTTAGGCTTTCAAAAGATGGCATTGTGTACCTTTTCCCAAAATTGGCAATCCCCTCTACCATTGTTTTCGTATGTGGATTTCGAACAACATTGAAGGGGATGGCATTTGTATAAAAAAATCGGGCCACCAATCTGTCTACCTCATGTTTTTCCTACGGCTTCCACAACTTTCAAAGAAAGCTGAGATTGGGCCATTTGATGTGCACTTTTGCTAGTTTGGATAGACGTTGGGGAATGTGTTGAGCTAAAAAATGAGCCAAATTGTGTTAGACTGCGTTTAATTTTGACCCTCTTTGAAGATTCATACACTGATGCAAATGTCTTTATTTCATATTTGCTTCGAATTTGACTTACAAATGCTACATACATGGGGTTCTGCAATGTTATTGGACAAATATTCACATCTGGGCCTCCAATATAATGGTTATGAACCCTTGTAGTCTTTGTGATATTTGAGCCACAAAGAGTGCATTGCATGTTTCTGGGATTCGGATCTCACTGAATAATGTATTTTTTTTCAAGCGGTTGACTTGCCATGATGATAGGTTGTCATTTGCAACTTACCTTGCAAAAATGACGTATATAAAATAAAATTATAAAACTATAAAAAAAAATTAAAACATATCAAAATAATATTAAATTTAATTTTAAATGCCCTATAGAAAATAAAATGACAACTTTAAGAAATAAAATATATCAAAAAATTATTATTTCTAATATAAAATAAAATCTAAACTTATTTATATTTAATTTTTAATGTTCATTTTAAATATTTATAATTTTTTATATTTATTATAAGTTTAAATTTTATTTTAATTTCATGCAAATAATGTTTATTTTTTTTGTTAAATTTAAATTTCATTTTATATATATATTATAAATATTTATTAATTATAAAATTAAAAAAACAATTGTAAATTTATATATTTATAATTGTTAAGATTTATAAATATTTATTGAAAAAAAACAAATATATAATAAAATTACTTATAGTTAATGTGATATTATATTTATAAACGATTAATATATATATGATATTAACTATTAAATTTATATTTTTTTTTATTTTATGATATTAAATTTATATTTATTTTTTTATATTTTTTTGTTAAATTTAAATTTTATTATATATATATATATATTTATTAACTATATATTAAAAAAAAAATTATATTAATATATATATATATATATATTAATATTTATTAACTATATATATTAAAAAAAACAATTATAAAAAAAATAAATATAAATATAATATGAAATAATAAATATAAATAATTTTATTATAGATTTGTTTTTTTTTAATAAATATTTATTAATTAAATAATAAAACCAAAATAATTATAAATTTATATAATAATACAATTATAAAATAAATAGAAAATAATTCATTTACTTAAAATTAAAATAAAATGTAAATTTAAAAATAGGGAAATAATAATAAAAATAAAAAAATATAAAATATATCGAACTATACATAGAATTTAAATTAAATTAAACCTAAGTTCAAAAAAAAAATGCAGAGAGGAGAAGAGCATGTACCTTTGCCTACGTCCCCTTCATCAGTCACACTTGCCCTTGCTGCGCGGCAACCTTGTTGTCTCACACTCTCCCTTGCTGTTCTCAAATCGCAGATTCAGCTGATAGAAGGCGGCCCAACATTTTAGTGACGGAAACGCCCGGGATAGGGAAGACACCGACCTGCTCTTTGTTGGCAGACGACCCGTCCCTCAACCTATGTCACATTAACCAAAAAAATCTCCACGATGGTTGGGACGACGAGTACGAATGCTTTATTCTCAATCTTCAAACTCGCTCCACGGCGCTGCGTCTCAAGTTTGAAGTTGACGGTGAGTCGCTTACTCAGTCCGAAGCAAATTTCCTTCACTAGCAATCGCTTACCCAATCACCGTCAGAATATTCAATCGCCATCAGACTCAGATGATTCATTTCTTTTTGTGTTTCCTTATGCTTACTGGCAGCCTATAAATAAATAAAATTAGGGTTTCCGTTTCCCGCGCTTAGCAACTGCTTTTTAGGGTTTTTAGTTTATTTAACATTTTAGAGATTTAATTATTAAAAAATGAGCGAACCCCAACGCATTAATTCGAGAGCCAAAAAAATCCAAGTTTTGCCGCATCTGGCCCAAATGCAGCCGAACCTGGTAACTATGGTGACACTACTTGACTTGTTTACTCTACATGCCATTTCCTGACTTGTTTACCCTATGTGACATTCCCAGATTTGTTTACTCTTTGTGACATTGCTCATCTTGTATACTCTGCATGTAATATCGCTTGCTTTGTTTTCTCTGAGTGTGATATGATTGTTCTATGCTTGGAGTGTTTACCTTGCTTGCTGTGTATACTTTGTGTTAATATGATTAGTGCCATTACCTATATCATGCACGCTAGCTCTTACATGCTTGTTGTTTGAGTTGTTATGGTCTCTATCATGCATGTCTTGGGGCAGACTATAGATTTGCTTCATTGATTATATATTGCCTATTAGGGCCATGATACACCCATGTTTACATTGATTATACATTTTTTATATTAGGGCATAATATTGTTTGTCCTTTCACTGCTTATATCATGTGCACATTGGGGCATACTATTGTTGCACTTCATTGATTATATTAGGACATTTAACGTGCACCCTCATTGTTTACCCCTTGCCAATGTAGGGACATCTTGTTACTACCCTCGGACTCTCTTTAGTCATATATGTGGTTTGATGATATCTTTCTTTGATTATACCAAAAATGTAATAAATGTACTTTATATGATTACATTAGTTATGATTTATATATTTTACACATAATACACAATCTCTTTCTTTTGAGATGACTGATATGCAAGTTATCCCACACCTCAAAAGGGGGGCATATGATCCACTTTTTCTATCTCTAGTTACAGGGTGGTGCACACAAGAGAGTTACAAGACATTTTCCCTTGCATATTTGGGGGCGATCAGACATTCTTCTATTTTTCCCTAAAGGCAATCCACATGACACATTACAATTACGTGTTTCTTCAGTTGAGAGGCACACAACAAAGAATTGTAAGGCATATTGTGCATACACGAGAGTTATATGTCAACTTCCCATATTTAAGGATTCTACAGAGATGGCGGCACAATTCGCATACCACTAGAGGCATTCATTCCTACACTTTTATCATACTAAGTGATTTCATCACTTACTTTACTATCGATTTATATAGATATTGATCTACTTGCAAATGTTCCCATTTGTTTGCAAGCACACCATATTTTCATGCATCAAACACAAGAGCATGGATGCTTGTTCATAGACCCTCAGTGGCAGTCAAGCCATTCATACAAATTATCAAGGAGACTAGGTTTTCCATTTTGTAGGTCACGGGAGCTAGACTCTGTGATAAGGTAACATCTCTCCCTCCTTTTGACTTTCAAATCATTATCGTATCTAGTATTAACTTTGTAATGTCCCTCGTGTTGCGCTAATATTCCCTTGTCGATTTTGGCATATTTTACACATTTGATGCCTTTTACGACTCCCTTGTGCTTGTGTCTTATGTGCGATGCCCCCTATTGGTTGTCATTGGGCAATGTCTTCAATTTTTACTTGGATGTGTTAGCAATCTAAATTGCATTGTCTTTGGCATACGATGGATTTTTGAACCCGAGACAATGGTTCGGCTAGATTGATGTCACTTGTCACCTGCCAGGGGGGAATTGTGGGAAGTAATGGGATTATTGATCAATGTGGTATATGACAAATCCAAGATAGGCACTTCAAGAATGATATCTCTCAACTTTTTTTTTTTGATAGATGAATTTAAGATATCTATATTATATATAATTAAAATATGATTTTGTTTTAAACTTATAAGAGTAAATAATTTTAAAAAACATGTTAATTAAAAGGAGAGAGAAGATATATTAAAAAAGGAGAAATGCATTGGAAGAGGATGGATGGTGGGTGAATTTAATGTTGGTGGGTGAGAAGGAAGTGGCACCCATTCCATGCAATCAACTCATTCAATGAGAACACATTTCTTGGGAGGCATTTGGTCAAAGGGTCGACGTGTCTTGGGAAGCCGACACAATCTTGGCAAGCATTTCTGCCAGGCAATTTCACAATCTCTACCATTACGTATTGCGATGGAGGGCATACCCTACAAGCAAGGGGACATGTTTGGTGGATATGTTAGGAGGGAGGAGAGGTGTTGAAAAGGGAGAAAAGAGAATGAGAATTTCGACAAAAAAGGAATGGCAAGGTCTTGAACTACAAAGAAAGGGACATGTAGCATGGATAGCCATGATGGTTGGATATGAGCAAAGTGGACGTGCCAAGGAGGTGTTTGTTGTCTCTCGAGACAGATTCAATAGCGATTGGGCCACCATTTTGAGAGTGTATACAGTCTCTACAAGAAGCAAACACTTCAAAGGAGGAAGGAAAGAGCAAGTGCCTAAACATCTGGCAGGCAATAGTTGGACCTGGTGAAAGAAAGCACACTAAATCTTCAAGTTCTTGTTTCTTATCATTAAAGTCTTTGCGTTAATAGACTTAATTATTAACTTAAAATTGAGCCCAAACTCAAGCTTAGGAGTTTCCTTTGTTCCATAAGATCTAGTTATGATAAGGAATGCGTATTTCCTTTTGGGTATATTATTGGCTTGTGATTTTGAACTGAGGTTTTTGGAATGTTGTATCTTGATGCCAAGATAAAAAAAAATCGTTGTCCGTAGTTCCTTTAAACCATCTAGCAAATGCCCATTCGACAAGTTATCTTTATCTTTTAATTTTTGTTTCCCCCAGATCAAGTGCTTCTACTATCTAGGTTGTGCATATTGGATATGTTGCCCCGTAGCTCCAGGCATATGAGAAGGTATCAATACAGTTGTTGTTTTGGCTCCATTACTCCTCCCACCTCCTACATGTCTCTCATACAAGCCTTAGTGATCCAGCTAAGATTATTGCAACAATGGTTACAATCAAGTGTGTTTCGTATAATGCTTACAAATTTGCATTCTGAGTGGTACCATGCCACTGGGTCGATTAATACCTGGTTGGCTCATTTTTTATCAATTCTATTACCATGGTGAGGCAAGAAAGGAAGTCGTATGCAAGAGTATTTTTCAATCTGGCAGTTATCCACTTTCTCCCATCGCTACTTGACATCCAATGTTAAAGCATGTGCTCGAGTGTTTTGAGAGTCGAGCCTTGAAGGAATAGAAGGTCACAACCCTGTTTTGTTTATGAAGGGCATCTAATGCGTAGTGTTAGTTTGGGGACAACTTTACTTAGCCAGGGACGAAGCCTTTATTATCATAAGAGGTTGTTCCTCATATAGACCTTTGGGATTTTATTTTCTCTCTTTGTCAATTGCCACGTAAATAGAGTTGTTGGCTCAACCATGATCTATTTTTCGGACTTATAAATATTTTAGAAGCCTATTTTGGATCTTGGATAATTAATAACTCTTACCATTGTTGGCTTGTTATGATTAGATCGATGAGCATCATTAACTTTAGTTAGTTTATTTGTTTAAAAAATGTTAGAGCCAATAGCCCAATACAGTATGAGAGCAATTATCCTCATGTCACTCTTAGAGTTAGTGATTAACGTAGTAGAGTAAACACTAGTAATTTCTACATTGCTATGAGAAGTCTATGTGTTTTGTTTTTAAAGAGTACATTATTTGTTTATGTGAACTTAATGAATCCCTAAAGCAGGGAAGGAGAGCAAACGTTAAATTTTATGACCATATTGACATTTGTTTTTCCTGTAAAATATAATCAAGTTTTCTCGTAGACCATATCAGGGGCAAAGTCAAAATTTGGGCATCCTTGGTATTGCTTATGTGAATCAAAATTATATTATTGTATTTGATTATAATAGATTAAAATAACACCTACAATATTATTAGAGTAACATTATGAATAGAACTAAATAGTACGAATAATTTTAAATTCTTGCCTAGGATATGAACCTTATTTGTGCTCAAACAAATTATTACTCCTTTGTCATTCATTATTAATTGCTTCTAGTTATCAAAACTCAATTCTTAAAAGAAGTGATTTGATAAGGGTTGATAATCTGATGAGTGAGATGAGAATTGGTCTCTAATTTGTGTTTTGCACTTGATTTAAGAGTGTCATTGAAAACAAGATCATGTAGATGAAGGAGACCAGAGACTAAATTTGTCAACATTGCCCTTCATGTGCTAATATAACTCATAATACAAGGAAACATAAAAGACAATATATGTGTTATAATCCTAAACAACTTTACAATTTTAATTTCTACAAGCGTTAATTTACATATAAAATAGCCTAGCGAAACTTGTTTGAAAGTTGTGTGAAACAAATAGTTTCTAATGAAATTAATTCAAAATGGGAATCAACTATATTTATAATTAAACTAAAATTACCATTTCAATAGTTAAATAATTTTATTACCAGTATTCATGAATAAAATTGGTCAAGTTTCAAAATCATTTTACTAGTAGTTTTTTGAGTGCCTTTCCTAGCTTAGAAAAGTCATTCAAAACAAAAGTTGAATTTTAAGCATACTTCCACAAAAAAAAAACTAAGGATTCTATTGCGTTCGCATTAGCTTACAAAGCACAATTGAAGTGTCAAAATATTCTATTGGTTGTTCCGAGAATTAATTCAATAGTACTTCCCTTCGAGTTTTTATAGCTTTGTAATGATATGCAAAATGTTATTTTAAATTGTGGTCTACTTCCACATTTTTATTGAGGTGTACTTGGTTGATAAAAAGTGTAGACAAAGTCTGTACGCTTTCAATAGTATAGAAAATGTAACGGAATCATCAAATAAATTTATCAATCATGTTTTCTAATAAATCAAATGGTGTTTCAAATGCATTTTATTAGCTTAAAACATACACAATAAGTTGGCTTGCAAATGTTGTTTTCCTTCGAAAAGTATTTAATCAAGCTCGTGTAATTTAGACATATACCCTCATGCTTGCTCAGACTTAAAATTCTAGTCGGGCCTCTGTTTTGTGTGTTTGGGTCATGCAATTGGTTATAAGTAGGTCATAAACTTGTGGTTGATTTGTCATGGTGAGGACTAACTATGTATGGGCCAGTTAGTGGCCGCAATGTTACCTATGGGGGTAACTATGAGAGCTAACAGTGTGAAGTTGTGTGGCGAAGACCGATTGCCTTCACAGTAAGGACTAACACTCATGCTTACAAAAAGGTGAACTACAGTCAGCTCTGATTCCACTTATGCAAGTGCGCATATGTCAATATGTTGGCAGCTCAGGGAGTGAGTGCGGGTAATAGTGACGAACAATTAGGGCTCTTTCCCTTGTGAACTAAGCGTACTTCGCTACCTTTTAACCATGTAGGATGTAAGGCTAATCAATATGTGAACCCTAACAATATAACTAGGTGGTGACGTGAGCTTGTTATAATGTTGAGTGAAGTTGGAAACATGGAAATAACTAGCTAAATTATTGTCATTGACGAAAACACTCTTGGTTTGCAGAATGACTCCCAGTTGATATGAGATTTATTGTTGTTAGAACTCCGTAAATATTTAATGATAGATAAAATAGAGGCTTCCTCGATAATTCTAGCATAACTAGATTATATTGTTATGACATAGTACTTTTGTGAGATCAAAATGAACTTAGAATGTTGGAGTGCCTTGTATCTCGCTCTTACTAACATCAAAAGATGAGATTAAATGTTGAGTTATAATATTGTATCTTATAAAAGCAAATGGATAATGTTCTAGTTTACACTTTTAGAGCTTATAGAAGCTTATTAGAATCATGATAGTCTTATCACTTGCATTGGCTTAAATAACCATTCCTTTTTGAAATGATGTCTCATGGAAGAGATGGTTCTCTCATACAAGTAGAGAACTATATCTGGCCTTGATTCCGATGAGCAGACATGTAGGCTGCCCAACTAAGTGGGCAACGAGTCCTTAGGTGCCCTGAGCTTGTTATAGCATTGAGTGAAGCTTGGAAACATGGCAATAACTAGATAAATCATTATCATTGACGAAATCACTCTTGGTTTGCAGAATGACTCCTAGTTGATATGAGATTTATTGTTGTTAGAACTCTCTAAATATTTAATAATAGATAAAATAGAGGCTTCCTCGTTAATTCTAGCAACACTAGATTATATTGTTATGAGATAATAGTTTTGTGAGAGCATAATGAAATTAGAATTTTGGAGTGCCTTGTATCTCGCTCTCACTAGCATCAAAAGATGAGATAAAATGTTGAGTTATAATATTGTATCTTATAAATGCAAATGGATAACGTTCTAGTTTACACTTCTAGAGCTTAAAGAAGCTTATTAGAGTCATGATAGTCTTATCACTTGCATTGGCTTAGACAACTCATCCTTTCTGAGATGATGTCTAATGGAGGAGATGGTTCTCTCATAAAAATAGGAACTATATCTGGCCCTGATTCCGATGAGTAGACATGTAGGCCGCCCAACTAAGTGGGCAACAAGTCCTTAGATTTAGGATAGGTTCGGGTTGTTATATGTTTAACCTTTGAGCTAGGCTTAGACTCTTTTACGAGGATCACCAACATAAGAAAACCAAAAAAAAACATGTATGCTTAATCTAAGTTCTAAGGATTGTAGGCATTCCTATTGTGCATATAATGAAATCATGATTGCTAGACTGTGTTGACTGTAGTACAGTAACACCTTTTCTTGTATGGTTGTTCACTTGAAGCGATGTTTGACAAAGGAGTGTAAACAAGACCTTCTATGATTGCTACATTATGTCAACCCTATCAAGTGTAGCTTTTAACCTAGGTTTATTGATGATCAAGTTGTGTGTCAAATTCAACTACTGAATGATTCTCCTCAAGCAAATTATAGCTTGTTTTACATGCATACACTGGAAGTTATGAAGAGAAAATGTGGTTAAAGAAACCTCGTGCTTTGATATCTTATTTATATCTATTATTGCTTGTATGTTTCACTAGGTGAAAATAATGGTAGATGAGTGTTAAACATTAGTCCTCACGTTGTGTGGCAATTTTTGAGAACCCAATATGGGCATAGCTTTCTCTTAGAGATAATTGTATGTCACTTTTATGAAAAGGATAGGTGTTGAATCGTCTACCAATAAATAATGCACGACACATTCTTGCCCAAGCTGATAAGGAGTTGTGTAGAGAGAAATGTTAGTTGCACTTGCCGATGAAAATGGAATTCAAATTGTAGCTATATATAAATATGCATTGCATCTAGATCTTGGTATATGTAATAAGGATCTACATGTTTTGTACTTAAGTGTAATATAGAAGACCCTAAACAAAAGTAGTATGTCTTCATGATTAAACTAAGATAGGGGAATTAAATAGGACCAAACCTTATATGATTCACGAATGAGATATTGTTCCACTGCTTTGTATGGTGATCGATTACTTCCTATGCTTAATTGTGTACTAACATTTTCATAATGTTGTAAGATTCCTTACTACTAGAGTATAATATCACACTTCTATTGTGACATATGTTGTTGGGTAAAAAAAAATTATCGTGATTCACTTGGTTTTATTAGACGAAAAATATGGGAATGACAAACTTTGAGCAACATTTACAGATTTTGGCCGCAACTTCTTCAAGCCTTACAGTTGCACTTGTTTGTTTTACTGTGATACACACAAACATCAAAGTGAGGCATAATGTAGACACCTAATTTTGGTAACGGAAAGTTATTTGCTATGGTATTAGTGTGTGTTTTGTGAATACAGATAATTGGTGCAGATTAGGCTCTTATTGACAGATTTCCCCTTGTGTCAAGCCCATTTGCCTTCCCTTGCTTTGTGTTGTCTTTACAACTTTACCCCTGATTCACTTTGGCTCTATTATAATATTACCATTCAATATGGAATGCTTGAAAACCTATAGATCGATTATTAGTTTGCCTTAGCACGACCCTCGATGCTCCCAGATGGTTAAAAACATTGTTTTTAAGATTTTAGGTCAACCTGTCGATCTTGACTGTTGCCGAAATCGAGTCATTTGATTTCAGGCATGACCAAGATCGACCATACAATCTTGGTCACTTGTTCCTTGTGGGTTCTTTGATCCTTGTTTCCTATTTTGTTGGTCTTTTGTGCTTTGTTTGTTGACTTTCCCACTTTTTTAGTCAACTTATGCGCCAATAGATCTTATTTTGAATTCACGAAGTTTGTATATATAGGAGCATGCTAATGCATTTAAAATGATGAAGAATAGGATTGAAACTCATATCCTCAGTTATACTCCACTTTATATTTTTGTTGCCATCTATTGAAGTGCATGCCCCCCTTGTACCAAAAGTTGAAGAATAGTAAAAGAGCATATAGAATCTATTACTTGCTTGCATCTCATACATAAGGATTCCTACTACACTAGACTCTTTGTTGGACTACACGAGTGTTGATTGTCAAATTGTCTAAGAACAGAGGTCTCGTTGAGGCATGCCCCTCATAACTATACCCATTTTTTACGCTCTTGCAAGGTCTCTTGGAGTGGATTAGGGTTTGGAGAAAGGAGAACAAAATCTAGAAGTTTTGCACATTAATTTGACAATCTAAGAGAGTTTTTTATCAAAAGATACAAACGAAGGTGCTTGCAAAATTTTATGAGGATCTGACACTATCTGACTGAAATGAACCATGCTTGTCAAATTCGAACTCTATTGCCGAAATCAAGCCATATGATCTTGATCATTGCCAAAACCAAGCCCTTCGATTTTGGATTTATTTTTGTACTACTCTGATCTGCACCAAATTTCAATCACTTTCAACCCCCAACAATGCACAAGTCATAATCAAGGTAACAACTCTAATAACCCCTCTTGTCAAATTCCAAAAATAGTAATTCCCCATTTTGTATGTTTCAGATCTGTTCTTTATTGCTATATTAGATCAAATTTGTCATGTGCATCTTGTTTTTTATGAATAGTGTATTTTGGTTAGCTTAGAACCCCAATTGTGCACTTTTCATCAAAACAATTGGCACAAGATGTTTGCATGTATGCATTCAGTCCAAGATCATATGAGTGGGATCCGTTGAAGGGTTTTGTTTTAATTGATTTGCTTGAGTAACAGTATTGGTTTAATTGACTTGAGGCGCATTAGTGGTAGCACCTGCCATAGTTGTAGCTATATTGGGGATTGTAGACGAGGAAATGATAGAGCAAGTCATGGCTTGACTAGCGCCAATGCCAGAGACAAAATCAGACCTATTATGATTTTTGAAGAAATCAAGAACCCTAAGGGCTTGAATTTCTTCGTGTGACTTTCCTACATGTTTGGGATTGTTAGCTAGAAAATTTTGCATTTCGAGAGTAAGCTCAACAAAAAATATCTTATTATCCCTCTAATTCAGGGTCTTCATGGGGTAACAACGGCTCTAGATTGTGTTGACCATTGAGTTGGTCGGAATAGGATTGTTTTACTTGGCATTGGTAACAGCCATGTTACAATCGTTGTTGTTGAAGAAGGGGAATTATGAGGGTTCCGCATGAGAGAAAGAGAAACCTTGGTTGCTTTTGTTTTGGGTGCTATTGATATACTCCATTGTTGGAAGGAGAGAATTGCCTTTAGGGCTGCTAAAGGGAGAATAGAAATTTGGCAGGCAAGGTATGCTTGACAAACCAATAATGCTAAGAAGCTAGAAAAAGAATGCATGAAGATAACCCAACACAACGATGGGGTAAGATTCACAATGAGAGAATGTATGTAAGCGTAGCATGGTCAACAATATAAAGATCCTCTAAAACTAGAAAAGGTAGAAGACCATACTAGATCCAACACACGTACAAGTCATCGAACTACAAAGTAATCTAAGGCTACAGACAAGGGTTGTGAGCAAGGAGATCATAAGTGATCTAAAAGGGGAATCTACACAAACAATAGCAAACATAGAATCTAGTTAGATCCAAGTTGTCATTAGACATTGAAGCAAGAACTATAACAATAATCAAATAAATTCAAATGCCATTAGGCAATAACCATGAGGTATCTAACATAATGGTCGTATAAGTGTCATTAGATGGTAACCATGAGATGTAAATAAAGAGCATACAAAGATAACAATGTGCTAGCAAACATATATTAATCTAAGCATGGATAGACATAAAATGAACCAATCAAATATACCAACCAAAGAGCAAAAGAAAGAGTATAGGGTTAGAATACTTACTTTGGGTTGACTTGTCAACACATTAATCTACCCCTTAGCTTGTAGAGCTTTGTAAAAGATGGTTGTAGGTGAAGACAAGGTGGAAAGAAGAAGACCTAAATAGACCCAAGTTAGAGACTCCAAAGACTAAGTGTAACTTAGGTGAATACGCTTCTGGATAAAATTGCGTCACCAATTTTTGGATTCATAAAATAGTGACACATTTTTATCTAGAAGCATATTCACCTAATCATATGGACTATGGAAATAAACTCTCTCTGATAGGTGTACTTGTTGGCTCAGTGTCTCCCCTTGAGATCTCCAAGTCCTTGTGTTAACTTGTCTTCCTTAAGTGTAAACTCCTTAGCCCTAATTCGTCTTCTTCTTCCTAAGGTGGATTTATGTGCATGAGCAAGCATATTGGATGTATATCTTTTGATACATCAGAAATAGGAACCCTATAAATACAACTCCAAACCCTAAAAGTCAAAACTTGAACCTAATCGACGCCATCAGCTCAGCTGATGGGTTACAAAAGCCTCTAGCAAAAAAATACATCTTTGGTCCGGCCGATGATATCAGGAAAAGGCGTGCAAAGGGAAAAGGGGGAAAAAGATAGAGCGGGAACCTCGGGGAACAAGCAAAGTTGATGTCATGTCGGAATGAAGGTGGTAGGTAAGAACAAATAAGCATCACAATATCTCTCAGAAAGGGCCATGAGCTAGGACACCCCAATCCCAGTGTACACCTTAGGACGTACACTCGAGGAGATTAATGCACCGACGAGTCCTACAAGAGAAAAGTGTTAATAAGAAAAAATAAAGTGTATACAAGAGGGTGAGGGAGAAGGAGAGGGAGAGAGGGGGAGGGAGTGAGGAAGAGATAGGGGGCGAGGGAAAGAGAGGAAGTCCAAATTATCAAAACTACATAGCCTCCCCTCACCCTCACTCATGAATCCTAGCAACCTTGAAACTATATACATGTGTTTGAATAGAAAATTTCTTCAAAAGTAGGGACCATACATGAACAACCTTTCTCTTTGTGTTCTAACAGTACACCTTAATCCTTATTTCATCAACATACATAATGAGCTAAGATATGCTACTCGTTGTACCCAACATCCCCCTTTTCTTCCTGAAGAAATGAGGACCCACTTTTTCAGATTTTGGCCTTGTTTGTTGAGTCTTGCTTCTATATGTTTGTGCAAATTCTTGAAAGGATTGATCCCTAATCTTTATACTTAGAACAAACGAGCATGGTATTATGTATTTTGTGGACTAACTCTATTAACGTTTGCTTCGGGAGTTTTTGAACTATGCAGGTTTTCCGAGACTTAATTTATTCGAAGAAATTTATTCGAAAACTTATTCATCAAGCCTTTTATTCGGGCATTTTTGTTCAGACATTTTGTTCGACAAATTTAGTCTTTGGGTTTTTCGTATCAGGTTTTTTGTCCAGAAGCTTCTTCGACATTTGTTCATCGGGATTTATGTAGAAGACTTATTTAGCATTTGTGCATCGGGCCTTTTTATTGGGACTTTTTGGTCTTCGGAACTTTTGTTCCGAATAGATTTGGTCTTCGGAATTTTTGCAGTGGACATTTTGTTCGAAACAATCATTCTGAAATGTCTCATCTTTTATTGGAAATAAGATCTTCGGACATTTTGTTCGAAACATTTGTTCCAAACAAATTTGATCTTCAGGATTTTTGTATCGGAAAAAGTCTCTGACGGGTCATAGGCTTTATATACACTTCAGACATTTTGTTCGAACATTTTGTCCAACACAATTTGGTCTTCGAGCTTTTTGTTCGGGTCCTTTTTAAAGATTGGTCCCAACACAAAACCCAATACCCGACTCTCAAATGCCGAAAGCTTGCTATACTTAGCCGATAAAGCCAAAATACTTGCTAATGCTACCCGCCAACTAAAACTAACGAGAGATTTGAACTATGTAGAAAATACAAAACAAGGGAACGTTGGGCATTTATAACGCATGAACTGGAATTCAACGTTGAAAGCTATATACGCGACATGCAGCCATTGAAGCCTTCATTGCTTGCAAACAAACGAACTCGAGCTCGACTACTATCCTACGCAAGAAAAGCCCTAGTTAACTACAAGATTATTGCAAGCGAACCAGCGACTAGCGTAAAGGATTGTTCACCGAACACAAGGGAAGACTATAAGCACTTCCAATTCTACGTAATAGCAAGGCATCTTCATCCAAACCATTCAAGGGAGCAGTTCCGTCGTCACCATTTTCTATTAAGGATGCAACAAAATTCATGGACATTGTCTTTAATGTCACCATTTTCGAAAACAGGTACGCAAATTACTCGAAATTATAGGATGTTGATTTTGTTGACAAATTTTCACTGGATGGAAATCTATCTCCCTCGGAGCGACTATTCTTTAAGGATTTGCTAGCACTTAAGAGACAAGGATTGCATTTTGCTGCGACCAAGCATGAGGTGATGCCATGCATCGACCGCCTTCGAGACTTATTCTTCGCAAGCAAAGTCACACAAGACGCTTTTCTGCATCATATTGGCAACCCGACAGTTGTAGCATGCATCACAGGGGTAGATTTTAAAAGGTATTTGTCATTACCAACACCATATGCTTATTTTGACAAGCATAGACTAGTCTCGTGGAATCAGGAGAATTCAATGGAAAAAGTGTTGACTTCATGGCTTCTCCCGAAGGAAACCATGACATACAAACGCAAAAATCCCACCCCCATCAATAAATTCAGGATGGGAGTGCGGATTGGCATGGCACTGCTCAACAGGCTCTACGGCATGCCCAGTATCCATTTTCTCAATTTGGACTGGGTACCATTGTTACACACGATATTGATCAGTGACGCCATGTTTGCTTTGGGAGATTTTGTTAGTTTCCATCTAAGAGAACAGTTCATTCACAAGGACAAACGGCTCACTCCAGCAGGGCATTTCTATATGATGTCTTATCTTCTGGACATTGTCATGGGAACAGTGTATAAAGTCCTCGATGAGGTATGGAGCCCGGCCACCAACTGTATCAAGAATCGAATTTGTGATCATTTCCAGTTTCTGCATATTTATGCTTATACTAAGAATATGGTGAGGATTGTTGAGGATGTTTATCCTCAAGTTTGGCAAGCAATACATGGTTCTTCAATGCCCAGGGTCGGAGCAAGCATCGTGAAGACACTATCTTCAAGAGGTGATTATTTTATGTATCCTAATTACACTGTTGTCATGATCTACGAACATAAGGTTCATCCCCTATGCCTTCCAAAATATGTGCCTGACAAATTGGCAGAGCAAAAAATTGCTTTCCAGCTATGGTGGAGCATAGAGGACCTCACCAAAAATAAGAAGAGCACGTTCTTTGACCACCACGTGGTTATTGGCAAAATGGTTTACACAATGAGGAAACACTTTGGAGACGTGGGTGGCAAAAGGAAGAGCTATCATTTGCCCACAGTACCACACAGGGACTAAGATCCTCATGGCACCATCCAAAAGCATATTCAAGGCCTTAGTATCCCTTAATAGCACGTCCATTATGATTATGACTTTTTGTTCATGAATGCACAAAATGATGAGGTCTTGGAAAGGGCAAGGGTTGTTGGTTTAAAGGAGGATCACTTAAGGGTAATCCAACAAGAACCTTCAATCACTATGAAGGAATTACATAGCAGAATGTCATTCTTTGCCAGGTGGACACACTCAGACTTTTGAAAAGCCCAGACAATAGAGCAGTCCAAGGAGCAAGGAGATCCTTCACAAGGACTCCCTTTCAAACTGAAGGTTGTCAAGAAGGAACCAGTGGTGAGTGAACCTAACCCTAGAAAAGCTCCAGGAGACACCATCAATCTAGATTCCTCTGATGAAGAAGAGCAACAACAAGAACAACTAGCTGCTAGTGCAATTCAAATGCCTAGAGCTACCCCTCAAATACAAGATTCTACATCTTCAAGGGTAGCCATGGATGAAGTAGTTGCCTCAGTTCATCAAGGCTTCTCCTCACAGCCTAAGACTACCATTTGTTACAAGAAAAAGCCCAGGACTTCCCTTACAGGTAGTCCTACCATTGAACAATCACAAAGCTTGCTTGTTATGTCTCAACAAGGAGAAGTGGAGGAAGCAGTCGAGGAAGAAGACGAAGACCCTGATGAAGAGGCAGAATTAGAAGCAGCTAAAGCTCTGAGCCTCGAGGGTGACAAGGGAAAAACACCAACTGTGAAGGACCCCACAAGTACTAAGGTTTTAGAGACCACTTCCCAACTCTGCTTCTATTCCCATTTTTGGTTCTGTGTCAATTTCATCTGTTTTGAAAACCCCTAAGGTGGAAGTTGTCACTTCCACCTCTGATGATCCATTCAACTCCTCTTTCTTGCATTTCCCCCTTCTCACCCCAAAAGTTGAGAAGAATGCTTCCACTGCTGCTCCATCTTCCACTACCATTGATCCATCTTCCACCATACCATCCACCTCTATCATGGCCACTTCAGTTATTCCTTTTGGAACTGCCACAGTCAGATCATTGAAGAGGAAAAGGGCATCCAAGAAGGTTGAAACAGCCATGGCCACTCTTCAACTCCATGTCCAATCCACCCAAATCACTCTCCCCATGCCATCCACCACTCCATCACAGGGAACCATTGTTACTAGTTCAGGCAAAGGGAAAAAGGCAAAGACACAAATCATCACAATTCATCCACTCCCCCAATATGGAGGTTTGGATTGGTCTAAAATTATTTAGCCTTCCTTGCCTGACACCATTGTCAAAGCAGCAAATAGCTGAGGAAGTTGAAGAAGAGGTTGTGGTCAAAACCACAAAAGAGATAGACCTTAACCAATTGACAATTCCTCCTTGGGCCATCGACTTAAGAGCCAACACTTCTCAAATGCCTAGCTTCAAAATAACAAAGTTCCCCTCTGTAACAACCTTGTTTGACAAACCATCCGGAAGCATTCAGAGGGTGAGGAAGAGGAAGCTGGAAGATGATGCTGGTGGGGAATTGATTTTTGAAGAGAGGCAAGAGATCTTCTCCCTGACCAAAAGACAAAACAGACAATTGGGGCAATCCCCCTATAATGAAGACTTCATATCTCTGGCCAAAGCACAAAAGGATGCCATGGTGGCCATCCATGAAGGAATAGAGCTAGCTAGACAAGAATTGGAGGCAGAACTAGAGCAATTAAAAGAGCAACAAAAGACTGTGCATATACCAACTGGCATTGAAGTTGAGGTCCAAGAGGCAGCTTCTAAGTGCTACAATTCTTTGGAAACATTAGAATTCATGCGGGTTGAATTAGCCCTCCATGTTACTAGTACTAATGAATTATTTAATTCTTTGAAGTCTGGTGGTAATAAATTGAAAATGCTAATTGTTTACACAACTAATAAGGCTTATAGCCATTTGAATCTCATGGCACTACTAGAGGCATTCAATGGTGGTCATCAGAACAGAAGAGGCCCGGGAATGGGTGACAGCGGCTACGGCTTTGATCCCTAAGTATCAAGAGCACGAGGCCCTCATTCTCCAAATTTTGAATGATTTAAAATTGTTCAAGGTAAAAGATGCTACAGGGAAGTTGATCAATAAGATTAACTTTGATCAACTCATTCAGGAGGCCATAGACAATTTCAAACAAAGTCTATAGGGGTTGCCGTTGGAGGACATAGAGGCCGAGTTAAGCTTTGTTAGAAAGAATGTAATGTCCCCATTTTTGGATTCTCTTGCTTTGCAATTGGAGATGGTTTTTTGGGTTTGTGTTTCCCTGATCAAAGGGGTAATTTGATGTTACCAGTGAGCTCAGATGGTTTAGAGAAGTTATTTGATGCTTTCAGATGTTATTTTTGGCTTCTAGTGTGCTCTCCAAGAATATTGGAGAGAGCATCTATTTATAGAAAGTCGCCCGATCGACTCCATTTATCATGATTCTTCATCAGATCACTCCAATGCAATTAGTTTTCGATTCCGATGCATTTCAGGAGTTTTTGCAAAATGAGTATATTAATGGCTTTATTTTAATTAATTTACTAAGATTGCCAAATATTATGTAAAATATTTAAAAGGCACCTTAGTATTATAGCTCGTCAGAACCGAAATGAAATGTTTTAAATCATGAATGTATTAAACAGGGACCTTGCGTGTAAAATTATCATTATTTTAATAAAAAGGTCTTTTTCAGAGCAAAAAAGGACTTTAAATTAAAAATAAATTTTAAATAGAAGTTTTTGGAGAGTTGACAGAAAAAGTATAAAAGAAGGTTATGAGAGCTCACTTGGATATGTTCAGATTATTCTATTTCTCTAATTGAAACACTTGTGGTTCTCGAGATCGAACCTGGTTCATCTTAGCTTTTGGAGGACGAAAACCCTTTAGAGAAGATCAGTTTCGATGGTGAAACGATTCCACCCTAACTGGTTTGTGGGGAGATCACTCAAGGCTTCCATTGGGGACGATATTGCACAAGTTTGTGGGTCTCCTTCAGAGACAAACTTGAGGATCAACAATAATACCATTTGCATATTGTGGGGTTTTAGGTGTATACAGATTCAGTGTTTATGGAGCTGTGCATATTATCATTTACACTTCAAGGAAGCGTCTATTCTGTTGTATAACTATTGCAAACTCTATACTTCATTTTTGGCATGAATATTTGAAGGGGTTGAGTTATATTTGCATCTACATATTTGTGAGAATAGTTGGACGCCATTTTTGAACGTATTGAGAGTGTTGTTGGAAAAGTCGCAGCCATTAATATCACAGTCATGAGTCCTTTTTCCTAGGTGTGACAATTCCTAGAGGTTGTGGGGTTTATTGGAGTAGATTGAAGGTATGTTGTTCGACATGGACATGAGTATGGAGCAGACCTTGCACATTTAAACATTCGCGCCATTGACAGTTGTTGTTAATATGCAAGTCGTGGGTCTAAGGTAGCAAGTCGTGGTTGTACGAAAGGGTGACGGATTTGATAAAGGTCTCAACGTGGGGTTTAAGGGCAGAAATCAGATTGTTGGGAGTCATTCTCCAAGGGCAGGCTGTTACACAAGGTGGCAACCATTGATAAACCTCCTTCCAAGCACAGCAAATACAGAGGTCCTGACCAAACGCCATTCTTGGAAGCTCATATCACGGGTATTTTAATATTAATTTTGAGTGTATTTCTGATACAGTAATTGTTGTAGCTTGTTGCTCAGAAAATATTGCAAAAGAGTTTCCAGTTGTGTATCAAATAGCAAGGAATTTGTATGTCTGTCCATTATTATCACTGTTATCTATCTGCTCAGAAATGTATTGAAGACAGTACTCAGTTTTATTGGAATGTATTAGCTTTATTTCTTTACTATTTTAAATGAAGTATCTACTGGTTATGGTCATTTCCTGTCATTGGCGAAACTATATTCATTGGACATTCAAATAAATAGCAAGCCAAGTGTTTGACAAAATGAACATGTGTCAAACTGAGACATCGCAAAATATCGTCGAAATCAGTAGGGGTTCTTACAAAGAACATGACTGAAGTTGAAATCTTCAAGATCAACTCCCAGATGACTAAGGCAAAACATGCAAAGCTCTTGGGACAAGTCGGCAGGGTACACAAACCACCTCTTTTGAATTTAGACATAATTCGACAATAGCATGTTGTGTCACATAATTGTCGGCTCGAGATAGTAGTGAAGAAGAAGCAAACTCAAGCTGCCACTTCCAGTTCCACGTCAACAACCACAATTTCCACGTTGACAGCCACAGCGACAACGCCAACTAAAATCCATGCAGCCATGCAAATGTCAACACAGTCATGAAAGGCCCACTTTTTGCATGTACATTTCTATAGCAGTGTATAGTATATATTTATAATTTTCTTATAGTACGAACCATATTGTAAAGTTGTCTAATTCATTTTGTACACATGCACACGATGCATGATTTTGTAAAGGCTAACTTAAATTATTAACAATTGTAAGATAACTCTATACGGTTCTAGACCACAGTTAGAACCGAAGTTCTAACTATGACATGTAATATATCTTGCATGTACTTGGAGGATGAGGCGACCCCTTCCCTAAGTTTATTTAAACACTTGTAATCCATAGTTTTGAATTGTCAAAGAATTTTCAATATCCAGGAGCAGAAGCAATTTCGGTTGTCAACTCATGTGTTTGTGTATTGTCTTTCCAATGTTTGTGTAATTAAGTTTTATTTCTTTGATTGTATGATTCAATAACTCTTAGTGTGCAACAGCTGCGAATAGATTCTTTCTTGTCTTGGTTGATATGCTAGTCTTAGATATGCAACAACTATTGAACGATTAGTAAATTACATTGAAAATTGATGATTAAATTGATTGATTCATATTCTTAAATGTGTAGATTTGTTTTCATTTGATATAGTTTTTTATGTGTGCGCAATAACTATCTTAAATACCGCACTAAGCCCAAGCCATAATCCCCTGATTAAGTGTGTGCAACAACTGCTCTAAAAGGAGCAACCTTTGACTGAGGCCTGTGAATTTCCCTATATCAATATCATCCTAGACTGCTTGACCATGTTTGACTGTGTGTGTGCAATAACTGCTAGCAACAGGGATATGTTTTGAAAGAACTTGTCCACTTAGAAACCAGTCAGGGATGTGATTCATGAAGCCATAGAACCTTTATTTTCTGCTCTACCCTTCCCTCTTTTTTTGAGTTTATTTTGAGACCTACCTACTTTAGATTAGTAACCGTCCATCCACCAACTCATATAGATTTTTACTTCCTTTTTAGAGACCACCCCTCCGTCCAAAAAACCTTGTTAACAACCTGCATGCCCTGCCTGCTATTCCATCAACTGGTTGTTAAGACCGCATACCTGCAACTCGTGCCCTGGAGTGGAGTTCACCTCCATTGAGATCTTAAAAAGTTAAGAGGCTACCTCGTTATGAGATTGGTGCGGTTAAAACCCTCATCAACATACTCTTTCTAGCGCTAGAGGGGCAAGTACCTCCGATAAAAGAGGTTAGTTTCTACATAGAGTTGCACTTAAGTCATCCAGGAGAGTGACCAGATCTAATTCTTGGGCTGGTCTTCTAGTCTCACCCTTGTCAAATCAAATGAGACTTAGAGTTGTACCAAGTGTCCCTAACAGACCCAAAACCCCTTCTCCAGTAAGGAGCCCTTCCCCTGTTAACCACCCAATGGCTCAACCACCCTGGTTGGTTGGATCCGTTATTGTTGTCCCAGGAGACGTGCATGATTTACTTACGAATCCTGAAAAAGTACCTACCATCATTTTCTCCTTCAAGAGCAAGAATGGCAGAGGAACATATCAAATCTTGTAAGGTTGCTTTAAGGTTAATGAATGTTATCAATGAGGATGTTGCATGCAGATTATTCCCTTTTACACTAATGGATGTTGTTTATGATTGGTATCTAAATCTAATGGAAAATTCCATCACTTCTTGGGATGCATGTCAAGCAGCCTTTCTGGCACAATTTGGATAGGTCACCAACTCCAGTTTGATATATCAGTACTTCACCAGCATGAAGAGAGAGCCTAACAAACCTATCCACACTTTCAATGCAAGATTTCAAAAGATGTGTACATGGTTAACCCCAAGGTATAAACCAGAAGAAGCATTAGCATTGGAGATGTACAAGAACGCTCTAGATCCAATCACTACGGTGTTCCTGAGAAGAGCAGCTGTTGCCACCAACTTGGCGTTAGCATACGAAGAGGCCTTTAGCATTGATAGGCAACTTAATCCCCAGGTGGCTGGCACACCTAACATCAGTAATGGCTTCCCAATGTTAAATCCTGTACCACACGTGAAGCAGAACGTTCATGTGTTTAATCAGAACCAGCTATACATGTTGCCTCCTCTGACATAGACAACACAGTCAAATTACAGCGTCTTGAACAACCATGCACAAGGCAATGGTTACCAACAAAATCAACAATTAGCAACGTCCCCTGTTGTTCTCCAGGGCACTGACTCTACAAAGGCGGAGCTAGATGCTATTCAAAAGATGGTTCAAAAGCTGAGCAATGACTTCCTAGGCATGCAAAGAAAGATGGGCAATGCTAATGCCCCAAGTGGTAATCAGAATTTTGGATTCCAGAGAACAACAGACCATTCAACAGGGCTGCAAACAACATGGAGCAACCTAGCAAGCTTCGAGAGATCAACATGGTAGAGACAACGCTACCTAATTGGTGCAGAATCCATAATACTTCTCAGCATTGTGAGTTTGATTGTGTTGAATTTTGTGTAGCATTCGAAATCTTTCACAGAGAAGTGGTAAGATGGGACCAGAGGCATAATCCACCAAAATCCCACCAGGATCGTGGCCCTTCAAACACTGCCATGTTCTTTGAGACTCATGAGTTTCCCTTTCCAAGTGAAGATGACAACATGCCAGAGGACAACACCAACGAGATTCACACTTTCCAATAGTTCCAGAAAGGTGGTTACAATCTAAGGAACAGACAGCCATTCACAACGTCTATTCCCCCAAATAGCATAGCGATTCCACCCAATCCTAACACTGACAACAATCCACCTCCCCCAAGAGGGAATGATTAACCTCAGAACAAAGATGAAGAGGGCAAAGGAGGATACAACATCGTTGAAGACATGAAGAAAATCAAAGCAAATATTACTCTTCATGAGTTAACTCAAATCACTGAACAGAAGGAGCTACTATGGAAGTCTATTACAGGAAAGACCCCTGTGGAAAGGACCAAAGCATCTACAAATAAAGCAAATGCTGTTGACACCAATATCATCTATAAAAGCAAGCCAGAAGTTCCACCCTTTTTGCTGACTATTAGAGCATTTGGTAAGAATATTCATAACTGTTTAGTTGATTCTGGAGCCTCAGCAACTGTTATGCCTACTTCCATATGTCAAAAGCTTGGTCTAACTCCAAGCCATTCAAAGAGAACAATTTCACAACTGGATAAAATAGTGGTACCAGTAGTTGAAGAATTGACAAATGTATGTATTCAAGTAGCATCTGAGCCACGAATCCAGATGACCATTGATATCTTTGTAGTAGACATCCCTGAAGGCTACAGACTGTTGTTGAATAGGGATTGGTCCAAAACACTCAATGGATATCTCTCCACAGACTTCTCTCATATCTAGCTACCGTGGAGAGGCATTGCAAATCAAATCCAAATAGCCTATCACAGAATATAATGTCAAGAATGAAGAGGTAAAGTATGAATCTCCTAGCCTTGGTATTTACACTTTCACTATGCGAAATCAAATACAAGAGCTAGAATCTGAAGGTTCCAATCAGCTGTGAACTTTACACTTTGATGGTCCCAGATCCAAACAAGGATCAGGGGTACGAATAGAACTGATTAATCCACAGGGGAAGAAATTCTTGACAGCATATAGATTACAATTCTCTTGCACTAACAATTTGAAAGCTTTAATTTTGGGTTTACAATTTGCACTCAAGAACAATGTAAAGGAGGTGCTAGTATTTGGTGACTCAAAGCTGGTAGTCAACCAGGTCAGAAACAAATATTAGTGCAAGCTGTCTTATTTGAGAAGCTACAAACACAGAGCATGGGACCTGATTGAAAATTTTGAAGCTTTCAACATAGTAGCAATTCTCAGAGAGCAAAATCAAGTTGTAGATTCACTAGTTGTTGCTGCTAATTTGGAGCCTCTCCAAGAATTTAAGGTAGAGATTCTCTATTGAACTCATACCTTGTCCTTTTGTTCCTGACAATATAGAAAATTTCCAAGTCTTTGATGATGATTAGCAGATCATCAGTTTCTAACTAATTCAGGAGAATTTGAGTCCCAAATCATGAATGATAAGGAAGTCAATCATCTCTATCAAGAGGAGTCAAACAAGGAAGGTATTCTCCAGCTCAAAGAGAATTGTATCCCAACTGAGTTGGTCTCCTTAGAAAGACCATTTGACATAGATCTTCAAGCTGTGCCCACGCTATGTTAACATTGGCCTCAGTTGTACCTCAAAAGAAACACGAGTGAAGGATTTAATCACTCGATACAGAGATGTCATTGCTTGGACTTATGAAGACTTGAAGGTTTATGACCCTCAAGTCATCACTCATACAATTCCTCTGAAACCAGACCACAAGCCATTCAGACAGAGACAAAGACCAGTGAATCCTATCCTAGAGCCTCTCATTCAAAGAGAAGTGGAGAAGTTGCTAAGTGCAAGGATCGTCTTTCCAATCAGACATTCTACTTGGGTGACTAATTTGGTCCCAGTCAGAAAGAACGGCAAAATCCGGTTCTGTGTTGATTTCAAGAACTTGAACAAAGCTTCTAAAAAGGACAACTATCCCCTGCCTTCTTTGGATGAGGTGATACAGATAGTAAGTGGTTCTAAAATGATGTCCTTCTTGGATGGATTTTCAGGGTATAATCAAATATTGGTACAATCAGAGGATAGAATGAAGATTGTGTTTAACATGAAGTGGGTGACTTATGCATATAAGAGGATGTCGTTTGGCCTAATAAATGCAAGAGCCACCTTTCAGCACGCCATGGATCATGCATTCAAAGAATTAATAGGTAAATACATAATCATCTATATGGATGATCTTACTGTGTTCTCTAAGAATAGGAACGACCACATAGGCCACCTCCAATCAATCTTTGAGAGATGCAGAAGGTTTGGCATCTCGCTAAACCAGAAGAAAAGCATATTTGGAGGAACTGAAGGCAAGCTCTTAGGACACATTATCACCAAAGAGTGGATCATCATTGATTCAGATAGAATCCAGGGAATTTCGAAGATTGCACCACCAAATAGCAAGAAGGAGCTCAAGTCATTTTTTGGGAAGATTAATTTCGTAAGGAAGTTTATCTCAGGATTTCTAGAGATTGTTAGACCTTTGAATGCAATGCTCAAACAGGATGCTAAAATAGAGTGGACAGCTGAGGCCTGGAAGTCTTTTTAAGACATTAAAGATGCGATATCTCAAGCCCCAGTATTAATTAGTCCGGATTTTACGAAATATTTCTACTTGTACTCATTTGCTTCAGAACATACAATTGTTGTTGTCATCACACAGAAGAAAGAAGAGACTGAGCATCCAATTGCGTTTATGAGCACAAATCTGAAAGATGTAGAACTCAGGTACTCCATGATTGATAAACAGATTTTCGCTCTTGTTAAAGCAGTGAAGAAATTTTGACACTAAGAAGACTATTACCATCGTGTCTGATCTTGCTGTCAAGCTCACCGTATCACAGAACGAATTAGGGGAATGCAGAGGCAAGTGGATGGCAAAGCTGTAGGAATTCAACATAGAAATCAAGCCTGCGAAGATCGTTCGAGGTCAAGGCATCGTTCAACTCATGACTGAACTTGATCCATGTATTACTGTTGAAGAGGTATGTGAAGCTCAAGTATCTAAAGGAAAATGGTATACTGACGTAATACAAAATTTGCTTATCGGTACTTGATCCCCAGAACTCAATAGAGAACGAAGGAGAGCTTTGAGGCTCAAAGCTGCTCATTATGATCAAGAAATGAGTTCTCTACAAAAGAAACTATGAAGGCATCTATCTTAGGTGTGTGTCTACAAAGGAAGCTAAAGAGATTATGAAAAATTTGCATCGGAAGATAGATAGTGGTCATTTTTCTGAGAATACCACAGCCCATAAAACCTTAAGAATGAGCTACTATTGGCCAACAGTTTTCAAAGATGCTCATGTGAGAACATGCCATCAATGCCAAGCTTTAGCTAAGAGGGAAGTACATGCAGCAATGCCCTTACAACATGTTGAGGGAAGGCCATTTGCCCAATGGGGTTTAGACTTCATTGGTGTCATTAACCCAAATTCCTCAGCAGGCCATCAATTTGTACTCACTGCAACAGACTATTGTACTAAATGGACTAAGGCCCTAGCCACAAAGAATTCCAGAGCACAAGATGTGATTCGCTTTTTGGAGGAACACATTACAACTAGATTTGGCACCCCCATTTCTCTAGTTTGTGACAATGGACCAACTGTCATATCTGCAGAATTCACTGAATGGGCTCATGATAACTAGATCACTATCAGGTCATCTTCTAACCATTACCCTCAAGGAAATGGACTAACAAAATCAACAAATAACAACCTGATAGATGCAATTAAGAAATCAGTTGGGGATAAACCCAAGGACTGGCACAATCTATTGAAGTATGCCCTTTGGACAGACCAAACCAGATACAAACAAGCCCTTAAAGCTTCACCCTACTTGTCGGTATATGGGCGCAGGCCAGTATTCCCAATTATGCTGAAACTACCGACTTATCAATTCATGCAGGATTATATGGAACCGAATGATAAAGCAGAGTCTCGACTACTGGACATAATAGAAATGGAAGATTCAAGGACTGAAGCTTTACAGATCTTCAGCAAACACCAAGATGTAGTCAAGAGGTGGTTTGATAAGAGAGCAAAAATCAAAGCATTTAGAATCTCAGATCTGGTGCTTCTTTGAGATAAAGCCCATGAAAAAAAGGATAGCATGACAAATTTACCCCATTATGGATTGGACCAGCTCAAATTTTAGAGATCCTGGGCAATAATGCATTCCGTCTAAAGGACCTGTAGGGCAATAAACTCACATATCCAGTCAACGGACAGTTTCTAAAGCATTACTTCATGGTTGTACCGTCTGAAGGTACCCTCGATTGATGAATAAACATCGTAGAGGTAGGACTAGGATTAGATTTATTGCTTTCCTAGATTAGATTTCCTGCTTTCTTAGTGTAGTCACCTACTTTCTTAGATTAGTTTTAATGCTTTCTAGATTAGTCATTTTGTCACTTCCTGTGACAATCTGAATTGTTTCTAACCTAGTGTAACCGAGCTAAAATTCAAACCAGCTGAGCCCTTATCTTATGCTTAAATAGACTTGTAGAAAAAGAGAAAAATTGAAAAGAGAGTCACAACTTGGGAACTGTTCACAAATTGGGTATATCTCTGTGTTTAGCGTCTTCAAGATGTAGGTATGTAATCATGAACCATTTTGGATTTGTCACAATTGAATACTTTTACCAGGTATGTGGAAGTTACTCTCAAGTACTTTAAATGAATTTAGAAAATTTTCTTATTTCGTTGGATCAAGCACACTTATTATATTAATACTTGGTGAGGGTGATAATTCTTGGTACAGATGTAGCTCACAAAGACATTCCAGTAATGATTTGTTTTATAACCATAACAGTTCACAGGGGTTCCAACTCTCTTATTTCCATTCAAATAAAAGAAAAGAAAAATAAGAAAATAACCAATGAGTTTAAAAGAGCAATCAATGAAGCCAAGAGAGTATCTAGAGAAAATCAAAAGGCTCACATAATGAAATAAGGTCAATGTACCACGCATCATGATCAAAAAAATGAAGGAAGGGGAAGAGAGGGAATCCAAGGTATCTCTGTCAGGGCTATGGACGTCTGGCTAGCAGCAAAGCAATGCTTGAACTTCCCTTGATTTTAATGAGCTTAAGAGAAACCAGAACGAAACCTACAGCTTCATCAGGTCTTCGAAAAGCTCATCACAACAAGGGCTAAATGAACTTCGTTTTTAGCACACACAGATCCAAGGATAAGAAGGCAAGTATGTTGTGTGAATCTGCTTAGGAGTCTCTTTCATATTTCTGATTTTAATATTTTTTTGTGGCATGGTTCATGTTTAATTTGAAATTACTAACCAAAGTTTTGAGTTCTCGAATACTCAGGAGTATTCCCCCTGTAAGTCGTCATTTGTTGTACCCAACATCCCTCTTTTCTTCTTGAAGAAATGATGACCCACTTTTTCAAATTTTGGCCTTGTTTGTTGAGTCTTTCTTCTATATGTTTGTGCAAATTCTTGAAAGGATTGATCCCTAATCTTTATACTTAGAAGAAACGAGCATTGTATTATGTATTTTGTGGACTAACTCTATTAACGTTTGCTTCGGGAGTTTTTGAACTATGCAGGTTTTTTGAGACTTAGTTTATTTGGATAAATTTATTCGAAAACTTATTCATTGGGCCTTTTGTTTGGGCATTTTTGTTCGGACATTTTGACAAACATATTTGGTCTTCGGGTTATTTGTATCGGATTTTTTGTTTGGAAGCTTATTTGACATTTGTTCATTGGGATTTATTCAGAAGACTTATTCGGCATTTGTGCATCGATCCTTTTTATCAAAACTTTTTGGTCTTCGGAACTTTTGTTCCTAATAAAGTTGATCTTCGGAGTTTTTGCAGTAGACATTTTGTCCGAAACAATCATTTTGAAATGTCTCATCTTATATTGGAAATAAGATCTTCAGACATTTTGTTCCGAACAAATTTGGTCTTTGGGTTTTTTGTATCGGACAAAGTATCCGACAGGTCATAAACCTTATATACACTTCGGACATTTTGTCAGACAGAATTTGGTCTTCGGGCTTTTTGTTCGAGTCTTTTGTAAAGACCGGTCCCAACACAAAACCCAATACCCGACTCCCGAATGTCGAAAGCTTGCTATACTAAGCCGATAAAGCCAAAATACTTCCTAATACTCACTAATGCTACCCGCCAACTAAAACTAACGAGAGATTTGAACTATGGAGAAAATACAAAACAGGGGAACGTTGGGCATTTATAACGCACGAATTGGAATTCAATACTGAAAGCTATATATGCAACGTGCAACCATTGAAGACTTCATTGCTTGCAAACAAACGAACTTGAGCTCGACTACTATCCTGCGCGAGAAAAACCCTAGTTACCTACAAGATTATTGCAAGCGAACCAACGACTAGCGTAAAGGAGGATTGTTCACCGAGCACAGGGGAAGACTGTAAGCCCTTCCAATTCTACGTAATGGCAATGGCATCTTCATCCAAACTATTTAGGGGAGCAGTTCCGCTATCACCATTTTCTATTAAGGATGCAACAGAATTCATGGACACTGTCTTTGATGTCACCACTTTCAATAACAAGTATGCAAATTACTCGAAATTATGGGATGTTGTCAATTATGTTGACATATTTTCACTAGATGGAAATCTATCTCCCTCGGAGCGACTATTCATCAAGGATTTGCTAGCACTTAAGAGATAAGGATTGCATTTTGTTGCGGCCAAGCCCGAGGTGATGCCATGCATCGACCTCCTTCGAGACTTATTCTTCGTAGGCAAAGTCACACAAGATGCTTTTTTGCATCATATTGGCAACTCAACAGTCGTAGCATGCATCACAGGAGTAGATTTTCAGAGGTATTTGTCATTACCAGCACCAGATGCTTATTTTGACAAGCATAGACTAGTCTCGTGGAATCAGAAGAATTCAATGGAAAAAGTGTTGACTTCATGGCTTCTCCCGAAGGAAACCATGACATACAAAGGCAAAAATCCCACCTCCATCAATAAATTCAGGATGGGAGTGCGGATTGGCATGGCACTGCTCAACAAGCTCTACGGCATGCCCAATATCCATTTTCTCAATTTGGATTGGGTACCATTGTTACACATGATGTTGACCAGTGATGCCACGTTTGCTTTGAAAGAATTTGTTAGTTTCCATCTAAGAGAACAGTTCATTCACAACGACAAACAACACACTCCGATGGGCCATTTCTATATGATGTCTTATCTTCTGGACGTTGTCATGGGAACAGTGTATAAAGTCCTTGGTGAGGTATGGAGCCCGACCACCAACTATATCAATAATCAAATTTGTGATCATTTCCAGTTTCTGCATATTTACGCTTATACTAAGAATATGGTGAGGATTGTTGAGGATGTTTATCCTCAAATTTGGCAAGCAATACATGGTTCTTCAATGCCCAGGGTCGGAGCAAGCATCGTGAAGATGCTATCTTCAAGAGGTGATTATTTTCTATATCCTGATTACACCGTTATCATGATCGATGGACACAAGTTTCATCCCCTATGCCTTCCAAAATATGTGCCTGACAAATTGGCTGAGCAAAAAATTGTTTTCCAACTATGGTGGAGCATAGAGGACCTGACCAAAAATAAGATGAGCACGTTCTTTGGCCACCACATGGTTATTGGCATAATGGTTTACACAATGAGGAAACATTCTGAGACGTGGGCAGCAAAAGGAAGAGCTATCATTTGCCCACAGTACCACACAGGGACTGGGATCCTCATGGTGCCATCCAAAAACATATTCAAGGCCTTAGTATCCCTTACCAACACGTCCATTATGATTATGACTTTTTGTTCATGAATGCACAAAATAATGAGGTCTTGGAAAGGGCAAGGGATGTTGGTTTAAAGGTGGATAACTTAAGGGTAATCCAACAGGTACCTTCAATCACTATGAAGGAATTACATAGCAGAATGTCACTCTTTGCTGGGTGGACACACTCGGACTTTTGGAAAGGCCAAACAACATAGCAGTCCAAGGAGCAAGGAGATCCTTCACAAGAACTTCCTTTCAAGTTGAAGGTTGTCAAGAAGGAACCAGGGGTGAGTGAACTTGACCCTAGGAAAGCTCCAGGAGACCCCATCAATCTGGATTCCTCTGATGAAGAAGAGCAAGGACAAGAACAGCGAACTGCTAGTGCAATTCAAACACCTACAGCTACCCCTCAAATACAAGATTCTACATCTTCAAGGGTAGCCATAGACCTAGGTGCTTCAGTTTAGCAAGGCTCCTCCTCACTGCCTAAGACTACCATTTGCTACAAGAGGAAGCCTAGGACTTCCCTTACAGGTGGTCCTACCATTGAATAATCACAAAGCTTCCCTGCTATGTCTCAACAAGTAGAAGTGGAGGAAGCAGTGGAGGAGGAAGAAGAGGAAGACCCTGATGAAGAGGCAGAATTAGAAGCAGCTAAAGCTTTGAGCCTCGAGGGCGACAAGGGAAAAGCACCGGCTGTGGAGGACCCCACAAGTACTAAGGTTTTAGAGACCACTTCCCTACTCTCTGCTTCTATTCCCATTTTTGGTTCTATGTCAATTTCATCTGTTTTGAAAACCCCTAAAGTGGAAGTCATCACTTCCACCTCTGATGATCCATTCAACTCCTCTTTCTTACATTTCCCCCTTCTCACCCCAAAAGTTGAGAAGGATGCTTCCACTGCTACTCCATTTTCCACTACCATTGATCCATCTTCCACGATACCATCCACCTCCATCATGGCCATTTTTGCTATTCCTTTTGGAACTGCAACAGTCAAATCATTGAAGAGGAAAAGGACATCCAAGAAGGTGGAAACAGCTATGGCCACTCCTCAACTTCATGTCCAATCCACCCAAATCACTCTCCCCATGCCATCCACCACTCCATCACAAGGAACCATTGTTACTAGTTCAAGCAAGGGGAAAAAGGCAAAGACACAAACGATCACAGTTCATCCACTCCCCCAATATGGAGGTTTGGATTGGTCTAAAATTATTTGGCCTTCCTTCCCTGACACCATTGTCAAAGCAGCAAATAGCTGAGGAAGTTGAAGAGGTTGTGGTCAAAACCACAAACGAGATAGACCTCAACCAGTTGACAATTCCTCCTTGGGCCATCGACTTAAGGGCCAGCACTTCTCAAATGCCCAGCTTCAAAATAACAGAGCTCCCCTCTATAACAACCTTGTTTCAAAAACCATCCGAAAGGATTCAGAGGGTGAGGAAGAGAAAGAGGGAAGATGATGTTGGTAGGGAATTGATTTTTGAAGAGAGGCAAGAGGTCTTCTCCCTGACCAAAAGACAGAACAGACAATTGGGGCAATCCCCCTATAATGAAGACTTCAGATCTTTGGCCAAAGCATAAAAGGATGCCATGGTGGCCATCCATGAAGGCACAGAGCTAGCTAGACAGGAATTGGAGGCAAAACTAGAGCAATTAAAAGAACAACATAAGACTATGCATATACCAGTTGCCATTGAAGCCGAGGTCCAAGAGGTAGCTTCTAAATGTTACAATTCCTTGGAAACATTAGAATTCATGCGGGCTGAATTAGCCCTCCATGTTTCTAGTACTTATGAATTATTTAATTCTTTGAAGTCTAACGGTAATAAATTGAAAATGCTAATTGTTTACACAACTAATAAGGCTTAAAAGCCATTTGGATCTCATGACACCACTAGAGGCATCCAATGCTCTCAACATGGTGGTCATCAGAACAGACGAGGCCCGAGAATGGGTGACAGTTGTTGGGGCTTTGATCCCTAAGTATCAAGAGCACGAGGCCCTCATTCTTCAAATTTTGAATGATTTAAAATTGTTCAAGGTAAAAGATGCTACAGGGAAGTTGATCAATAATATTAACTTGGATCAACTCATTCAGGAGGCCACAAATAATTTCAAACAAAGTCTACAGGGGTTGTCGTTGGAGGACATAGAGGCCGAGTTAAGCTTTGCTAGAAAGAATGTGATGTCCCCATTTTTGGGTTCTCTTGCTTTGTAGTTGGAGATGGCTTTATGGGTTTGTGTCTGCATATATATGCTTATACTAAGAATATGATGAGAATCATTGAGGATGTTTATCCTCAAATTTGGCAAGCAATACATGGTTCTTCAATGCCCAGGGTCGGAGCAAGCATCATGAAGACGCTATCTTCAAGAGGTGATTATTTTATGTATCCTGATTACATTGTTGTCATGATCCATGGACACAAGGTTCATCCCCTATGCCTTCCAAAATATGTGCCTGACAAATTGGCAAAGCAAGAAATTGCTTTCCATCTATGGTGGAGCATAGAGGAGGACCTGACCAAAAATAAAAAGAGAGTGTTCTTTGGCCACCACGTAGTTATTGGCAAAATGGTTTACACAATGAGGAAACACTTCGGAGACATGGGCAGCAAAAGGAAGAGCTATCATTTGCCCACTGTACCACACAGGGACTGGGATCCTCATGGCGCCATCCAAAAGCATATTTAGGACCTTAATATCCCTTAACAGCACGTCCATTATGATTATGACTTTTTGTTCATGAATGCACAAAATGATGAGGAGGTCTTGGAAAGGGCAAGGGTTGTTGGTTTAAAGGACGATCACTTAAGGGTAATCCAACAGGGACCTTCAATCACTGTGAAGGAATAACATAGCAGAATGCCACCCTTTGCCGGGTGGACACACTTGGATTTTTGAAAAGGCCAGACAACAGAGCAGTCCAAGGAGCAAGGAGATCCTTCACAAGGACTCCCTTTCAAACTGAAGGCTGTCAAGAAGGAACCATGGGTGAGTGACCCTGACCCTAGAAAAGCTCCAGGAGACACCATCAATCTAGATTCCTCTGATGAAGAAGAGCAACAACAAGAACAACTAGCTGCTAGTGCAATTCAAATGCCTACAGCTACCCCTCAAATACAAGATTCTACATCTTCAAGGGTAACCATAGATGAAGCAGTTGCCTCAGTTCATCAAGGCTCCTCCTCACAGCCTAAGACTACCATTTGTTACAAGAGGAAGCCTAGGACTTCCCTACAGGTAGTCCCACCATTGAACAATCACAAAGCTTACCTGCTATGTCTCAACAAGCAGAAGTGGAGGAAAGCAATGGAGGAAGAAGAAGAGAAAGATCCTGATTAAGAGGCAGAATTAGAAGCAACAAAAGCTCTGAGCCTCAAGGGCGACAAGGGAGAAACACCGGCTGTGAAGGACCCCACAAGTACTAAGGTTTTAGAGACCACTTCCCAACTCTGCTTCTATTCCCATTTTTGATTTTGTGTCAATTTCATCTGTTTTGAAAACCCCTAAGGTGGAAGTTGTCACTTCCACCTCTGATGATCCATTCAACTCCTCTTTCTTGCATTTCCCCCTTCTCACCCCAAAAGTTGAGAAGAATGCTTCCACTGCTGCTCCATCTTCCACTACCATTGATCCATCTTCCACCATACCATCCACCTCTATCATGGCCACTTCAGTTATTCCTTTTGGAACTGCCACAGTCAGATCATTGAAGAGGAAAAGGGCATCCAAGAAGGTTGAAACAGCCATGGCCACTCTTCAACTCCATGTCCAATCCACCCAAATCACTCTCCCCATGCCATCCACCACTCCATCACAGGGAACCATTGTTACTAGTTCAAGCAAAGGGAAAAAGGCAAAGACACAAATCATCACAATTCATCCACTCCCCCAATATGGAGGTTTGGATTGGTCTAAAATTATTTAGCCTTCCTTGCCTGACACCATTGTCAAAGCAGCAAATAGCTGAGGAAGTTGAAGAAGAGGTTGTGGTCAAAACCACAAAAGAGATAGACCTCAACCAATTGACAATTCCTCCTTGGGCCATCGACTTAAGGACCAACACTTCTCAAATGCCCAGCTTCAAAATAACAAAGTTCCCCTCTATAACAACCTTGTTTGACAAACCATCCGGAAGCATTCAAAGGGTGAGGAAGAGGAAGCTGGAAGATGATGCTAGTAGGGAATTGATTTTTGAAGATAGGCAAGAGGTCTTCTCCATGACCAAAAGACAAAACAAACAACTGGGGCAATCCCCCTATAATGAAGACTTCAGATCTCTGGCCAAAGCACAAAAGGATGCCATGGTGGTCATCCATGAAGGCACAGAGCTAGCTAGACAAGAATTGGAGGTAGAACTAGAGCAACAGAAGGCTGTGCATATACCAGCTGGCATTGAAGATGAGGTCCAAGAGGCAACTTCTAAGTGTTACAATTCTTTGGAAACATTAGAATTCATGCAAGTTGAATGAGCCCTCCATGTTACTAGTACTAATGAATTATTTAATTCTTTGAAGTCTGATGGTAATAAATTGAAAATGTTTACACAACTAATAAGGCTTATAGCCATTTGAATCTCATGGCACCATTAGAGGCATCCAATGGTGGTCATCAGAACAAAAGAGGCTCGGGAATGGGTAACAGTTGCTGCAGCTTTGATCCCTAAGTATCAAGAGCACGAAGCCCTCATTCTCCAAATTTTGAATGATTTACAATTGTCCAAGGTAAAAGATGCTACAGGAAAGTTGATCGATAATATTAACTTTGATCAACACATTCAAGAGGCCATAGACAATTTCAAACAAAGTCTACAAGGGTTGTCGTTGGAGGACATAGAAGCCAAGTTAAGCTTTACTAGAAATAAAGTGACTAAAGTTGAAATCTTCAAGATCAACTTCCAAACGACTAAGGCAGAACATGCAAAGCACCTGGGACAAGTCGGTAGGGTACATAGACTGCCTCTATTGAAATTAGACATAATTGACAGTAGTATGGCATGTCACATAAGTGTTGGCTCCAGATAGAAGCAAAGAAGAAGCAAACTCAAGCTGCCACTTCCAATTCCACATCAACAGCCACATTTTCCATGTCGATAGCCACAGCCACAATGCCAACTAAAGTCCATGCAGCTATGCAAACGTCAACCAGCTATGCTAGTCTTAGAACGAGTTCTTTCTTGTCTTGATTGATATACTAGTCTTAGATGTGCAATAGCTATTGAAGGATTAGTAAATTACATTGATTATTGATGATTAAGTTGGTTGATTCATATTCTTAAGTGTGTAAAGGAGTTTTCATTCAATATAGTTTTCTATGTGTGTGCAACAGCTACCTTAGATACCTCACTAAGCCCGAGCCATAATCCTCTGATTAAGTGTGTGCAATAGCTACTCTAAAAGGAGCAACTTTTGACTGAGGCCTGTGAGTTTCTCATATCAATATCATTCTAGACTTCTTAAACATATCTAACTATGTGTGTGCAATAGCTGCTACCAACAGGTATAGGTTTTGAAAGCACTTATCCACTTAGAAACCAGCCAAGGAAGTGATCCTGAAGCCACAGAACCTTTCTTTTCTGCACTACCCTTCCCTCCTTTTTTGAGTTTATTTTGAGACCTACCCACTTTAGATTAGTAACCATCCATCCACCAACTCATATTGATTTTTACTTTCTTTTTAGAGACCACCCCTCCATCCAAAAAACCTTGTTAACAACCTGCATGCCCTACCTGTTATTCCATCAACCAGTTGTTAAGACCGCATACCTGCAATTTGTGCCCTGGAGTGGAGTTCACCTCCATTGAGATCCTAAAACGTTAAAGGCTACCTCGTTATGAGATTGGTGTGGTTAAAACCCTCATCAACACTACCTAGAAAGGTCGAATAGAGCATACTTCTTTAGAATTGCTTATGAACTAATGTACCAAATTATTGCCAAGACAATAAACAAAAGATGTGAGGAGGACTGGAAAGAGAGATATGAATGAACAGCTCAACCCACAAATCACTAGGAACATTCGAGGGTATTTCGGACGGAAGATAGAAATGGTGAAATCCTATAGTAATGCATATAGTCTTCTATATTCCCAAAAGCAGAAGTAATCAAAACCTGCAATCTAATCCAGGAAATACTTTCCATTTATCACTCTATGCTTACAAGGAAATAGGTTATGCATCCCTACAAACATTCATAGATACCTTGAGTCGACATGGCAATAAAAATCTTAGAATCAATTTACCTTTGTATTAGCACAAAAGAAGTACAAGGTGGCTGCAATCTAATCTAGGAAGGTTTCTAAAGCTATCACCATTTTCATACAGGGAAAACACTATACATCACAAGGAACAGTCAAAGTTATTTTAAAATAGTAGAAGCAGCAAAATCACCAGAGAATTCGTTTTAGCTTTCTATATGCATAAAAGCAGCAGTAATAGCTAGCTGCAATTTAATCAATAAAAGCTTCTCAATTTATCGCCCACATGGCTAAGGGACAAGGTTATGCATGTTTGGAGAGTTTAAGAACCCCTGATGTGATAAAAATAAGACAACACTTCTTATATTGGATACTAGTCTCTAAAACCTAGTTGCTCTCACTCGTGCAAATATTCGCTCAAGGTAAGAATTGTTAAAACTATAGAGAAATATAAGAGAAGATGTAAAAAAATAGATTATAATTCTATAGATTATTTGATAAATTAGGTGATACCACCAAACCTATTCTTCAAGTGGCAGAAGTGAAAGGAAAGACAGACTTACACGGGCAGCACCTTTTCTGTGAATATGGTAGGTTCGGCCATCTTTATTCTCTCCATACCAATAGAAGGTCTGAGTTTCTTCAACATAGAGAATGCCTCCTCCATGTGCCTGTATGGGCCTGCCATCTGTGTCACGCCATTCTCTGCCAGGATAAAAATAGTATGTGTTCTCGTCAGTTTTCAAAGGATTCACTGCAAGACTTCTTTCTGGGAAGTAAAGGGCCCTCCTCTGAGATGTGACATCAAGAAAATCGTCTATTGGGGTATATCTTCTCCCTCTTTGCTTTCCTGATGAGGAGACAAATTTTTTGCCCCTTTGTCTGACTTCAAAACCCCGATCCTCTATCCCTTCATGCTCTCTATACATGGAAAGACGGTTCCCTTGCATTGGGAATTTTGCTCTATTAGAATTTGATGGAGTTAAGGTGTTGTAAGCATGAACCAATATTATCCATGCCGCCAAACTCCAGATTATAGCAGACAGGGAACACTTGCTTCCTGTATTGCAACTAAAAGCAGTTGATTTCCCATGCTTCTGTACCATCTTTCTACTTCCTTTCACTCTTCCGGACAATACTGGAAAAAAAAAACACGTGGCAAAGTCCACAATTAGCCTACTATCAATTATCAATCAAATCTATGCACTGAATGCTCGAATCTGAATTGTAAATATGATGATGCATTACAAATTACAAAGAAGAAACATAAGAAGAGAAACGTTAAAAATGAATGAGTGGATCGGGCGCTGCACTTTAGAGTTTCGTGGTGGGTTAGCATAAAAGTGGGTTACTCCCAAGCATATCAGATTTACAGCCTCCGCATTCTTACCAGATTCGGAAGAAAACATCCTGGATTTGCACCCAACAAACTATAACCAACCCTTCTCCGCCATTGCGGGGAGTTTATTTGAAGAAGAAAAGCGGAGAGTAAACGAAAATGAAATTCAATCAGCAATTAGGTGGAGGTGGAGGTGGAGGTGGAGGTGGAGCCATGTTTGTTTGGTGAATTACCAAATTGGGCATCTCGGGGAGAGTTTACATATTTTTTAAATAGATACTTAAAATAATTAAAGAAAGCTGGAGTTTACTTTATAGATCGAAGGCTCTAAATAAAATATATAGACAAACACAGGAAAGAAAGAAATAGAGACAGAAATGTAGTGTTGGAAATTAATTATATTAGGGAAACGTAATTGCCATCAAAATTTTATATTATATGGAGGTTTTTCTGTCAAAACATATGGATTGTTTGACAAAATGCCCTGAATAAAGATTATGTTATTTTATTATTAAAAATAATAAATTGTTATGATAATATAAAATGGAGGAGTGATGTTTGAATCATTGTTACAATATGTGGAGTTAACATAAGAAATAATTTGTTAACATTTTCAAATAAGAAATTTAAAATAAAAAATATGATAAAGTTGTGAAGAAAAAGTTTAATGACACAAAAGAAGTTAAATATAGGCAAGTTGCATTATTACTCATGTTTTAGAATGAGATAGTCATTTCCAATAATTAAGTTTTTATCTATAAAACATAAAATATAAGGTAGACAAAAAATCACCCAACCTTTGATTGATAAAACCACAATAATCTTGTCATTTAATGTTTGAGTTTTTTCATTGAATTTGGTGCTCTATTAAATTATATATTCATTTATTTTGAGGGTTTATTTCCCACCCAATCCGGTATTGCTTTAAAACTAAAAAATAAATTTAAACAACTCATATTTTATTGCATATAAGAAGTAGATAAACAAACTACTTTGTAAGATATCAAATTATTTTATTTATTTTACACCTAAAAGATATAAAATGAATAAAATTATGTACTAATTCATAAGATGGAAAATATAATAATAAACACACTAAATTGAAATGGATAAATAGTTTTTGTAATTACTTAATTTAAAAATCGCAGATAAGAGAGGGATGACATAATTAATTTTATCTATCTATTGCTCACAAAATTCATCACTAAATCTAAAAAGTATATGTGTTTAACCCTAAATTTTATGGTGTGAGATAGATAGGGTTAAGAATATAAAAGTAGTTCAAGCACAAGAGTGATAAATTAATCTATAACAGACCAATTTATAGATAAATAATATTCTAAATTTATGTAACTGAGATTGTTACAAAGTAAACTACAATTATTGAAAGATATTGTAATAAATAAAAAATAATGGTTCTTGGTTTATTGTGTGTAGGCAAATCTGGATTGGAAATATGTGTAAAGTATGCAGGATCAGTATTTTGGATCATTCAGCAGATTCTATAAATTTTTATTTTTGTAGCCGTAGAAACTATCATCAGATCTAGACACTACCATTGATGCTAATGTCTGACTATGATGTTGGTGTCCAATACATAATAATTATTGGATATAGATGCGATCAACTTTATTTTTCTAGGTTTTGTATCACCTTTATGTTGGTGTATTCAGATTTGAGATACATGATGTCGCTCTCCATTGATTGATCAAACCTTAGCTCTTCATCCTTCTTCACCCTTGGAATGAGTTTGCTGAAAAATGAGTTAGTGGGTTCATGGTGTCAAGTTGATCCCAAAGACCCCTCTGTTAATGGGTGTTGTCTATATAGCCAATACTTCAAAGAGAGTCTCAAACTTATGTAGTTATCCTTATGTGTGAGAAAGTGCATGTACAAGGATGTAATATACTATATGATGATGCATGTAGTTATCTAGATTGTAATTTGATAAATAACGTTCATGGCATGCTCTTTGAATGCTTCATATTTGTAATATGATTGCCCCTATGTTTGATATGAAAATAAGAATGAATAGGGTCTAATAGCTTGGTTGTACAGTTGATTGATTTAACTTTAGTAGGTGTTTGCTTGGTATTTATTAGATGAATAGTGAGAATTTTTATATTTGTATTTATACCATACCTTTTAATAATATCTCACAGTAGGGTTTAACAAGACAAATAGGTTGACCCATAGGTTTTGAAACATTTATAATTTGGAAGAATTTTGGCAACTACACAATAGATAAGGATCTAAAAACTACCACATCAGTGATAGTGTCTCTTTATGGCTAGTAGTGTCCAGAAGATTAGAAAACATGTACAAATCTGAAACTGACAATGAAGGATGTTTATTAAGTTTTAAATTTTTTGTGCAGTACAAGAGACCTAGATCATTAGAACAATATGGATCGGACTAAGAGATAAGCATTTAGGCATAGTGAGATGGCGAATGTGAGCCTTTCGGCAATAAAGTGGTCTAAAACTGAATGATAGAATGTTGATTGATATTTGTTAAATATACAATTGTTTAACCCTAAATTTATAGGTATTGGGGTTACTTATAGGGTTAAGATTATAGAAATGAATAAGCATAAGGGTGATAAATAGATTTATAAAAAACTAATTAATTTACAAACTCATATAAATAACATTCTAAATTTATAATACTAAGATATACCAAAAATAGAAAGTAAAGCTATTGGTTGATATTATAATAAATTAAAAATAAGAATACTTGGTTTATTGTATGTATGTAAATCTAGGCTAAAACAGGTTGGAAGTGATTGGATCAAGATTTTGGAACAGTCATTAGATTCTAAAATTTTGCACTTTGTGGCCTCAAACGCTTGCATCAGATCTAGATGGTTGCATCGATGTTGGTGTATGAGTTAGATGCAGGTGTTCAGTATAGAATAGTTACTGGATCTAGATGTGGCCACTTGGATCCTTATAAGTTTTATGTTGTCTTTCTTCCAGTGTGTTTAGATTTGGCACACAATTTATCACTCTTTATCAAATGATCAAACCCTAGCTTACTCACACTTGGAGTGATTATGGAAAAAATGGGTTAATGGGCACATCGTGTCCAACTACCTCAAAGAACTCTATGTCAATGGGCATTGTCTACTTAGCTAATACTTTGAAGAGGACCTCAAACTTATGTAGTTTTTCCTTACATGTTGGTTTGTGTGTGTATAAGGATGTAATTCATGATAAACAAATACATAAAATGACTTAGCTTATAACTTGGCAAATATGGCTCATGGAATGCTCCTTCAATACTTCAAACCTACAAGGATATTATTCCTATGCATGATATATAAATATAGTAGATTTACTCACTTTAATGCTTGATTGAGTGCTCTTAATAAATTGCCCTGTGAGTTTCGGATATTTACTAAATCTTTTCTAAGTGTGGAATGAATGAGGATTGATCTTGTATATGTACTAACACCTTTTAAAATATCTCACACTAAATCAGTTAGGATGACTTTTAGGATACATTTTATTTTTAAATTAGATGAATTTTGAGCATTGGATACTTAGTTTGAAAAGGAACACTAGTGTCGATGTAGGCGTCCAGTTGGGATGCAAGTGTCTAGGAAACTAGAAAATAGGTACAGGCCTAAAACTGGTAGAGAATGATAATTATCAGGTTTATAGCATTTTGCATAATATATAAGGCCTGATTATCATAATAATAGTGGTCAAACAAAGAGAAGCAATTTAGGCCCAAGAAATAATGAATGTGAGCTTTTCAATAGTAAGAAGGTCTTATGATTGACAGGTATAGTCATGATAGGTATTTTTCAAGTGTATAAGACTAAGTTGCTATCTAATTCAAATTTAGTGTCTACATTTGCTCCCCTTTAATCCAATAATAAAAAATTTAGTTTAAAGGAAAAACATGTGTACTTAGGTGTGTATAACACACCTTATTTTTGTGTGAGTATCACTTGAGTGCTTTGTTGGTGATTAGCTTGCAACCAAGAACATGTTACAATATATAATCAATGCATATAATCTGAAATTAAAATAATTTAAAATGTTTGAAAGTAAAGAGAACAAGGTTAGGAGTACACCTATGTATCAATGCAACCATCTTGCCTTTTAGAAATTTAACTTGAATAGATGCATTCTTGTGAAGCCTTGGAGCTGAGATTAAGACAATTTTAAAACCTACAAGTGCATAGAGAGAGAGAGAGAGGTATATATTGGAGGACACCATGCCCCCAACCTTGGTGAAAAGGTGAGTTGCCACATGACCATTGAGCTCATCTCAATCGTGCAACCCAGTCATACTCATAACCTGGTGAGTATGAGTGATCTAATAAAATCACACTATATATCTGGTGATGATGGATGATTTATTCACTCCATCTTATAAATCTAATGAAGTTATATGATTCAGTCAAATGTAACTTATAAACTTGGTAATATTGAGTGATTTAATCACCTCAACCATGTCAAAAGGTGAGTTGACTATTGTAGTAGATTGGCTCAATAAAGTTTGTAAAAGTCCATCTTGGATATGATAACAATCCATAGTAGTATTTAAAATCTAAAAGTTGATTTGATTTTACAGTTTAAGGTACTCTTTTACATGGCATATGCACCTCATATATGTCTCAAGTTAAAACTTGGATATAAAAATGGTACCAGTGTATAGAATGTTGCCACAAATGTGTATTTGAATCATATAACTATGAAATTTGGGTAAATTGATATTGACATGTTCCCATGAGATGCACCCACTGAATCTATTGAATCTAAGAACTAGTGTAAGTGTGGAGAACATGTTTCCATAACATTCCCCTATTATAATTTGAAAGTGTGAAAATGTTGAAGCCATGTCTCTATGACACCCTATTGATATGCCTCCCCCTTTTGAGGTGAGGTGAAGTATAAACTGGTAGTTACCTTACCTTAAAAGGATAAGACTATATAATATGTGCATGAATCATGTAACATATAGGAATAGTATGTCTAGGTAGATATAACAATGAGGTATATAATATGTGATCACATAAAGTCCTAAGATGCATGATGTGAATCATAGAGACATATAGAGAGTAATAGTACAAGCTTCATAAGCAATCAAACACACACACATAAGAGTACTCAAAATCAAAACAAAAGGCAATGGTCCAAGAAAACCTCTTAAAAGGGGCACATTCAAATGACATACAATTGAAGGGACATGATTTTGTCAAATGTCCATAAATCATAGAAAGACATGTTTAAATGTCCACATAAAACAAACTATGACATATGCAAATGTCAAAATAAGTAAACATAGGCATAGGGGCCATAATCAATGGAGCATATTCAAATGTTCAAACATGTAATACAATACTAGACAATAAAAAGAAAAGAAACACACTTAAGGAAGTGAAAAAAGGAAAACATGAAATTTGTAGACATTATTTATGAATTATATAACACCTCAATCTTGTACACTTGGTAAATACAAACCTTGATTGTTCCTCTCAATTATATACCTTTTCCTATCACCCAAAGGCTCATATGTATTATCTCTTTATGCCTATTGCTTATCTCTTAGTTCGACCAATATTATTATGATAAATTGATCTTACTATCATACTCAAAATTTTATAAACCTACCTATATTCTATTTCTAAAAGTTCTAGACGCGTTCTTATTTTTAAACTACCTAGATAGTTGTATCCTAATCAAATGCCTACATCGATGTAATTGTCCTATCCCAATGCAAGTGTCTAGTACCCTAAAAGTCATCCAATTTGTAAATGAAACGTATCCCTATGGTCAGCCCAAGTGCTTCAATGTGATATATTTCTAAAAGGGATTGATACACACACACACACACACACAAGATCAACCTTCATTCATTCCTCTCCTAACACAGAGCAAATAATTTACAAGGCAACTTACTAAAGCATTCAATCAAGAATTCAAGCGAGTAAAGTTTACTTATTTTTTTCTATTTCCATATCAGTCATAGAGACAACACATCCATAGGTCTGAAGTATTGAAGGAGAAACCCATGAGCCATATTTTCCAAGTTACAAGTTAGGTCACTATTGTACTTGCTTATCACATATTGGATCCTTATACACACATAATCCCATAAGGAGGGGAGAAATACATGAGTCCAAGGCCCTCTTTAGAGTAGTGGATATATAGGTAACACCTACTACCAGATAGGTCTTTTGGGTTAGCTCGACACTATGAGCCCACTAACTCACTTTTCCCATTATCACTATGAAAGTGAAGAATTAGGGTTTTGTTATTTGACAAGGAATGACAATCAATAAGATAGATTTGAGCACATCAAATTGAATGTGACACAAAACCCAAAACATTCAAAGTGGTCACATTCATATCTAGTGGGTATTCCAGATGGGACACATGCATCCAAGTTAGATAGAAGCATTAACACAAGTATCTAAGGTCATAGAGGTCAAATTTCTAGATCTAATGACTGAATCAAAATTTAGATCTAGTCTATTTCTAGAATGTTCCATGTTAGATCTAAATGTGCACAATAATCCAATTAAGTACTATTATTTTCCATTTATTGCAATATCAATCATTGGTTATACTTATTATTTTTAGCATATCTCAGTATATAAATATAGAATATTATTTATCTGGGTTTGCAAATTAATTGGCCTATTATAGAGATAGTTTATCACCCTTGTACACTAGGTTATCTCTATCCACTTTAACCCTATATTCCTAATCTATATTTTAGGGTTAAATATTTGGTGAATTTGATCTATACAAATGCAAAATATTCTAGGGCATTGTTTCCCAGTGTTTCCTATTTTATCCCTTGTTTATCTTTCTCTATTTTTCAAAAAATAAATTAAATAATTCCTCCATGGCTAATTTTACCAAACAAGGGATGGATTTAAAAGAGAATAAAGGTATATTTGTCAAGCTATAGCTCTTGACAACCAAAGATATCAAATAATACCAGATGAGGATAAGTGGGTAAATGTGATGCATGAACTTTCAAAATGTATTCAAGGTACTCCCAGCTAACATCTCAAACCCATTATTCACAATAGTTTATATGGGATTCTTCAGTCCATGCCAATAAGGCAAATCATCTAATCATGCATTACATGTACCTTCTACCACCCAAAAGGACACATATGAGCAAGATGTTCTTTCATATGATCATCGAAAGTTTTGACAAGTACGTAAGGAAATTATGGCTAATTTAAAAATTACTTATAAGGGGGATATTCCTTCAAACAAATTAATTCAAACCCCAATAATTCTAACATTTCCAAATAATATCCCCCTTATCAAGGGTGATGATTCACTTTTCCCTTCATTTGACATTGAAATTTTTTGAAAGGTTAACCAAAACATCATGACATCCTTACCAAGTAACATTAAAGCAATAAGAAGAAAGAAGCATTACAAAACTAAGGTGATCAAGACTCCTAATGTCCCAATCTCTCTATATAACATACTAAGGGTACCATAATTCAGAGATCCAATACCATTACCAAAGTATACTAAATTTAGTGATTCAAAACTTGCACTTGTTATTCACGAGAATGATGATATGCATATGCCTAGATTCAAGAGAGGTGGTGGATTAGAATTAATGATAACACCTATTCCAAGCACCACCATTCCCATGAATTATTTTATTTATATGATGATCACTATTGGGAATATTCAAAAATAGGGTTTTATACTTAAAATGCAAATGACTTTCCATAATACTAATGCAAATGTTACCTCATTCAATAATCAACCTCTTGTATAATGTATACTTGAATATCCTTATCCGCATGGTTTTGAATTTCCAGATTTACCTATCTTTTGGCATCATAAATATCCCTTTGAAGACATGATTAACTATTTAAAATATTTTGTTCAATGGACAAAAGATGACAAATTATTGCTAAAGGTATTTCATACGAGCAATTTTGATGAAACTCATAATTGGTACTATAGCCTACCAAAGGGTTCCTTAACCATTTTTTCACATTTGTAAAATGCATTATTCATGGATTTCAATATCCATAAGGTGCCAAAACTTACATTAGAATATTGGCATAATTTTTAACAACATGATGATGAATCCCTTCAAGATTATACCATTCAATTAAAAATTACATCACATGAGCTAGCATTTAGACCTTTAGATATTTAGTTATAATTCATTTTTGGTAGAGGTCTTCTTTATCCATTAAAAGAAAGAGCATTACATAAACAAAATGATTCATTTACCCATTTATATGTGGATGTGGATAAATATGCTTCATTCATACTTAATCGTCCAAAGGAGCTTAATATATCATGTTGGGCCCCAAATTCTGACTAAGTATTTTTGGCTTTTAGCGTGAAACCAACACGATGCGAGAGGAACATGGCATAAGAAGACCATGGTGCAAAACTAGCATGACACAAGAGGACAATGGCATGAAAGATAATAATAGGAGAAGACCCAGTCAAATATGAAACATAACTAATGGAGATTTCAAGAGCATAGGATTCAGTACAACAACAAAAGACTTGGGGAGCGTGAGGGAAGCAAGAAATGGTTGAGGAGTGATTATCAAGGATAAACTGGACATAAAGAAGGACATTTGGCAGTAAGGATCTAACACCGAATAAGAATATAGGGGATGCGAAGGCCTAGGTCCTTAGGAAAAAAATAGTAAATGATTGTCATGACTCTCAGTCTAATGGAGATCATTAGCCAGTCACCTAATTATCATTGATAATGTAACTAATTGGTAGGGGAAAAACAAGTATAAATACCCCTATGTAGAGATATGTAGAAGAGGATTGAACATTGGTATTATGTAACAAATCCTTATGGTAATAACATAATTACGGAAGTTACTATTAATTTTGGTGTTATGTTTCAATTGATTGATAGTTAAAAAAATTGAGTAACAATGGGTTTGCATTTAGTAATACATGGCTTATACTTGATTATGATATATATAGAAAATATTCATTGTAAGATTTGGAATCAACACTTAGAACCTCATGGTAGTTATATTTGTGTTCTTGTCTATTTGCATTAATGAGACAAGGTTCATAGTCATGTATTTCCTCTTTTGTGCAATCACTAATTAGATATATGAACAAATTCAAGTACATGACAAGTGCATTATTACACAACATAACTCACAGGAATCAATTTCTTATTGCATGCTTTGTACACAAGAGCTTAGTCTTGCATGAAAAGCCAACACATAATATATTTGGAACTAGACACTTCAGCACGTTAAGGAAAACATGATAGAAAATACTCAACATTTTGGTTCCGTTGCTAGGACCCGTAATGCTTGTTGTATAGTAATGGAAAATGCTCAAACGTTTATGCCTTGAAAGTATTAAACAATGGATTACTGAGGTTGAGGATAATTTTACATTTCCTTATCTTACCCAGGAGTTTTTTTCCCATGCATGGGTTGAACAACATCTCTACAACTCATTATATGAAACCTTCTTTATCGAAGTCCCTATTCATTTTCATGTTTGGCTCTTTGCCTATCCTTAAGACTGATCATGGAATTTTAGGAGGTAATCTTGGACAATAGAATTTCAAAGGAATTTAGCACATTTTGGATCATCGTGGACATGGGCTGTTAATATATGGTGGAAAGGAGTGTTAAATAACTACATTTTTAATACGCTATGACCACTTACTCTAGTCCTAAAGAAGCCAAATTCTAGTTTCTTTGAGAGCTATGAGGTCAGTATAATAGACACTTCCCACTAGAAGTACAGAAGTTTATTGATTTGAGGCTTGAAACTTTGACTACGGAGGGCTAAATCCACCTTTGCATGAGCCGCACAGTTGGCAGGGGAATGCAGAGGTGTTAGTAAAGAATTTTTGGTTTAAAATGGTAAGTAGTCAACATGCATTATGAAAATGTAAATATGATGAAGCTTAACAAATGATTATAGGTGGACACAAAGTAGGAAGGGGACATGAGGACTCAAGAAGTGATTTTAGGATCTTTAGGGAAATAAAAGGGTACAAGGAGGACTCACCAACTTTTGAACTGTGACCAATGCTAGTTTTATCATATGAGGGAGAAACTAGCTAGACATAAGAGACTAAAGATTCACATTTGAACCTACCCAGTTCCCCAACCACAGTGCATGTTCATGATTTTGAGCTAGATGATTTAATCATACATAACTGGGATACATATAGTATAGATTCAAAAATTAATCTGATAAGAGAAATTATAGCTGAACCAATTTTAACTCATAGTGAATTGACATTTTTCTTCCATTTCAAGGAAGTTTCATTGCCCAACTTGGTGTGCCTAGCAGACCCAACATTAATAGTGCACAAAGTACTAGTCCAAATATTATAAATCAACTTATTCATGTGCCCAATGTATAGGTGCTACTACTGGAGGTGCAAGAGGAGGACAAGGAGGCAACACATGAGGAAGTGGTGGAGTTCCACTTCCAAGAATAGGACTTGGGGGTTCTCAACAACCACCATCACTAGTACCTCAACTGTCGATGGTGTATTATGAAATGATGCTTCATTTACCTGAATATCAAGCATGGAGAATGTTATGGAGCATATTCATAACTGTGAACACATTTGGAGGGTGCGTCTATAACTTCTTTTGATTGAAAGGCCACACAATTTGTAACCACACTTCTGGAAAGACCACACAAGTGGTATAGGAATTTTGATCCTCAACAAGTGGTAATTGATTATGATCATCTCAAGATGACATTTCTTCAAGAATTTGATATTCCTAAATTTGAGAAATAAAGTATTGTTGCACTAAAAGATATAAAACAAGAGCTCACTGAAAGTGTACATGAGTATGATGTACGATTCAAAACACTCTTGTCTAAGCTCTCATTCATGATTAATGCTACTCAACATGCCCAATGGTTTATGGGAGGTTTACTACTTCCCTTTAGATGAATGTTATCTCAAAGGACCTTTACCATCCTATGTGAGGCCCTAGAAGCTGCCCTCCACACTGAAATTATTGATAGCATTGATACTGGGATCAATCCTTTTATGGAAGCTCAAATAACATCCATAGCATCATAATTAGAAAAATTTGACTAAAAACATTACGTACAACACTCATAATGGTCTTGGGTATACTGATTATGAATCTGAAGGTCATAATAAAAACAACTACCCTCACAAGAACATCTACGTTGTACTAAAGAAGTCACGTGAAATTTACCATAAATAATATGATGTACGCTCTCGTCCCCTCTTACAGTGGGATACAAATTTTAAAGTATCTGAATACTACAAGATATGTGATGCCTATACCCATGACATAAATGATTGGCAATTGATTAGTGATATACATGAGACACACATGTATGATACGCATCAAACCTTTATCTTAAACAATCAATATAATAGAGGATATTGTGGACAGAATCGAGGATGGGGATGAGGAGGTGGCAATTTTCCACCACAAACATGTTATAAGTGTGGATATCTAGATCATTATTAGTGAGATTATCTAGTCTATTTAACACATGCTTTTTAAAAAAATGAGCATCGATTGGAGGAATGCCCTGATTTGTATACAACTATCACTAAGGAAAGAAATGAAAAAGGTGATATTATTACTCACATTAAGAAACCTCACTAGTGATCACTCTCTAGCACTCCAATATCCCAACAAGTTAATATCACCACATGCAGTAGACAATCTAAGTCTACATCTATTCCACTTATTGAGAAGATATAATAGGAAGAGCCTCATGTAATAAAGTATCCTAATGTCCAGCAATAAAAAGACATGCACGAGGATACTATAACCTTGGTGAACCTTAAAATATGGTGTGAGATAATTAATAAGAATTTTTCAAGTGCATGGTAGATGAAGACATTGTCCCATAATTGAGTATTTAGCTTAAAAATCAAGCACCAAGGCCAATTGATGATCGACCTTATTTTCCAAGGCTAACTGAAGATCATCAATTAAATCATGCTCTATGGCAAGATACTCATGTTCCTCCTAGCCTTCAAGAGGATAAGGAAATACTGGTGAATGCCGCCATCGACAGTTGGGTAATCAAATATATTTTGGTTGACACTAGCATTGAGATCAATGTCCTCACAAAGGATGCATGGCATAAAATGGCTAGCCCAGCATTACAACCATTACCTCATGTGTTGTTTATGGATAATAAAACCCATGCTATAGCAATTGGCATTCTTAAGAATGCAACTATTGATATCCTTGGGGTGCCTTTCAAAGCTAATTTTGAAGTTCTCGAGTTGGATAAAGCTGATGATTTTATAGTTTTATTAGGTCAACCTTGGTGTTATGGAAATAATATGGACTTAAGTTTCAAAAAGCATTATATTAATTTTGAAAATATTGATCAATGATTCATTATTGCATTGGATCAAACACATGGGCCCCCATACATAGAACTTGTTAGCATGGATGAAGATATTAATCACATCTATAATGTCATAGCTAGAGATGGTGAGTATCATGATCCTAATCCTAATGGCATTCTCTGATGGATGGACACACAGTCCTTTTTGAATACTAAAAGTAATGCTTGTAATTGTTGGGCCCATAGTGACTATGACCACACCGAAAGAGTGTGTGGTGTCATTGGTAGTTGTGAGATCATTCTGCACCCATACCACAAATGATATAGATTTGTTCACCTTATTACTAGACAAGTCATGCAAGGACCAGTTATAGACACACCACTAGAGAGACTTGATGAAGCTCATCAGTTTCATGGGCACATGAAAGTCTGCAACTTTATCAAGAAACTCAAAGCCTTTTATGACTCTGATGCTGATTTTATGCGTTCACTAGTTCACCTTCTTGATAATATGGCCGTAAGGTTATGGCAAACCCATAATGAGTGAATTATTCATTGGGATCAAGTATGCTATGCTTTACATCACCGATTTCATCATGACAACCATATCCATGATACAATCGACTATAGCAAAGTCTAAGCACAAAACCACACATAGAAGTTTGTGAAACCATGTTAAGGGTTGATGAATCCTTCTTGCTATAGTACTTTTGGGTACATGGTTTTTATGATACACTACATACTTGGGCCAGAGCATGGTATGTTCATGAAGAATGACATTTAGGTACCCATTTATGGCATATGTTGAAAAATAACATGATATCAACATTATTTTACTCATCTCCAAGTATGGATTTGTGCCTCACTCTCCAAGCCATGCATAAAGTAGTTGTTGGTGACCCAAGTCCCGTCAAAGATCGGCTATGATGTCACATCCTGATTTATTCTATAATTAATATCCTTTAATCTATTACTTAATATCTAATTTCCACTACTTTGATTTGAGCATTTTGACATATGCTGGTATGGGACAGTAGTATTGCTAATTAGCATACATTGTGTAATAGTTATATTTTGATATTTTTGTATATTGAGAATGTATAATTATTAATTTTGCATCATTGGTTTATGATGACTCAAACTAACTCCCTAATTATTGTGAGGTGGGTGCAGGATAGGTCCTACCCTCAGGGTGTGATGAGGGAGAGCATTATCAGAGAGGGTCAACTAGATGGAGCGATTGAGGGAAATATTAGTGGGAAATGCTAGTGACCCTGCACACACACATCATAGATTTTAAATGACAGGCATAAATGTTAGTGCATAATTATGAATTATTGCTTATGGTTATATTTTTTGTGTGTGGAATTAATTTTAGTGTGCATTTAATTTATTTAGCTTAATCGATTTGGTTTTTTATTTTAATCCAGAAAAATAAATAGTAATGTTAATAGATATAATTATTGTGAAAATAATTATCTTACAGGTAAAATGCAATTAATGACTTATCTTAAATTTTAGTTAAATAATTATTTATTATTCTTTTCAAAATTGCATGGAAGTTGTGATAATGCAATTTAAAATAAAAAGTTAAATTATGCACAAATTTATATAAAATTAAGAAAATAGATTTTAATATTATTTTGTTAACTTAGCATTAGTTTGGTAAACTAAAGTAAAAGAAAGAGTTAACAGAAATCAAGATTAATCTTGAATTTCATGCAAGGGTTTATTTAAAAATAGAAATTAAAGATATAATTAATTTTTGTGACAACTTAAGTTTAAATTTAGAGAATAAGAAAATTAGACTAACATGCATGAAAAGATACAAATAGAAGTCTACATGCAAAAAAGTGGGTGCAACTTTTGAGACAAGATTATTTTCTATAAATAAAGCCTTTGTGAATTTGAATAAACACATAAACATGGAAAGATACATAGACAAATATGGAGAGAAAGGAGAAAGAACTACAATATTAGTTGCTCAAGTTTGGAAGTGAATAAAAGGTAAGTTTTGAAATTATTTTTCTGTATGATTATTTTATTGGGTCGATGTGTTTTAGACTAGTGTTTCATCTTTTGTATTTAGCTGTGTTTTCCATATAGATATCATAGATTTTAAATTGATCCAACATTTGATATTTGTTTAGTCTTTAACTTGCGTAGCTATTTATATTACCTTGCATCTTATTTTAATTGGTAGCATGTTTATTATTTGAGCCATATTTATTATATGCTGAGCCATATTTTTAATTATTGAGTCGTACTAGATAATGAAATCATAGTGTTTATTAGTCAAGTAGATATTGAATCACCAAGTCAAATATTTTGTCACTTTATTGAAATAGAGACACTAATGAAATTGTTGAGTAAATAGTAAACATAACGCCAAACTACTAATTTTGAGATGCCATATTAAGCCTGTGCCTACCCTTTTATCCCTGAGGAATAACTTTATTTAGCCTGCATCTTAATTTATATTCTGCATGTATTTCTTTCATTAGCGTCCCATTCTTGTAGCATAGTGTCTCATTTTGGTAGGGTTGCGGGCAGCATATTCGAGAATGTTTTATTGTATAACATCCTACTTTTGGCTTAACCTAGTGTTCTATTATATAGACCTGTGCTAATGTTGAGCTTGGTTTTGCTCTTGGTCTACCTTGCAAATTGGTTGTGTAATATGTATTATGAATCAGTAAATTGCATTGAGATAAAGAGAAGACTATGTTTGTATATATGTAGTGTTGAGTCTTTATATGGCCAAATCTCTTCTTTGAGTTTATTCACAAGTTGAGCTTTCATATTATTCTTATGCAATGATATTACTGTACTGCACAAAAAGAGTCCTGGGAAAACCATGTTCTCGAGACATAATAAATAAACAAATAAAGACATTATTGATTTCAACCTCTCCCTCATCTTAATCCTACTATAGACAATTATTTCCTTTATTTCGACAAGCTGAAACATGAACAAATAACTATAACATAAATGGTTAAAGCTTAGAATATTAATCATGAAGCTAGGGGGTTGAGCTATACTCTGGCGCGTTATTTTTTTGTAAAGAGTAACGCAGGACTTTTAATAGGTAAGGTTGGATTTATATTGCATTGTCGAGTTTCATAAAATGCTAAAATAATCAAGTCTTATAAGTAAAATGCCATGTCAAGAACCATTGTGTTATTCATAGTAGATGGTATCTTATTCTCATTTGCCATTGTGTCTTTAGTTACAATGTTGCTATTCATAAAAATTGCTATGTCTATAAAACAAATTATAGAAGTCTAGATAAAAATGTAGAAGTCTTTATATAATCATTGTGTATATACTTTGTTTAAGGCTATCACTGGAAAAAAAATATATGTTGAGTTTTAATAGATAAACGCCTAGTCTAGTTTATATTTTGTTGAGTAATTTATTAAATACTGTTGAGTTTTAATTGAAGGCCAAGTCTTAAGTCACTATACTCTATTGTAGGCTACTAGAAAATAGCTGAACCATATTTATTAATTTTCGAGCACTTTTCTTAATTACCGATCCCTTTTATTGAACGATAGAGCCTCATAATGTGAAACTAAGCTTTAAATATATGTATTGTCATTAAATAGAATTCATTGTGATATAAATATATAGCATTGAATTTAATTCTGGGGATGCAATAGAATATTAAGGTAAATATTTGAACATTGTTGGGTTTAATATTTGGTAAAACTGATGTAAGTTGAGTATTTGATTTTGGGATATTAGCCATTTATATGAAAAACTCAATCTCTACTTTGAAGAGTCCCGTCTAAAATTAAAATGTTGAATATCTTATTAATAATGAGTCATTTGTGTGTGTGTGTGTGTATATATATATATATATATATATATATATATATATCTTATTTAATGCAAGATCTAATGTTGGGTGGTGCTTATTTGCCTCAAACTTCTGTAATTATGGTTAGCCCAAGTTATTATTACTGTTAGCTTGAGTTACAACTCAAAGGAATGAGCATAATTTATTATAAAGACTAGTGTATGTCACTTAATAGATTTTATAGACTCAGATAGTGTACCTGATTATATTTAAAGCATTAAGCTAAACCCAACATGATAATATAACTAGATAAGTTAGATTGTATCCAAAATTATAAAACAAGGTTTAAGTAGTTGATAACTTAGACAAGACTGATTATGGTTTTGGTTTACTCATCTTATTACTTGGGTGGTTTCTTGTTTAAAACTTAGTTGTGTTTAAAATCGAGAAAGATTGTTTATTAAAGCCTATTTTAAATTTGATGGTGTTTGGAACCAAATTTAAATATGATTGAATAGTATGTAAGATCATTTTATTATCATACTTATTTCAAAATTGTGCTTACTTACATTTAAAATTGTATATATGTGGTTTTAGTCCTTGTTTAGCATGCCCAGATGGTATGATTATGAATGGATTGTTTATATGCATAATAATAATAAGCTTATAAACTCATTTTATGTAATATAGCAACAAGGTCAAATTGTTGGAGTCATGTTTTGATGAATCTTATGTACCTTGTATTTGTGAGAGTATTTATATGTGCAAATGGTTAGACTTATATAGAGTTTTATAGTTTGAAAGGTACCCAGATGGTACATACTGTATTTGTGATATCTAAACCCACATTTAGATAATTATATATGTATTGGCTATTATAGCATTTGGTAAGATATCATTTAGGTATGTATACCAATACAATTTTATGTCTTGTATGACTAGTTGTTATAATTATGCTTGCTTGAATATGAGTGTATACTTCTATGTTTTTATGTCTGTTTTATATGACTGTTTATGGATAAACTAGTTGTCATGTCTAAGAACACAAAACTAAGATATTATGGGTTGTCTTGAGGTGTAGATATTTGGATCTTATTGTATTAGTAGTAATTTATAATTTATTGTGTGTTTTACATGGGTGGTATAAACAGTGGTCATTGTTCTCCAGTTTGGGATTGGTTTTAAAGTAAGACTCATTCATGTGTAGATGATTATGTATATATATTGCTTTCTTCTTGTTTAGCTTGTGATGTGATATTATTGCTAGGAGAATATCTATATGAGTCTTTGAGTTACATAATATGACATATATATTGATGATACCAATAGATAATGAGACAGATTCCACTAGCCTAGGTAGTACCACCAATAGATAATTCAATCAAGTGGCGTGTTATGAAATTGATTGATCTAAATGATCATATATTATTTGAAAACTTTGGCCAAAGTAATGTTATATACATTGTCATTCATATGTTTGATTTTTATGTTGTGCGATATCATATTAGAATGGATTTATTTATGGTACATTGCATGTTTTTTAAAATATTATAGCACATGGGGTATTATCACGTCTCATTAGATTTATTGCACCATTCTATCTACCTATCCATGAAGGGAGGGCCATTTACTAATATGAGATTATGCAGGGGATCGTTGATCTATGGTTGGTGTGGTAAAGCACTCGGATGATGCTCTCCCTCTTCCACTATTGTACTACCTAGAGAGGACACTTGAAATTATCAGTGATACATGAGTCAGTTCGATTCGAGCTCCAGAGAGCTTGGTATCTATCATTATATGAGGCCATATGCTTCAAATAATGTGATTGTATTATGTACATGTATATTTGATTAGTAGATGTTGTGTTGTCAGACCAGCTGTAATTGTGTCCTATTGTATTTGGCTTTCTTTGGATTTGTATAATATTTATATTGTATGCAATATTTGAATTTGAAGTACTATTGTTCTTATTTATGGTTTAGTTGTATTATAACATATTATTCTATGGAATGAATGTTAAGTAATTGATTTAAAAATTATCACAATTTCTAAGTATAACTTGAGGGTTTGTCACATTTGGTATCAGAGTTGTGGCTCGAACTCTAGGACCTAATAAGTCCATTAGTATTTTCATATCCTCCTGCTTATCATAAAGGAGAATTGGGAGTGTATGGTACATTGAGTGTGTACCTTAGAGCATTCATACCCCCTTAAGATTTGCTAAAAGGTTAGTTTACCGAGTGTCTTGTTGGTGATGGTTGTGTATGGTGTTGGGTGGGAGAGTGAATAGCTTAGTTCTTGAATTGTGAACAAGAGTTTCCTACCCTATTCTTGATCTTTTAGATTGAACACCTCAAGTGTGATTACCTTTCTTGAATTACCTTCACCATTTATGTTTTGTGTTCTGTGAGTGTTTTAAAATCATGGATTGCTTCTCACTTAAGTATTTATGCATTATTTTTGTGTATTACTTACACATATCTAGGGAGTGGAAATCCTATAATACTATTCTATAGTGACACCACCGAGTGTAGTGGAAATTTTATTGCAGTCGAGTATAGACATCTTGATTGTTTATTCCTTTGTGTTAGGAGTTTGTTATGTGGATTAGTATCCATATATAGAATTGTGAAGAGGAGTCATCTCTCTTAGCTTAGAGGTGAATTATTATGTTTTCACTCTCCTCTTACATCATTTTAAGCTATCAATAAGATTCATATTTTTAGGATGTTGATATAGAATTTCCTTTAACAGAAGACTTGTTTTTTAATTATTGATTGATCTTATTCCATTGAGTTTGTGGGATAGTGTTTCTATTTCTTGTTGAAGCATCTTTGTGGTTCATATTTTCTTCCCAGTTTTAGAAGTATTTAATGATACTAAACTTGTAAGATGGTAAGTGATAGTGATTTGTCAGCTTGGATTGCAATGTTCCTTCTACCATGTGAGGGTATGCAGGAAGCTTTGGTTTATGAGATGTTAGTTCTCTACTCTATAATTATGGCCTTTTAGAGTCACTATTTTATCTACTTATAGACTTGATCACAAGGAGTGGCTAACAATGAATTTATGTTATAGTTGATTATAACTATTATGTTATTAAATATCTTTGTTAGATTGACATTATTTTGAAGAGTACTATGTGTACCTTTTGTCGGGAGCAAGTAAGGTCGAAAATGTGTAAAACATCTTGGTAAGCCTAAGTGTTGATATAAAATTTTTAATTATTGTGTGTTAGTCATGCAAGCAAGGAGACATTATCTCTCTTATAAGGTATTAAGGATGACATAATCCTTAGCCTTTGTATGTTATATTAGTTATGATATTATTTATTTTTACTATGAATATAATATTATAGATAAGTTATAGGATATGATACTAGTTATGATTGATTAGCATCAACTTAATTCAATCTCGATATGATTTTATTATTTATCTTGTGTGTATATTGGTACATATGGAATATTTTAGCACATAACATTGCTTTGTATGATCTATTAGAATAGATTTGTGAACCTTGTGCACATTTTAAAGATTGTTTGGTCATGGAGACCTAAGGGATGATTGGTTAGATAGGCACATGAGTTATAAGCAATAGGACAATATCCTACTTAGCCTCACATTGAATTGATTGATACTAAGTTGGATTCGACAGATGGACTTATCGAATCTAGGACTTGACAAGCAGAACATGCCAAATTTAGTCACATGATCATTTGTTTTGACCTTTATGATGAACTCATGTGTTTTTGAGTTAGAAGAAAAAAATTTACCGAGTTATTTATTAGAATTCTTACGATTATATACCTTAGGGTGGTCATGATAGAACTAATCAACATAAAGTGACTTTAACAAAACTTGTTTGCAGAATAAGAAATGTCACAGTGTAGAGTCTTGTGAAACCAATTCTCTAAAAAATAGTGCTAATTATGGGAAACTAGTAAAAGTTCTTCAAGTAAATTTTGCATTTAATTTCATAATATGATTATTGATACTATGTTTTTATGTTGTTGACTCTGTTTGTTAATCATAACTTTTGCTTGAATAAGAGTCATCAGGGCAATGACTAGTTTTGGGGGGGAGGATGTCACATCCCTATTTCACCCTATAATTAATATCCTTTAATCTATTGATTAATATCTAATTTCCACTACTTTGATTTGATCATTTTAACATATAATAGTATGGGACAGTAGTATTGTTGACTAATATACATTGTGTAACAGTTATATTTTGATATTTCTATACATTGAGGATGTATAATTATTAATTTTACATCATTGATTTATGATGACTTGAAATAACTACTTAATTTTTGTGATGTGGATGTAAAATAGGTCCTAACCTCAGGGTATGATGAGGGAGAGCATCATCAGAGAGGGTCAACTAGATGGAGCGATTAGGAGAAATATCAGTGGAAAATGCTAGTGACCCTGCACACACACACTATAGATTTTAAATGACAAGCATAAATGTTAGTGCATAATTATAAATTATTATGTGTGGTTATATTTTGTGTGTGTGTAATTAATTTTTGTGTGCCTTTAATTTATTTAGCCTAATTTATTTGGTTTTTTATTTTAATCCAAAAAAATAAATATTAGTGTTAATAAATATAATTATTGTGAAAATAATTATCTTACAGATAAAATGCAATTAATGACTTATCTTTTAGTTAAAGAATTATTTATTATTGTTTTCAAAATTTTATGGAAGTTTTGATAATGCAATTTAAAGTAAAAAATTGAATTATACATGAATTTACATAAAATTAGGAAAATAGATTTTAATATTATTTTGTTAACTTAACATTAGTTTGGTAAACTAAAGTAAAAGAAAGAATTAACGGAAATCAAGATTAATCTTGAATTTCATGCAAGGGTTTATTTGAAAATAGAAATTAAAGATATAATTAATTATTGTGACAACTTAAGTTTAAATTTAGAGAACAAGAAAATTAGACTGACATGCATGGAAAGATAAAAATAAAAGTCTACATACAAAAGAGTGGTTACAACTTTTGAGAGATGATTATTTTCTATAAATAAAGCCTTTGCGATTTTGAATAAACATAAAAACATGGAAAGATACATAGAGAAATATGGAGAGAAAGGAGAAAGAACACCAAAATTAGTTGCTCATGTTTGGAAGCAAATTAAAGGTAGGTTTTGTATTTATTTTCCTATATGATTATTTTATCAGGTCAGTGTGTTTTAGACTAGCGTTTACCCTTTTGTATTTAGCTACACTTTTCATATAGATAGTGTAGATTTTAAATGGACCCAACATTTGATATTTGTTTAGTATTTGGCTTGTGTAGCTATTTATATTACCTTGCATCTTTTTTTAATTGGTAGCATGTTTATTATCCAAGCCAAATTTACTATATGTTGAGCCATATTTTTAATTATTGAGTTGTGCTGGATAATGAAATCATAGTGTTTATTAGCTGTGTAGATATTGAATTGCCAAGTCAATTATTAATCCGCTTTACTGAAATGGAGACACTAATGAAATTGTTGAGTAAATAGTAAACAAAATGCCAAACTACTAATTTTGAGATGCCATATTGAGCCTATGAGTACCCTTTTATCCCCGAGGAATAACTTTATTTAGCTTGCATCTTAATTTATAGTCTACTTATATTTCTTTCATCAGCATCCCATTTTTGTAGTGTAACATCTCATTCTGGTAGGGCTGTGGGTAAAATGCCCAAGAATGTTTTATTGTATAGCATTCTACTTTTGGCTTAACCTAAAATTCTATTCTATAGACATGCGCTAATGCTAAGTTTGGTTTTGCTCTTGGTTTACCTTGCAAATTGGTTATGTAATCTATGTTATGAGTTACTAAATTACGTTGAAATAAATATAAGACTGCATTTGTATTTATCTAGTTTTGAGTCTTTATTATGGCCAAATCTCTTCTTTGAGCTTATTCATGAGTTGAGATTTTGTATTATTCCTATGTAATGATCTTATTGTATTGCATAAAAATAGTCCTGGGAAAACCATGTTCTTGGGACATAATAAATAAGCAAATAAAGACATTATTGATTTCAACCTCTCCCTCATCATAATCCTGCTATAGAAAATTATTTCCTTTATTTTAGAAAGCTAAAACATGAAAATATAACTGTAACATAAATGGTGAAAACTCATAATATTAATCATGAAGCTAGGGGATCGAGCTCTATTATGGTGCATTGCCTTTTTGTAAAGAGTAATGTAAGACTTTTAATAGGTAAAGTTGGATTTATATTGCATTGTCGAGTTTCATGAAATGCTAAAAGAGCTGAGTCTTGTAAGTAAAATCCCATGTCAAGAATCATTATGTTATTCAGAGCAGATGGTATCTTATTCTCATTTGCCATTGTGCCTTTAGGTACAATGTTGCTATTCATGAAATTTGCTATGTCTATAAATCAAATTGTAGAAGTCAAGATAAAAACATGAAAGTCCTTGTATAATCATTATGTATATACTTTGTTTAAGGAAATCATTGGAAAAAAATATACGTTATGTATATGTTGAGTTTTAATATATAAAATGCCCTGTCTTGTTAAGTAATTTATTAAAGACTATCGAGTTTGAATTGAAGGCCAAGTCTTAAGTCGCTATAGTCTGCTATAGGCTACTAGAAAATAGTTGAACCATATTTATTAATTGCTGAGCCCTTTTATTGAGTGATAGAGCTTCATAATGTGAAACTAAGATTTAAATATATATATACTGTCATTAAATATAATTTGATGTGATATAAATATATAGTGTTGAATTTAATGTTGGGGATGCAATTGAATATTAAGGTAAATATTTGAACATTGTTGGGTTTAATATTTGGTAAAGCTAATGTAAGTTGAATATTTGATTTTGGGATATGAGCCATTTATATGAATAACCCAATCTATACTTTAAAGAGTCCCATCTGAAATTAAAATGATGAGTATCTTATTAATTCTGAGTCCTTATTATATATATATATATATATATATATATATATATATATATATATATATATATATATCTTTAATGCAAGATTGAATGTTGGGTGGTGCTTATTTGCCTCAAATTTATATAATTATGTTTAGCCTGAGTTATAATTATGGTTAGCCTAAGTTACAACTCAAAGGAATGAACGTAATTTATTACAAACAATAGTGTATCTCACTGAATAGGTTTAATAGACTTAGATAGTGTACTTGATTACATTTAAAGCATTAAGCTAAACCTAACATGATACTATAACTAGATAAGTTAGATTGTATCCAGAATTATAAAAAAAGGCTTAAGTTATTGATAACTTAGACAAGACTGATTATGGTTTTGGGTTTACTCGTCTTATTACTCAGGTGGTTGCTTGTTTAAAACTCAGTTGTGTTTAAAACTAAGAAAGATTATTTATTAAATCCTATTTTAAATTTGATGGTGTTTGGAACCAAATTTAAATATGATTGAATAGTATGTAAGAACATTTTATTATCACACCTGTTTCAAAACTGTGCTTACTTACATTTGAAATTATATATATGTGGTTTTAGTCCTTGTTTGGCATGCTCATATGGTATGATTTTGTATGGACTATTTATATGCATAACAATAGTAAGCTTATAAACTCATTTTATGTAATATAGTGACAAGGTTGAATTGATGGAATCTTGTGTACATTGTATTTGTGAGAGTATTTATATGTGCGAATGGTTAGACTTATATAGATTTTTAAAGTTTGAAAGGTACCCTGATGGTACATACTTTATTTGTGATATCTAAACCCATATTTGGATAATTATATATGTATTGACTATTGTAGCATTTGGTAAGATATCATTTAGGTATGTATACCATCTTGATAGTGAAAATTATTGTTAAATAAAATTATATATCTTGTATGACTTATTTTTATAGTTATGCTTGCTTGAATATGAACATATGATTCTATGTTTCTATGACTGCTTTGTATGACTATTTATGGATAGACTAGTTGTCATGCCTAGGAATACCAGACTAAGATATTATGGGTTGTCTTGAGGTGTATATACTTGGATCTTATTGTAGTAGTAGTAGTAATCTATAGTTTATCATGTGTTTTACCTAGATGGTATAAATGGTGGTCATTATTTCCAATTTGGGATTATTTTTAAAGTAAGACTCATTCATGCATAGATGATTATGTGTATATCTTGGTTTCTCCTTGTTTAGCTTGTGATATGATATTATTGTTAGGAGAATATCTATATGAATCTTTGAGTTACATACTATGACATATATATTGATGATACTAATAGGGAGTGAGATGGATTCCACTAACCTAGGTAGTACCACTAATAGATAATCTGATCAAGGGTGTGTTATGAAATTAACTGATCTAAATGATCGTATATTATTTGAAAACTTTGACCAAAGTAATGTTATATACATTATCATTTATATGTTTGATTTTCATGCTATGCGATATCATGTTAAAACAAATCTATTTATGGTATATTGTATGTTTTTAGAAATCTTATAGCACACGGGGTACTAGCATGTCTCACTAGATTTCTTGTACCATTCTATCTACCTATCCATGAAAGGAGGGCCATTTATTGATATGAGATTGTGTGAGGGATCGTTGGTCTGTGGTTGGTGGAGCAAAGCACTCAGATGATGCTCTCCCTCCTCCACTAGAGTACTACCTGGAGATGACACTGGAGATTATCAACAATACATGAGCCGATTCGACTCGAGCTCTGAAGAGCTTAGTATCTATCATTGTATGAGGTTATATGCATAAATTAATGTAATTTTATTATGTACTTGTATATTTGATTAAAAAATGTTGTGTTGTTAGACTAGTTATAGCTATGTCCTATTGTATTTGGATTTCTATGGAGTTGTATAATATTTATATTGTATGCAGTATTTGAATTTGAAGTACTATTGTTCTTAGTTATGGTTTAGCTATACTATATCATATTATTATATGGGATGAATGTTAAGTAATTGCTTAAAAAAAATTACTGTAATTTCTAAGTACAACTTGAGGGGTTGTCACATACGACATATTCATGGTGTACCAAAAGAAGTCTTTTTTTATATTTAATGATACATCTTAGCAGTCCATCCCCATACCAAAACCTATCCTTAATCAAGCATGTCATGAAGATATTCATAAAGGAAAGCATAAAATAGTGTTTCATGTTGATGAAGGTGAAGGGTGCAACCCACCTAACCCATTGATAAATAATTTGGATGTCCCTAAAAACTATGGCACTCGACCTATTCACGATACTGGTCATGATGCAAACCACCCATACTCAAAACCAATTGAAACTATATAATGCAATATTGGCATGGAGGAAGAACCAAAGATAACTACCATGGGTAACTACTGGTCAACTACAAAGATTTCAAAAATATTTGAGTTGTTAAAATAATACCAAGATGTTTTTTCAAGGAGTTATAGTGAAATGAAAGGTGTTCATTCATCTTTAGGCAAAATGCATATCAAACTAGTTGAAGGTGCTCGAATAAACAGGAAATGACCATATAGGATGAATCTAAATTTACATGCATGGGTGAAAGAGGAAATTGATAGTATGTTATGTGTTGGAGTGATAACCCCAATTGATGAGATCGAGTGGGTCAACCCCATGGTCATAAATATTAAGAAAGATGGGCGTATTAGGATTTGCATTGACATCCAAAGACTTAACTCATCTTTCATTACGAATCCTTTTCCAACACCATTCATAGAAGAAATCACTGAAGGCATTGATGGGTGTGAAATTTACACTTTCACAGATGGATTCTTTGGGTACCATCAAGTCCAGATCTCTAAGGAGGATCGACCTAGACTACATTTACTACTAAATGGGGATCTTTCATATATATTGTCATGCCATTTGGGTTGAAAAAGACACCTATTGTATTCTCTTGTATAGTCATTGAGGAATTTAAAGACTTCATCGATAAATTCCTTTAGGTTTGTTTGGATGATTAGACAGTTTATGGCCTACTGAAAGACCATTGTTCTAATCTAAAGCTTATGCTTGAACATTGCCGAGTGCTTCAAATTTCACTTAATCTAAAGAAATGTCTTTTTTCTATACCATTCAATGTTTTTTGGGGTCATATTATCTATAAAGATGGACTTTTTGTTAGACCCCACTAAGGTAGCTATCATTCTTTATCTACTCGCATCGACATCCTAGTGCATGGTTCACACCTTTCTATGATATACAAGGTACTATCAAAAATTCATCTAAAATTATGCAAAGATTATCGTGCCCTTATAGGAACTTTTGAAACACAACAAACACTTTATTTGGACTTCTCTTGCCAAGAAGACTTTGAGGTTTTAAAGGAAAAACTCATCACTACATCAATTTTTCACTTCCTTGATTGGACAAAATCATTCCATGTCCATGTTGATGCTTCTAGAACGGTCATTGGTGTGATCCTTGGACAACCTAGTGAAGGCCACCTTGATCACCCCATTTATTTTATGAGTAGGAAGCTTACCCTATTTGAGATAAATTACACCACAATAGAACATGAAGTACTTTCCATGGTTTATGTTTTGCAAAAAAATTAATAGTACTTGTTGGGAACTCCTTTTGTGTTCTGTAGAGACCATGAGGCTTTGAAATATCTAGTTAATAAACTTGTGTTACACAATCATATCTACTACTAGGTTTTATTATTCCAAGAATTCCAATTCTCCATCATGGTCAAACTAGGAAAGACTAATTACGGTCGTGACCATCTCTCCAAAATTGATTCAGGTGAACCAGTGCACGCTATTGAGGATGATCTACCTAATGTAAAATTGTTATTTGTTTCACATGTTTTTGAAGAGTTAGAAGAAATAGTTGATTTTTTTATCTACTGGTGCAACACCAAATTCTTTAAGCCCACAGGCTAAGAATCAACTAGCTGTTCATGTTGCACCATTATAGCTCATTAAAGGGGACCTATAAAAGCTTGGATGAGATGAAATACTTTGATGATGTGTCATGAAATATGAGCATTCTAAATTAATCCATGAAGTTCATGAAGGAATTTCTGGTGGACATTATGATGGTGAAGCTATTACTCACAAAGTACTATTAGTTGGACTATGGTGGCCTACCCTTTTTCAAGATGACAAGATGTATGTTAAGTAGTGTGATATTTGCCACCACGTAAGAAAACCAAATCATCGGGATGCCATGCCATTACACCTAATTTTTTCATAAGAACCATTTGATAAATGGGCCATTGATTTTGTTGGTCCCATCAACCTTGTCAGATGACATATAGGTTCCCACTATATCATAACAATAACCGATTATCTCATGCATTGGGTTGAGGCCACACCAACAAGGGATTATACTGATCAACTGCCATGCACTTCATATGAAAACATATTATAACCCATTTTGGCTATCCATTAAGTTTTAATGGTGATCATGGTACACATTTTCTCAATGAGACTATCAACATATTACTCGTTGAGTTCATGATTTCCCATCACAAGACAACTTTATATCATCCGCAGGCCAATGACACTGTCAAGGAATTTAATAACATCTTGGGAACAACAATTACAAATATTTTTAATATTGGCCACCGTAATTGGGATGATTGGGTGTTTGTAGTATTTTAGGCCTACTAAAAAACTTAGAAGCACCTCAATAATAGTACACCCTTTAATCTGGTGTTTGGACAGAAGCCATCCTTCTAGTTGAATTCTCAGTACCATCTCTTTGTATTGCATGTGTTGGACAATTAGATGATGAAACATCATTAAAATCACATTTAGATGCTTTTTTAAGGTTGGATGAGTCCTGTTTCCTTGCTTATTAGAGTCAATATGTTGAGAAACACAGACAAAAGGCATGGCATGATCACTACCTTAAGCATAAGACATTTAGCCTCAGTATGAAAGTTTTTCTCTGTGACTCCAAGTACGCATGCCACTCTGGGAAGCTACATGTTCATTATGATAGTCCTTTTATTTTTCATATCATTCACTCTACTAGTGCTTGTCACTTACAAAGATTGGATGGCCAATTTCTTCCTAGGCACTACAATGATATCCGACAAAGGCCATATTTCTCTGCTTAAAATTGGGTCTCATTTTGTATCAATAAGGCATATGCCACTAATTTAGGATTTATTGTTTTCAATAAAGTGTTGCTTTATTTGCATGCCCATTTTCTTTTATTTTTACATTATTTTTATAACTTTGTACTTTGGAATTCATGGAGGACCACGATGCACATTTAATGTGGGGTAAGGGGTGTTCCATGTAATGGGAAATGGTTCATAAGGATACACACAATGTAAAAGAAGAAAAAAGGTGGTCTAAAGATAGAGATTCTCACCAATAGTATGAACATTTATAAGAGTTTTCACAATTGTCATGCACTCTAGAAAAAGTGCGGGATAAGATGTGCCATTAATTTAAAGAAAGTAGTTGTGATAGGTGTGACAACATCATGTCATGATGATATTATTAAATGCATTTATGATGATAATTGATAGTCAAATAAAGGAGACCATTAAAACACATTAATTATAAGAAGTGATGGTCGAAGAGAAGGGGTAGTAAATGCAAGCTACCCCTCGAGTCTATAAAAAGGATTTAAGGGCTCATTTTAAACTTTACCTTTGCTTCATTGAGAGTTTACAGAGCCAAAGAGTGAATTGAGTTCATTCAATTCCAGGACAAGTGCAAAGTATCAAATTCCTATTAGTTTTGTTATTAAGATGGATCTTGCATGAGTAAATAAGCATAAATTGGCTAACCTTAGAGCATGCATAAGAAAATTGGTAGTTACAAGTTGTAGAGATCGATATCTACCGTTAACGGGAGTCAAAACAAGAAAGCCAAGTCACTTCCACTACAAACACATATTCCTTTAGGAATGTTAGATGGTCATGCCTCAACCTTTGGGCTCCATGGAGGGTGATGTGGCCTAAGAACAAGGCCCAAAGAAGTGATTCATTACTATCCATTCTAGAGGAGGAAGAGCTACGTGTTGGGGGGAAGCAATATTGATCAAAGAAGAAACACCTAAGGAATAGAGGTAGAGCATAGAAGGTAAAGGATCTAGAATGGTGTGATATTCAAAGAAGAAGGCATAAATACCTTCACCTCTACCTTTAATGATATAATAAATGTAGTACCCAAAAATGGTGCTACGTGCAAAAAATTGTGTATCAAAAGTACCCACCTGTACCATTTTTGACTAAAACCATCACCAACTAGGAAATGAAGTTGAGATACAAAATGATTATTTGGTTAAGCACCAAAACACCAAGAGTGATTTGTTGTATGACATAAAAATATTCAATGCCTTGGAATTTGCATGGCTCTTCCAGTTATTTAACCTTCCATATTTTGGAAAATCGGTGGAAGCAATAAAATTTATAATTTCAGGCATCTATGAGGATTATATCTATTTTGATGGGCATTGTATGAAGATTACACCTGAAAGAATAAACAAGGTGTCAGGGTTAAAATGCTCTGATGCATATGTTGAATTTGACTTGGAAAATTTAGAGGAGATAGAGAAGACCACACAGTGCTAGATTATCAGAAGTAGGGCCATGCCATGCACATTAAGAAATTTCAAGACCCTACCATCCAAGTAGCAACACACATCATTATGACCAAGATTGGCAACATTAATCAATGGAAAGAGGTGGACATGTCTCACCTATACATTGCCCACTAGGTAATTGAGGGGTTAAAATATAATTGGGCAATTTATTTTTCCAACAAAATCATACTAGATGAAAATAGGACCCATCAAATACCTGACAATAGATTCTTATGGGGGCTATTTCTTTTATTGATAGTGTTCAATGAAATCAGTGTACCTGATTACACCTCTGACAAGCTAAATGGTTATACCCACTAGAGCACAAGTCCCCAACATAGAATTACAAGGCATTCACATGGCCCAATTATATCACTCAGATGTTCAAAATCAAGATGAAGTCATGGTATGATGGCATAAAGGAAGCCTTTCAAAAAAAATGGCACATTCCTAAGGACTTACCCGTTCAGGTTGGTGAGCAAGCCCAATTTTCCATTTAACAACATTTTTCTCTAGCTCATATCAAGATGGACCCCTCTAGAGAGATTTTATCTTGGTTGAAGATGCCCTATACCTTTATAACATGGCACTTCATCAACTTAGTGAATCACATATATGATTTGCAACCCCTCACCTTAGAAGCATACCAAATTGACTTGGAGATTCACACTCTTTGAAAGATGTATGGTTATCCTGGTAAGAAGCCATATAGGGAAAATCATAAGATATAGAACTAACATAAAGGTTAAGTAGACTATGGTCAAAGACATTATTCATAATTTATTCTATATGCTGTGACCTAAGAAGAAATATTTAGGAGGCATGAAACATGAGAGAAGCTCCCACTTGTACGACCACTTGATAAAAAGAAGCGATTTGGGCATGATGCTAACACCAATTCACAACTAAAACCACCAAAATGGTAGAGAACTACCCAAGCACCACCACAAAGGGTCTCACCACCAAGAGCTTCCCTTCTAAGGGTGTTACCACTAAGGACTTCACATAAACAAGATACTCCAGAATCATAACTAGAGGGTTCAATGCCATTTTCACCAAAAAATCTAATGAAAGAAAAGATTATGGGTCACAAGGAAGAATTGGAGTCCTACTGAAAAAAAATGCCCTTCTTTTATGCATGAGGAGGAGGCCACCCTTGATGAGGTGCAATTGAACATAAAATATCCACCTGGCAAAGAGAGGGATGGTTTTGACATAAAATAACTAAGTAGCATGGACATGGGCAGTGCTTCATTAGCCTCTAGTGCAGATGTTGAGATCCTCAAGTGGGATCCACTCAAAGGAAAGTAGCTGATTGGCTCTAAAGTTTAACCACCTTTGGTTGATCTAACTACCAACCTGTGTGATCAATACCAAATAGGCATTCCAAATAGGTTGTTATGTTTATATTCCCATTTTCATCCACAAGATGTAACTGTTGATACCAAGTATAAGATGTCTTTTTTCTTGGACATGTACAATAAAGAACACCATTTTGAAATACCTATAGATAGTCTAGTTTTGTATTCTCAAACAATGGTGCTACCCACTCCAATTTGGGTTGATCCGTAATAAATTTCTCCTCTACGAGCTAGCACCATATTTTTGAAAATGGCATGTAAAGTCACATGATAAATTAAAATTTTAGATTTTAATACGTGTGAAGTAGAGAAGAAACATGGCCAAGTGGTGGTAATGTATGACAAGGAAGTTACCACTTGAAAGGCACTTGAAGAGAAGTGGCTACGCTAAAGAAACAAATAGAAGAAGCCACAATAGCCAAAGTAAAAAATTTAAATTTATGTAAAACTATTTTGAGCCAAGAATTGACATTGGGAAATGGGTTCCCTTTGGAGGGAGAAGTTGTTGATAAGTTAGAAACCCTTGTAAATATTCTATTAAAGTAGTGAAAGGAACAACCCATGCTTAGAAATGAAGCATTATGGGTGGCTGAGCAATTTATAAAAGCATTGGAAGTCTGCAAATGTGCACTCAAAAGGGTTGGGGAAGAGATTCCCATCTTGGATGGGATTTTTGAAAAATTAGCATAGCCCAGTAAAATTTTGAAGGTTCGGCTCCAGGCAGAAGAGTCTCAATGATAATAATTGGTGGATGTTGTCCTTTTAATAAATTACCGCATCGAGTGCACTAAGGTATTTAATGATGTCAAGACTATAGAGGAAATAATAAATGCATATTGGTTACAAATAAATTATAGTTTTACAACTCTCTAAGGATAGATTGTAAATGAAGTCACTACGCTTGAAGAGGTCCAAAAAGATACTACCACATCCCTTGACCAATTGGTTAATAAGGCAAGTGAGTGTCTTGAATAACCTAAGGAGATGAAAAAGTTGAAGGCGATGATCAAAGGAATAATGTCCAAGTGGTTTGACACCTAGTCGCATTAGGATGGTGTTAAAAAGTAGATTGAATAAATTAGGCTTGAATTTTTGGCTAGGGCTAAGACTGATACTTAGTCCAGGATGAACCAAGAGCATAGTGTGAGGTGATGTTGGACCCCAAATTTTGACTAAGTATTTTTTATTTTGGCACAAAACCAATATGATGCGAGAGAAGCATGGCTTAGGAAGACCATGGCATGGAACTAACACAACATGAAAGGACAATGACATGGAAGATAATAGCACAAGAAGACCCAGTCAAAGATGAAACATAACTAATAGAGAACCTGAGAGCACAGGACTCGATACAATAACGAAAGACTTGGAGAGTGTGAGGGAAATGAGAAATGTTTGAGGAGCAAATATTAAGGACAAAATATTCTTTAATCATCACATGAGTTTCACATCAACCTGCATAAAGAAGGGCAGTTGACTACAAGGATCTAGCACTGAACAAGAATATAGGGGTGTGAAGGTCTGAGTCCTCAAGAGAAAATGAATAAATGACTGCCATGACTCTCTATCATTGGTGAGTGACCTAATTATAATTAATAATATAATTACTAATTAAGGGAAAAACAAGTATAAATACCCCTATGTAGAGATGTGTAGAAGAGGACTTAATATTGGTATTATGTAACGAATCCTTATGGTAATAACAAAATTATAAAAGTTACTATTAGTTTTGTTGTTATGTTTCATTTGATTGATAGTTAAAAAACATTGAATAACAATGGGTTTTCATTTAGTAATATGTTTCTTATACATGCATATATATATATATATATATATATTGTAGGATCTGGAATCAACACTTAGAACCTCATGGAAGTTATTTTCATGTTATTTTTTATTTGTAGTAATGAGACAAGGTCCACAGTCATGTATTTCCTCTTTTGTGTAATCACTAATTATATATATGAACAAACTCAACTACATGATAAGTGCGTTACTATGCAACATAACCCACGAGAACAAATTTCTTACTACATGCTTCACGTGAGTGTGCAAGAGCTTAGTCTTGCATGAAAATCCAATGTGTAAGATTGTTGGGACTAAACACTTCAAAAACTTAAGGAAAATGTGATAGAAAATACCCAACATATCCCTTTATAAATTCCAATGTTTTATACCTCACACAAAGGAGGGAGATGAATTACCAAATGAACATTATGAACAAAAATGTGGTGTTCCTAACATTTATATGAGAGATTTATAAAATTTAATCAATATGGGACCAATCCAAGGTCCACATCCTATTCAAACACCCGAAGTTAAAAAACCCAAAAAGTATCCATGCCAACAAGACTTAACCATATTGATCCTACACAAACAAAAACTACTTGTAATGTAAGACTCTTTCAACAACTTGGCTTTGATCTAAAAGACTTAAAAAACAAAGAAGGTTGGAAAGACTTCTTTGGAAACATCACCATACCAATTTCTTGAGGTCTTAAAGTGGTTCAAACATGGGTTTGGGTTATGCCATAAAAATATCCATAAGAATTTACATTTGGTACTCTTTGGTTATATCGAATGAAAGCTAAAATTGACCAAAATCAACAAGGTATATCTTTTTCTCATGAAGGCAAATTGATCCATATTCCAAATGATAGAATGGGTTGTTCTATTGTACATTTCAATCATGAGGAGGAACATGTTATGCATAATTTCCATTTATCCAATCATGATTATAGAAATGTAAAGGAAGGTGTCATATTCCAAAAATACCAAAAAAATAAAAAGACCTAAAAACATCTGCAACATTTACATATTCTATTAGCTCCTTGGCATATATGTTATTTGTTCCATGTTAATAAATAACATATCATTTATTTCTATATACACATGTTTCATGCATATTTTGAGTGTGATACAAGCATACACAAATACATGATACATGCATTTTCAGATATTGGGCCTTCCCTCTACTCATGTCATGTGGACATTAGGGGAATCCACTTCTTTGATCATAATACATCCAAGTTATATTATTCTATGGTCACTTTAAATTATCATGTTTGATATTATGTACTTACATATGCCTTTATCCATGCTTATATCTTTATAGTGTACTCGATATGTTATGTACTTAATATTTTTTGCTAACACATATGATCAATAGGCTAGCATGTTATGTTAATGTTGGTTGCTTATTGCTTATGCTTTAATTTTTACACTTCCTTGAGTGTGTTCCTTGGTTTATATTATCATTTATTGTATTAATTGTTTAAATATTTGAATATGATTCATTGATTGTGGCCCTCATGCCTATGTTTTCCTATTGTGCCATTAGCATATGTCATTATTCATTATATGGACATTTGAATATGTCATTCCTTGATTTGTGGACACTTGACTAAGTCATGTCCCTTCAATTGTGTGACATTTGAACATGACCCTTATTTAAAGTCTCTTTAGACCATTGTCTTTTGATTTGATTTTGAATGCTCTTGTGTGTGTGCTTGATTATTTGTTGAGCTTATACTATTACTATATAAACATTGCGTTGACATATATCATGAATCCTAGAACTTGGCATGATAACATACTATGTACCTAGATGATATATCTACTTGGACATGTTTTTCCTATATGCTACATGGTTCATACAAAAATTATATGGTTATATTATCCTTTTGAGGTAAGGTAATTACTAGTTGATACTTCTCCTCACCTCAAAAGGTGGGGCATATTAGTGGGGGCATGCCATAGAGACATGGATTTCACATCCTTCACAGATTCAAATTGTAGTTGGGGTATTTTTTGGAAACATGTTCCTCACACTTGCACTAGTTTTCAATTTCAAATTATAGTCGGGGCATGTTATGGAAACATGTTCTCAAGACTTATGTAGTTTTTAAACGGGCCAAAGTTCATAGTTATATGATTTAGATACATAATTGTGGCACAATTATATACATTGGTACCATTGTTATACCCAGGTTTCAACATGATAAGTATATGAGGTGAATATGGCATGCAAAAAATCACCTAAAATTACAAAATCAAATTAGCTTTCAAAATTTTAAACACTCTTACAATCTCACTAGGTTAGACTATTACACACTATATTGAGCCAATATACTACATTAGTTGGTTAATTTTAGTATGGTTGAGGTGATTAAATCACTAAATATTTCCAATTTTATAGGTTGGACTTGATTAAATCATCCAAATTCACCATATTTATGGTTCACTCACACTCACTAGGTTATAAGTATGATTACGATATAGGGTTGAGCTAATCTCAACTGTCGGGTGGAAACTCACCTTTTTTTCCAAGGTTAGGGGCATGTGTACTCCAATAATTTTATATTTATGCACTTTTAGATTTTATATTTCTTTTAATCTCATCTCTAATGGTTCATAATGATACATATTTTCAAATCAAATTCCCAAAAGGCAAGGCAGTTGCATCAATACACAGGTGTAATCCTAAACCTTGCTCTTTAAATTTAACATTTTAGTGATTTTAATTTTAGATTATATGCATTGATTATATATTGTAACATGATCTTGGTTGTAGGTCAGTCACCAAAAATTCACTCATGTTGGTATCATGCAAAGGCAAGGTGTGTTACACACACTCAAGTACACATTTCTTTTCATTTAAAGTAGCAATTTCATTTATAGATTAAATTGGAGGTAAATGTAGACACTATTTTCAAATTATATAGCACCTCTATCTTGTACACTTGGAAAATATAGACTTTAGTTGTTCTTCTCAGTTTTAGACCTTTTCCCACTGTTGAAAGGCTCACATCTACTATCTGTATGTGCCTATTGCTTATTTCTTAGTTCAACCAAGGTTATTCTAATGACTCATAATTTTTATCACACTCATAATTCTATAAACCTATTTATATTCTATTTCTGCAAGTTCTAGACCTATGTTTATTTTTTAGTTTCCCAAACATTTACGTTCTAATCAGACACCTATGTCGATGCAAGTGTTTGATACTAATGCATGTCTAGTGCCATAAAAGTCATCTAATATATGTATCCCTATGGTCAACCTAAGTGATTTAACAAGATATATTTCCAAAATGGACACACACACACACACACACACACACACACACACACACCCTCATTCAATCCTCATCTAACACAGACCAAATGACTGACAAGATAACTTACCAAAGCATTTAATCAAGCATTTAAGTGAGAAAAACTTGCATATGTTTCCCTATTTCCATTTTAGTGATAGGGACATCACATATACAGGTTTGAAGTACTGAAGGAATAACCCATGAGTCATATTTTCTAGGTTACAATCTAGGTCATTGTTATACTTGTTTATCATATATTACATCCTTATGCACACACAAACCCACATGTAGGGGATAACTACATGAGTCTAAGGCCCTCTTTAGAATAATGGCTATGTAGGAAATATCCATTAACATAGGGTTATTTGGGGTTAACACGAAACTGTGAGCCCACCAACCCATTTATTCCATAATCACTCTAAAGATGAAGAATTAGGATTTTGTTATTTGATAAGGAACAATAATCCATGAGCTAGATCTTAGCACACTAGAAAGAAGGTGACACAAAACCTAAAACATTCTAGGTGGTTGCATCCAGATCTAGAAGGCATTTTGTACTAGACACCTAAGTCCAAGTTAGACAAAAACATCGATGCAGTCATTTGAGGTTGATGTAAGTGTTTGAAGTCACTGAGGTAAAAGTTATGGAATTTGACGAGTGATCAAAAATCCAAATTTAATTATTTACAACCTATTCCATGTCAAATCTGAATCACATAGTAATCTAGTTAAGTACCATTATTTTCCATTTATTACAATATCAATCATTGGTTGCACTTACTATTTTTAACATATCTTAATATATAAATTTAGAATATTGTTTATTTGAGTTTGTAAATTAATTGGCCCACAATAGAGATAGTTTATGACCCTTGTGTCCTAGGATATCTCTATCCCTTTAACCTAGATTCTTTAATATAGATTTTAGGCTTAAATAGAATTATAAATAACCATCATAAACATATCATACTATTCCCAGATATATGTGTTATAAAAAAATGTTAAGTACATTACATATCAAGTACATTACAAAAGTTATAAGCGTGGATACATGCATGTGTAAGTACATAAGCTCAAACATGATAATGGGAATGATCATATAATAATGTAACCTTGGTTTATCATGATAAAAAAAATTAGATGGCCCTAATGTGCTGATGACATGAGTAGAGGGAAAACCTAACATTTTTATGTCTATATGTCATGTGCCTAGGTATGCCTAAATCACACTCAAAAGATATGTGAAACATATGTGTATATATATAAAGAAAGGATATGATATCTAATAACATGGAACCAACAACATAGATGCCAAAGAGATAATAAAACATGGAATGTTGAACATTTTTGGATTTTTGAATGTTATATTTTTTTTGGTATTTTTGGAACATCTAAAAGGACAAGGTTATCATATGATTTTAAATGAGGATGAGAATCTGTGAGGAGTGTTAAATGTGTAATCTTTCTTGAATATGTGTCATATATGTGCATAATATAATTAAGAATTGTATTTTGGTCTTTTGGTAAGTTTGTATTTGGTATATTTGCTTCAAATATGTTTTCCTTCATTGCTAGTGACCATGGTTTCACAATTTTTACATTATATTTAGTCAAAAATGGACTTATATGTAACATAGTATAACATGATTCTGATCCATGTGTGACATTACATTAAATAGACTCCACAAAAATCAGATGCATTAGCTTTACTCACATTTTCCATGCCATATCCTAGAGATGTAAAGAATTTCTAGTAACATATATTAAATTCACAAGTTAGGTCAACTATAATATTTTGACCTTGTTTACCATCTATGCAAGGTTCAATGATTTGATGCTTTGAGGAATGATTGGTAATTGGTTCATATGATTGCACCTATTTTACATTATCATTTGGATGAATTTCTTGCTCTTTTGGCAAATGTTCCTTTTGTATCATGTTTGGTTTCTCTTGGTGTTTATGCAAGAAATCTTATTTTATTTGTTCACTTTCCCTAGAATTTCTTCCATACGTAAGCTCTTTTTATTTTGGATTAATAAAATGGATATGCATCTTTGAATGTTTTTCATTAGTATCACCAATATAGCCCAAACCTTGACAATCATTTGATCGGATGTGAAAATTTGATGAGTGATGCTTAGGAATACTTTCCTAATCTTTGACCATTAAAACTGAAGTGTTTCGAATATTGATTGACAAAACCATATTATTTTGGAAGTGAAGTATCATTATTGAGAGGTAGATTTGTATCTTTTTCTTGGTTTATTTTTTGTATTTGCAAGTGTTTTTTTCTAAATTATCCTTTGGTACCCATACTTGTTGTTTTTTCACTTATGATTTAGGAGAGGTACTCATAATGTGAGTGGTTTTCTTGGTTGATGTATCAATTATATGATCACCACTACCTTTGTGACTTTTTATTTTATTCTTTAATGTAAAATGATAATTTGTATGATGCCCATACATTTTATGATATGCACAATAGTATTTTGATATCCTAATAAGATGTAGAGAGGGTAACTGAATCACTTTGTTTTAAAGCATTTATCTTAAGATTTCATTTGAAATCTTATTAGGCTTTTGTTCACTTTTAGAATCACTTATTTTGGATGGATTATGTTTTAACTTTTCGTTTGGATAAGAAACCTTATTGGGTATAACATTGCTAGATGAAGATGTAAACACATGATTAACACTAGCATATTTTGGATTATGCATGCATGTAATATGATTTTGTAACTCTTTTATTAATTTAAACATACTAGTGATTTGATCTTTTAAGGATTCAAAATCACAAACCCCAGGTACTTCAGATTAAAAGTGTATACATGTACCATCTAGGGATTTAGGAAGGGTTTGTTTGCTACCCTCTTTTGAAATTATAAGATAGGATACCTTACCCCTTGAAGGAATGATAACATGGACCTGGTTATAGGGATGGTATATATCACTATCCTCAAGGTGAGGTGCAGGAAAAAGCTGATTTTAGCCATTCTAAACATGATTTTAAGAAAATAAATTCAATTTTTTGAAATAAATTGTAATAATTGAGAGATCATAAAAATAAAAAAAACCTTAGAGCACACTAATAGTTGTATGGAAAGACATGGAGGTCAAGTTCACCAAATGTTTGACCCTAAATTTATAGGTATTGGGGTTACATATAGGGTGAAGAATATAAAAATAAATAAGCATAAGGGTGATATATATATATATATATATAAATTTAGAATATTATTTATATGAATTTACAAATTAATTGCCCTTATATATATAAATTTATAATATTATTTATATGAATTTACAAATTAATTGCCCTTATATATATATATATATATATATATATAAGGGCAATTAATTTGTAAATTGATATAAATAATATTATAAATTTATAATACTGAGCTATGCCAAAAATAGAAAGTACAATTAATGATTGATATTGCAATGAATTAAAAATAAGAGTACTTAGTTGTTTCACTATATATATGTTGATTTGGACTAAAATAGAATAGAAGTGGATTGGATCAAGATTCTAGATTTTTGCATTATGTGGTCTCAAACACTTGCATTAGATCTAAATGGTTGAATTAATGTTGGTGTTTGAGTTGGATGCAAGTGTTCAATACAAAATAGTGACTGGATCTAGATGCAACCACATATATTCTTCTAGGTTTTCTAGTGCATTTCTTTTGTGTGTTCAAATTATGTGCACAAGTTATCACTATTTATCAAATGATTAAACCATATCTTCCTTACCCTTGGAGTGACTGTGGAAAAAATGGGTTAGTGGACACATGATGTTGAGATGCCCCAAGGACCCCTCTATCAATGGGCATTGCCTACATATCCAATACTTTGAAGAGGGTTTTAGACTTATTTAGTTATCCCCTATGTGTTGGCTTATGTGTGTATGAGGATGTAATGTGTGATATGTAAGTACATAGAGTGGTCTAGATTATAACTTGGCAAATACAAATCATGGGATGCTCCTTCAGTACTTCAGATCTACAAGGATACTTATCCAATTCTTGATATGGAAATAGCGATGAATAAGGAAGATTTTCTCAGCTGAATGCTTGATTGAGTGCTCTTGGTAAGTTGCCTTGTGAGTTCATGGTATTTTTTAGGTCTTTTATAGGTGTGGAATTAATGAGGGTTAATATTTCTTATATACCAACCCCTTTTGAAAATATCTCACACTAAAGCACTTAGACCGACCTTTAGGATACATCTCATTTGTAAATTGGATGAATCTTGGGTACAAATTATATGAATCTTGGGCACTGGACACTTAGTTTGAAAAGGGACACTAGCGTCACTAGGCATCTGATTGGGATGCAAGTGTTCTTGAAGCTATAAAATAGGTATAGGTCTAAAACTAGTAGAGAAGGATAATTATCAAGTTTATAACATTCTACATACTATAGAAGGTATGGTTATCATAATAATAATGGTTAGACTAAGAGATAAGCAGTTTAGTCTTAAGAGATAGTGAATATGAGCCTTTCGACAACATGAAGGTATTAGAATTGAAGGGTACAACCATGATAGGTATTTTCTAAGTGTAAAAGACTAAGATGTTATATAATTTAGATTTAGTGTCTATAATAAGACTAAGATGCTATAAATATTCAGTTTTAGTATCTACATTTACCACCCTTTAATCTAGTAATGCTTAAGAATAAAATTACTAGGTTAAATGAAAGAAATGTGTACTTAGGTGTGTATAACATGCCTTACATTTGTTTGAGCCCACTTTGAGTGATTTTATAGTGTATGAATCATAACCAAGAACATGTTATAGTATAACTCAGTGTATATTAACTGAAATTTGAAAGAATAGAAATGCTTGAAAAGAAAGAGAGCAAAGAAGGAGTGCACCTGCATGTTAATGTAACCATGTTGCCCCTAGATGCTTTAACTTAGTGAATATATTTCCTTATGAATCATTAGATTTGGAAAAGGTTTAAAAATAAACTTTTAATATTTGAAGAGGGAGATTGGAAGGTATTATTATGCCCCCAATCTAGTATAATGATGAGTTATGACACAACCATTGAGATCATTATATCTCAATCACACAACTCAAGTGTGAATATATATAGTTTGGTGAGGGTGAGTGATTTAATTAACTAATCCTATACCCTATCTATATATAAGAGAGTTGAGTTTCTATCAGTCTAGATTATAGACGTGATACGATGACCCCCCATTGACTCTATATAGAGGGAGAGGGGGAGGCCAAAAAAACTAGATATTTGGGGGAGGGGGGCACAGTCTAGAGTTGAGTTTCTATCAGTCTTATCTACGTGATATTAGATAATTTAATCACTCCAATCTATAAATATCATGAGGTTAAATAATTTAATCACTTCAACCTATAAAATGAACACACTGCAACAACATGAAAGGCTCAATAACAATACATACTAGTGTAATTGGTGCATCCCAGTGAATAATATAATTAAAAAATTTAAATTTTTTTGGTGTAATATCATGGAATATGCACCTATAATATGTTTGAGTTGGATTATGTGTCATAAATTTGAAAAACTATGTTTCAAATCTATGCAACATCAGGGATTTTAACCCAAGAGTATATCTTAATCATAGAACTAAACTAGAGATTGTGCAAGTATGGAGGTTATGTCTTTGTGACATGTCACCACTAAAGTCTAGAAATACTAAAAAAGTGTATAAGTGTGGAGGTCATGTTTTTATGACATGCCCCCATTAAAATCTAAAAACTATGAAAATGTGGAGGTCATACTTCTATGCCATTCCCCCAATGCCATGCCCCCCTTTTGAGGTGAGGGAAATAGAATCTAGAAGGTACTTTACCTCAAAAGGATAAGGTATACATATAATATATGTATGAATCATGTAGCATATAGGGATAACATGTCAAATTAGATATATAAATTATGCTTGTAGTATGTAATCATATCAAGTCCTAAGATGTATGATATTGATCATGACAATATCTAGAGAGTAACATTAAAATCTCAACAAATAATCAAATGCACACACAAGAGAAAATCAATGTAATAAAAAGGAATGGTATAAAGATACCTAATATAAGGGGCATGTTAAAATGCCACACAACCAAAAATGATGACATATTTAAATGTCCAATCGACATGGTATGACATATTTAAATGTCCAATCGACATGGTATGACATATTTAAATGTCCAAATAACATACAATGGCATAGGGGCTAACAAGCAAGGAACATATTCAAATGTTCCATAAGCAAGGAAATAGAAACCAATGAAATACACTCAAAGAAGTGACAATATAAATATATGAAGTATAATAAATCAACATAAGCATATCATACTAGTCCCTGCATATATGTGTTATCAAAACATTATGTAGTATAACATATCAAGTATACTGTGAAAGATATGAGCATGGATATAAACATGTGTAAGCATTAACATATAAGTTAAAACATAATAATGTATACGTTATCATAAAATATATGTAACATGTATCAATTGTGATTAGAGAGAGATAAATACCCCCAATGTACTATATAACATGGGTAGAGGAAAGGCCCAACATCTTGAAGTGCATATATCATGTGTTTGGGTATGCCTGTATCACACTCAAAGATGTGTGAAACATATATGTATATATAAATGAAATTATATGCTATATAATTAACATTAAAAAAATATATTAGATGTCAATGATCTAATAAAATCTAGGAGGGATGAATGTTTTTATATTTTTGAATTTATTTGAATGTTTTTGTATTTTTGGAATATGAGATTTTTTTGGATTTTTGGAATATTTGATTTTTTGGATTTCTGGAATATTTTTGGATTTTTATGAGCAAAAGTGAGATGTATCTATTTTAGGATCACCACTATTAACTATGCGATGGATCTTGTTTTTTAGAGCCAAATAATGATTTGTACTATGGTCAATGATTTAATGATAGTTACAATATGAGAATACCTATTTAGGAATGATTCTGTTGCTTGATTTGTGTCTATTAGGAGGAAAATATATCATATTATGATCAAGTAGCATATAAAGGATTGTATTCAGTGCATCTTGTCTTATTGATATCTGTAAAATCTATTATGGATACGTATTTGAAGATTCCACATTCTTGACATGATGTAGTTGTATTTGTCCCTTAAAAGGTTGACTTAATGTTTGCAACTAAGAGGGATGGATTTAATAACAAGAATTTATAGGTTAATTTGATAATTTTGCCTTTCCCTTATCTAAATGTGCCTTTGAATCCTCTAGTGATGAATTTAAATTGTATGTATTAGGACCTATATGTGTGAATAGGTTATGTGAAAGATGCTCAACTAGATCAAAATTTAGTTTTACAATTGTTCATCCATCATAGTATGAGGAAGTTCATCATCACTATCATAGTAATATGAAACTTTGACATCTTGATGATTGATGTTATCCATTAAATTAAGCTCAAATGTTGGATTTTATTTTTGTTTTTGTATCATTCACTCCTTTAGTAATGGTTCTTTTTATAATTGTGTGTCCATGTGCACCTTCATATCTAGTGCCTTATAAACATCTTGAGGTAAATGAGTTGTTTTGCTTGATTCTCACATCTCAGAAGTTGGTATGATTTCAAGTGGAATATATTACTTTGGTGGAATGATTTTTGTAACCCCTTCTATGTCAAAATGTAACATTTAACAAAATTTGAAAGGCTTATCATCGACAGGCATTGTCAATAAGGTCCCATCATGTATGAATTTGACATACCGGTTGTAATTTAGATGGGATGACCTCTATTATGTGTACCTAAGGTCTAACCAAGGGTAAGTTATAATGAAATTATTGAGATGTTAATTGGAATGTAATTGGAACTATTTTTGGTCCCAATGTCACATTTAATGTGGTTTGGCCAATTGGAGGGTTACATGAATTATCAAATCATTTTATATGCATGTCCAAATTTTGAAGAATATTGTTGTTAATACTCATCATGGTTAAGAATTATGTGCCACAAATATTTAGACCAGATCCATTATTGACTAACACCATTTTGATTCCCTTGTTATGCATACTCACTTGTATGAATATAGGGAAATCTTAGTTAATAATATCTTTTGATGGTAAATAATTTAGATCAAAGGTAATGATATTTGTGTTATTTTTGGGATTTTTCATAATATGTACAAAGTAAGTTGGTTTTATATCACTTGGTACTTGTGTTTCACACAATGCTTCATATAAGATATCCTTATAGACAATAGATAATTTAAAATCTTAAGAATTGAAATCTTAACATGTGTATTATTTGGTTGCTCAACAAGAACATATCCTTTACTTTTAATCATCATTTTAGGCTTGGAAGTAACCCATTATATATTAATAGGTGGTGAGATAGGTTAGGAACCCTCACCTTTTCATTCAATGACAACATGAACCATACAATCCAATATAAGTTGTGGGAAGATAATGGGAGTGGGATGGTAGTTATCAATCAAATAGGATCTAAGAGGGACAAAGGGTTGGGAGCATGCATGTTGGAATTGAGAAACTAACTCTATATTCTGATAAAAAGAGTTGTAAAGAGAGATTAAAGTTTACTCTTATTTTAAAACACTTTCTTTGCATTGACTGATTTTGTTATTTTTTTTTATTGTATCTCTAACTGACTTTTAATAACAAACCATAAATATCATTATATACTGAATAATGAAGTGACTAATGTATGTATCCATATTAACCATGATTTTAGGAAAATAAATCATGATTTTTTAAATTTTAAAACTTTGAAACCATAAACCAAAATTCAATAAAATAGTAAATTAGGAAACCCTAAGTCAAACTAGGGTTTTTAAACCAAAGGTTGGGTTCACTAAATGTTTAACCCTAAATTTTATGGTGTGGGATACATAAGGTTAGGAATGTAAAATTAGTTAACTTGCACAAGGGTGATAAACTAATATATAGTAGGCCAATTTATAAAAAACTTAGATAAACAATATTCTAAATTTATATAACTAAGATTACTACAAATAGTAAACTGAAACTATTGAAATATATTGTAATAAATAAGAAACATTAGTACTTAGCTAGTTTACTATGTGCAAGTAGATCTAGACTTGAAACAAGTGTAAATTATGCAAGATTGATATTCTAGATCAATTGTCAGATTCTAGAAATTTTCACTTTTATGGCCACAGACACTACCATTGGATCGATGCTAATGTCTGATTGTGATACTGATATCTAGTATGAAATAATTATTGGATATGGATGTGATCCCCTTAATTGTTCTAGATTTTGTATCACCTGTCTATTAGTGTATTCAAATTTGTGATGTAGGATGTCATTTTTCACTAATTGATCAAACCTTATCTCTTCACCCTTCTTCAACGTTATGATGAGTTTGCTAAAAAATGGGTTAGTGGGCTCACAGTGTCAAGCTAACCCGAAAGATCCCTCTATCAATGGGCACTACCTACATATCCAATTCTCCAAGGAGGACCTTAGACTTATGTAGTTCTTTTAGAGTAGGTGTTTTCTTTTTTCCCATATTTATTTATTATGGGATTTTTTCCATCACGTGGAGTTTTCCTACTTTCATGGATAAGATTTATTAGGTTTATTTGGAGTTACATTTTAATCAGATGAATAGGAAGTAACCACTTTGGTCAACTATTTTAGGTATGGAAGTTACTCTTCTATTATTGGCTCTATGACCACCTTTCTTGGGTGAATTACTCATGCACTCCTCTTTGTACATCTCTCTTGGTGAGCTATTATTCTATGGAGGATTGGTTTTGGATCTTATCTTATTTATGCAATATTATCCTATGTATTATTTCGTTTTATTGAAACTATTATGTTGGGTACATGCTTGACTCATACCTATAACAAACCTGTGCATTCAATTGATATAGAGATCTTAGCATCTACTCTGATATGGTATTAGAGTGACTCTAGCATTCAATTATCTGGTTTTTATTATTATTGTTTGTTTCATTTGAAATCATGAGATTTATTATTTATAAATAAAAGAGAGTTTTCATAATCTATTTTTGAGATATTTTCATCTTTGGTGGAGTCATTTTTTTTGTAAAACTAGTTCATTAGTAGCCATTACCATAGTTTTTATGGTTTCTTTATGACTTCATGTTCTATGTACCTTCGTGTATTTTTATACAAAAAACTATGTGCCTCCATACAACCTCGAGTCTGGTCTCCTCTATTTAGTATAAGTCTATGCTTAGCCTTAGCTGGTTTTGCATGTTCAACCCTAATTTTTCATATCTCCTAGATGGCCCTCAACTACAACATTTTCACCTGTTAAGACTACTCTCATTGCTAACTGATTAGAACTACCATTCCATGTAGCCTCTATGTCAAAATCGGCAGCACAAAAGACTCCTATAGTTTTAAAAGTTTGAAAATTTCTTCCAAAACAAACTAAGTCTATTAAAGTTTAACCTAATGTTTTTTTAGAATATTAAATTCTTTGTTTTAATAACTTAATTTAAAACAAGGTTAAATAGGCTAATTTTATTTTAATACACAAGTAATGCATTAGAGGATTGGTTGGGATTAACATTATTAGTGGAGATTTTTTATTGTTTTTTATAAAATAATATATTGTGGGAAATATTTAAAAAGAAAGTGTTATTCATTTTTTCACTTGCTCACATTGTAATTGATTTCTTAGATGCATTATTAGCTGAGTCTAACATCCTATTTTATTTATAAAATCTCATCTTTTGACTTATTGCACTGATTGCTCAAGACACACTATTAACTAAGTTTGACATCTTTTGAGCATGTATTTAAAACATTTGGGGGTGTTCACCATTTCATAGTTCAAGGGGGTGTACTCTGATTTTTTGGGTCACTCCTTGCATTCTACTTGCACTTTCATTTCTACAACTTTAACTTTCCCTACCACTAAAAATCAGTTCTACATTAATGTATTCAAGTTCAATCAACCCACTAAATTCATTTAACTATAAAAAATGGAAAATCATGATGACAAACATTCTAAGGAGTAAGGGTTTTTATAGGATAACCATGGGTGATGAAACTAAACCTAGTACAGATGCAAAGTTAGTTAAGTGGTATAACTGTAGTGATGAATCCTATGGGATATTATGTCTTTCTATAACACTTGATCTCTTATTTCACTTAGAGCCTACCAAATCACCTCATGATATATGGACCATTATGGGTAAACTATTTGGGAAGCAAGATGTGATGAGAGGTCATGAGCTTGAGAATGAACTCATCAGCCTAAGTCCTTGCAAATTTGACACCCTTCAAGATTTTTTTCCCTAAGTTCAAGTCCTTGATATTGTAGTTGAAAGAATATGGGATAAATAAATAAGATGCCCAACTTATTATTTCTATACTCTCTAAACTAGGTCTTGACTATTCAGTCTTTGTCTCTACTTTCCATGCCACTAAAAGTGCTTTGGGCACTACATGGAAAATGCTCTATTTAGAAGCTTTAGTTATTGACTTAATTAAGGATCAAGATAATTTGATCTAGATGGGCACATTGAATTCCATAAAACCTCAATCCCTAATTATTATGAATGGGAAAGCAAAGACTTTAAACAAAGAGAAGAAGAATAATAATAAGGATCAAGAGAACAAGAAAGAATCAACCTCTGCTAAAACTGACACTTAAGCCTCCTCTTCCAATGGAAAACCTAAGAAAGAGAATGTTAAGTGTGCCTATTTTAAGAAAAATGGGAATGATGAAAACAAGTACATGAAGAAGCAAATAGATCACCTAACTCATCTCTTAGAGAAGAATAACATAGGTGTTCCTGAGTCCATCAAGAATAATTCATCTACCTAAGATTTTAATAAGGAAAGAGCAAGGGAAAAGAGAAATAAAAGGGCAAGGCTCTTGTAGCAGTTAAAAATTCAACATCTTCATGGGTTATTAAATTGGGTGCTTCTCACCACATGGGATCTTCACTAGTTGAGTTTTCTTCTTTAAAGCCTTGTAACATGTCTTCTATCAGTTTAGCATGTCTTCTATCAGTTTGGGTGATGACACTTTTGTACCTATTTTAGGGAGAGGGTTTGTTGAAATATAAGGATGAACATTCAATAATGTTCTAAGTGTCCCTTCTCTTTCAACCAATCCCCTGTTAGTGTATCAAATCACTCATAGCAAAAAAGGTATGAGGGTTGAGTTTTTACCAGATTTAGTTATCATCAGGGAGTTGCATAGTGATTCTATAATGGTAGTGGGTAGGGTAGATCACTAAGATAGTTTATACACCTCACATTTTTCACCTGATTCTTCTTTAATAACATTTATAACTCATTTAGATGGAGTTATCAAATTATGGCATGAGTGGTTTAGCCACCTTAACTATCGCTACCTTGAATAACTTAGCAAAAATGACATGGCCATAGACTTGCATCAAGTCCAATTCTTTAAGGGACTTTGTGAGGGTTGCTCTATTGGAAAGCATCTCGAACCAAAATTTGACAAAGGCAAAGCTTTGAGGGCTTCAAAAGCATTGGAATTAGTACACAATGATGTATCGGGCATTTTCCCAATCTATATTTTATAAGGGCTAATTACATTCTCACTTTCATTGATGATTTCTAGAGATATACATGGGTCTACGTTATTAATTATAAATCTAAAGTGTTTGAAGCTATTCAAGGCTCCAAGGCACTTGTTGAGAAATAATTTAATAAAACTATCAAGGTTCTTTGAATTGACAATGGAGGTGAATATGTCAATAATAGATTTGAGCAGTTTTACACCACAAAGGTGATTGATTTGTAATAGATAGTTACTTATAGTCCTTCACATAACAGAGTTGTAAAATATAAGAATAGGTCCTTGAAAGATATGGATAGCTGTATGATTCACTCTAAGTCCTTGGCACCTCAATATTAGCCCAAAGCCATTAATTATACTTGTTATATTCAAAATAGGGTTCCTCACAAAGCTTTGAAAGGCATAACACCCTTGAAGTTTGGCATGGAAGGAAAATTGATGTTGAACACCTTATGGTTTTCATATCTCCTACTCTAGCATATATATCAAAAAAGATACACAAAGCTATGGAACCTTAGTCCAAGCCTTGTATCTTTATAATTTATCTAGATGGTGTCAAGGGGTACCACCTTCTACATCCAACCACACATGAGTTGTTCATAGAGAGAAGTGTTCAATTTCAAGAGAGTCCCAAAGACTCAACACTTGAGACTTATTCTATTTCATTGGATTCACTTAGACTTGATGGTTCTTCTTCTAACTTAGATTATCTAGAGCAGGTTCATGAGTTAGGGTATTCTTATTCTTCTTATAGTTCTAACAATGAGAATAGTGATGGGGAGTCTTCTACATCCACCTCTATTCATGTTTTAGAGGATGAGGAGTCAATACCTAACTCACCCACATCTGATCCCCTTTGGGTCAGTTAGACACTTTAAAATGCAAGCACTTAGGTAGGGGACCCAACAGATGATAGACATACTCAGGTAGATTATCAAAGTCATCCACATGTTTTATTTTCTTTAGATTTAGATCCATAGACATTTTAAGTGGCTACATGCATACCTAAGTGGGATGGTGTTATGCAGGAAGAATATCATTCCTTAATCAAAAATCACACCTTGGATTTAACTTCACTTCTTAAAGTAATGAAGATGGTTTGATGTAGGTGGATATATCGAACCAAGTTTGAAGTAGATGGGTCGATTGATAAGTATAAGGTGAAATTGGTCACCAAGGGTTTTTCACAGGGACTTAGCATTGACTACTCAGAGACCGTTGCACCTATTTCAAATATGACTTTGATATAAGTCACACTAGTTATAGCCACAACACATGGTTTGGATGTGCACCAGATGTATTGAAGAGTGCCTTTATTGATAGAGACCTTGAAGAAGAGATATACATGGTGTAGCCACTTGGGTTTGTTCAAGATTCATCCTTAGTTTTTAGACTTAGGAAATCCATATATGGCCTTAAACAGGCCCCTCGAGCTTGGTACACTAAGATGGATTCCTTTCTCCTTATTTTAGGGTTCACTAGGCATCATTCAGACCCTAATATATACTTTTTGTAGTAGGATGATTCTTTACTGATACTAGTTATTTATGTTTATGATCTTTTGATCATCGAGAGTTCCTCATTGTCTATTACAATAGTGAAGATAGCTCTACAAGATAGATTTAAAATAATAGAATTGGGTCTTATACATTACTTCTTTGGCATTAAGATTTCATAATCTGATGTAGGGATTTCACTTACACAGCCCAAGTATGCTCTCAATATTTTGGCTCGGTTTCACATGGCTGATTATAAACCATCTCCAACTCCCTTTCTATCAGGAGTCAAACTTGAGGCTGACTATTATACACCTTTGGTTGATGCCACTTGATATCAACAAATTATTGGAAGCCTCATTTATTTGAATCATACTAGGCTTGATATTTCATATGAAATAGGCATTATTTTTTGATTCATGCATGATCCCCATGATCTATACTGAAAAATAACCAAGCAGATACTTTACTACATTTAGGGTTCTTATAACTTTAGGATTTAGTATAAATTTGGCATATAGGTTGACTTGATTAGTTTTATAAATTTAGATTGGGTTGGAGATACTCAAAATCACAAGTTCACTTTAGGTTATATCTTTTCTTTAGATTTTGGTCCTAACAGTTGGTCTATAAAGAAGTAAACTGCTATTGTTATATCATCCATAGAGGTAGACTACATGGGAGCTATTAATAAAATTATTGAGGATATTTAGATTCAAGGGATTATATATGAGTTTAGCATTTCTTTCAAGTAACCCACCATCATATATTGTGATAACTACAGTACCATTTAGATATACAAGAATCTAGTTCAACACCAGTAGACCAAACATGTTGAGATTAACATGTACTTTATTTGGGAGCTTATTCATGGTTAAGTCATCAACTTGAGATTTTGCTAGTCTTCAGAGTAGGTTATAGATATATTTACCAAACCCTTCATTGAAAGAAAGTTCATTCATCTACGAGCCCTTCTTGGAGTGCGGTCTACATCAACAACTTCACTTCTGTTATGTCTCTCTTTTAGGGGGGGTGAGTTTTTCCTATGGGTTTTCTCCTTTTATCTACTTTATGTGTGATTGATTTGTATTGGGTACTTGATTAGACCCAGTTGTCAAGACCCATTTTTTACACTACCCACCTAAACTATGCTTATGGGGGTGTGTTAAACAAGGGGTTTTCTTTTTTCCCATATTTATTTATTACGGGTTTTTTCCCTCACTTGGAGTTTTCCTAATTTCATGGATAAATTTGCTTAGGTGTACTTGGATTTACATTTTGACCATATGCATAGGAAGTAACTCCCTTGACCGACTATTTTGATTATGGGAGTTACTCTTCTAGTATTGGCTCTTTGATCACCTTTTATTGAGGAATTACTCATGCACTTTTATTTATAAATCTCTCTCGGTGAGCCATTATTCTTTAGAAGATTGGTTTTAGTTATTATCTTATTTATGCAATATTCTCATGTATGTGAATTCATTTTCTTGTAACTATTGTGTTGTGTACATGCTTGACTCATGCCTATCACAAACTTGTGCATTCTCTTGATCCACATATCTTGGCATCTACTCTAATATTCTCCCATATGTGGGGGAAACTATGTGTACAAGGGTGTAATGTACTATATGATGACGCATACAATAATCTAGATTATAATTTGACAAATATCACTCATGGGATGCTCTTTAAATGCTTTAGACCTATAATATGATTGTTCATATGCTTGATATGAAAATAAGGATGATTAGGCTAAAATATCTTGGTTGTGTAGTTGATTGATTTTACTTTAGTATGTGTTTGCTTTGTATCTGAGAAGACGTAGACTTGTATTTATACCACACATTTTGAAAATGTCTCATGGTAGGGTTCAATAATATAAATAAGCTAACCCATAGGTTTTAAAACATTTTCAATTTGGATGAATTTTGACAATTGAACACTAGATAAGGATCTAGACACTATCATCATTATTAGTGTCTCTTTATGGCCGGTAGTTTCCAAAAGGATAGAAAATAGGTGTGAATTTAAAACTAATAGTTAAAGATGTTTATCATGTTTTAATTATTTTGTATAGTATAGGAGACTTGGGTCATTACAATTATATGGATTGAACTAAGAGATAAACATTTAAGCATAGTGAGATGGTGAATGCGTTCCTTTCGATAGCAAGGAGGTATAGAACTAAAGGGTAGAGCCCTAATTGATGTTTGTCATGAAAAAGATGGAGATGCTATAAATATTCAATTTTATTATTTTCAATGTGTTTTATCAATGGATCTATTTAGAAATAATGGATAAAAACCTGTCTAGACATTATCGATAGAATCAAATACCTACAACAACCAATACTCTCAAGGTTTTCAATAGTGTATTTATGCATAGTGGGGGTCTAAAAATTCTTAAATACATATGCATACCTATATAATGTGATACCATGTGTGCACACCTCTCTGTTCCTACATTGAAATGCATGTATTGTGTTTTCTTCATCTAAACCTGAATTGTGTTTATTTGACTACAAGATGCCATTAAAAAAGGGTTAGTATTTGGGTTGGACTAACCCCAACCTCTCCCCACTGAATAGATAAGTGTTTATTACATTTCAATAATATAAATAGAGATAAAACCACATGTACTTCTTCCACTTATGTGTGTGTGCGTGCAACATCTTGAATAATCTATAATGTTATGTTATCTTCTGAACTTTGATACTTGACACCATTTAACTTAACGTTTTGTATTTAGATTTCACTCTATGGATTATTGTATAGAAAGTTATTAAATATTTGAGATATGATTATACCTTTTGATAATGTTTTAAGAGAGTTTTAGGTGATTTCCAAGTGATGCTCAAGTGTGTAATGACCTTAAGGGTGATTTTTTATTTATAGATGACTCTTCATTAATTGCCACTATGACCAACCCATGAAACATGTCTAGGCTGACCTAATGTATACTTATCAAATTGAAAAATATACTTTTAGGGCCCTTGGACACTGTTAACAAAGAGAGACACTTATGATAACCAACATTATCTTGATTTACTAGTAATACCTTAGTAGTGTAAAACAAGGATATGAAATTTGGAGATTGTCTATATAGGATTCTAGAGGATTATTGTATAGACTCAAATGACCTTAAATAAAATTTCTAGCAAATAAAGGTACTAAAAATAGTATATGTGTAAACAGATAGAGGGAAAGTGTGCTCAAGATTTAAATATATGCGTAATGTCCAAGCATGTCAAAGTATGTCAAAGTTGATGTTTCCAAAGTGCCAAAGACCAAATTTAGTTTTATATAGATGCCCCCTTTGTATTCTAGTATTGAAAATGCTAAATTAAAAGGATAAAAGAATTAAATTTGGTATTTGTGATAACCATAGTTGCTGTTGACATGTAAAGCCAAAATGTATCATTTTATCCATGTGAAACCTACCATAAACATGTATAAAACAATGTCTCTTCACAATAATAATTTTGAAATAATACAAATCATTAAAATTTTTGAAATTAAAAAGCTAAGAAATGAATACACCTAATATTATGTGAACTAAGCTATCACTCTTTGAGCTTAAATGAAGAAAACCATGGGATGATCATGTGGCAATGAGATGTAACCACTAAAATTATGACTTGATGAGTGTAAATTCATCAACTATCCATCTTGAAAAGGCATTGTTAGAAATTAATTGACGTAAAACCTCAACCACACTACCTCAGGTAATAAAATACCCTTTTGTGTAACCTTGTTATCATGTTCATATGTAAAATAATAAACCACTACAGATGAATATAGACCCAAAGTGTTCACAAAGTTGACATTATTTACCATTGATATATAGATCTAAAGTGTTCTCAAATTTGCCATCATTCCCCATTGATTATTAATATATAAGATAGAATAGTGTTTACATGAACAAAGTTCATGTCCTACATGATCTATTTATCCCTCAAAATGATTTAGAATGTCAAAATTTGTCCCAAAATATCATAAAATGTCCCAATTATTCTCAAAATCATGTAAAATATGTCTCAATCTAGTCAATTAGACCCATTTCAACATATAATTTTTATTTGGATGTGAAATGCTTTATTTTACATGGCTTGAATCTCTAAACAAGCCCATTCATTCTATGCCCCTCTTTTTATATGAGGGATGAAGTCTACAAGTCACTTATCTCAAAAGATATAGTTATGCCCATCATGTTTTATTGTTTACCCATAGAATTAATTAAGTGTGTAAATTAGCTCTAAAATATTATAAACTTGAAATCTAATGTAAGGGAGATAAATCAAACAAACTACTATCAAATACAATGTTATACAAAATTTACATAAGTTGTAAATCTCTAAATATAGAAACTAGGGTTAGAGAGATGTCCCTATAAATTACTTTATACAAATTATATTATATTTTTGTTGACTGCAATCTGTAAAATTACTTAACAAGACTTGCAAACAAAGTGTTAATTTAAAACTTTACTTCACTATTTACTGGGACAAGTGCGTAGTAGTTGGATAGGGTCATAATGTGTCATTGTCCTCTATTGTGACTTTATTTTTACTAATTTTACACTAAATCTGAAAGTTTGAGGTTCTTCACCTATGTCTGTAGGTCAATTATTTTTGTGTGATCTCTGATTTGACATGTGGATAACTTGGAAGAGACAAAATCGTAGCTTACATAAATACAAAGGGAGAGAAAATGGGGAAGTGGGATATGGTTGAGTTATCCTCAAAAAACCCCTTGTTAACTAAGTGTTGCTACATAGTCGATGTGGACCTTAGGATGATGTAGTTATCCCTATGGGGAAGATCATATAAATGTAATGAATGCAAATAGAAAATTTGATTAGAATGCTTGAAAAAGGATGGACTCAATCTAAAAGAAATAATGTTAACTTGGCCAATGGCTATATTACTAGATCAAAATTATAGTAGGGCTCTTTATTAAATATATAATTGCTTTTAAAATTTTCTTTGCAAGGGAATGTTAAAGAGTAATTAGGGGATTTGAAGTGAGACACTTGATATGCTCTAATGGGAGGATATTTGAATTATTTTTGATAACCAAACTTATGGATCACACAGGAGAGCCGTTAGGAAGCATGCTAGTTGAAAAACTATTTGTTAGATCATGGGAGATAAGTTCACACTAGTGGATAGGTGTGTAATGTGCATATGTCTACCTAGTGTGCACTTTTACAGATTGCATAGAGGCTTCAAAAATTGATTTGGAGTTGAAATGTCTGCTAATTAAAGGTGTTTAAATACAAATTTAGGAAGTCTAGAATATGCTCATAGAAATTACAAGAGTTAGAAAGCTCTCATATACATAAATGTTTATCAGAATGATGATTTGGACAAGCAAGGTAAAAATTTCAAGGACCAACATTTTCAAGTATTTATTGATTTAATTCCAGTGTCTGCATTCCCTCGTTTTTATTTTAGTGATGCATAAATTACTAGAGTAAAGGAAATATGACACTTGAGTGTATAAACACACTTTTTCTTTGTCATGGAGATGTGCATGTCCCCTTGTTGAGGCATGTGGGGAAGTGTTGAATTGAGAGTGATCAAGTCTCAATTTAAATAATCAATGTAGATGTTTGAGTTAGAAATATGCAAAGCTATAACCCCCATTATGCACTATGTAAATGTGAAACGATATGGGAACCAACAAAGTGGTTCACTAAAGTGCAATCAAAACACTATGCGTCACTAAGATTTCATGTTGTCCACTTGCTAAATTGAGAGAGAAGATGTGGGAACTAGTAGATGGATTGTTAGAGTGTAACTAATACATAGAGCATCACTGAGTTCAAATGTCGTTCACTTTTAAAATATGAATCACATCATTGTAGATGGATCTAGATTCAAACTGTAAATTTGGAAAAATTGCTTGATAATTTATGCTTATAAAAAGAGTTTTTTTATTGAAAATAGTAGCTTGGTCAAGAATGTATATCATGCCCCCTGTACTTCATAGAGTGCTAAATGTGATCTTTTGAAAATAGTTTGAATCCTTGTAATGTCTTTTCACAAGTGTGTTGATGCTTAAGTAACTGCAAGAGTAGAGGACAAAAATAAGTGGAATGCCCCCACAATATATAAATTCTAATATTTACACATATTGGAAGTTGCCAAAATTGAAAATGTATTGCTTGAAAAGGCCCATTGTGATTCCCCATTTTGAGATGAGGGAGAATGCCTACAAAATCACTTACCTCAAAAGACAAAGTGAGAGAATTTGTGAGAGATAGATAAAGCATGTAATAGTCATTTACATAGATTGAATTTTGTATTGAAATCATATAGATGTAATCATTGAAGCATTTGAAAAGTGTGTATAATTTATTGCATCATGTAAGTTGGATATAACAATGTAATAGTGAAAATGAAGCATTATAATTAAATTTCAAGTGTTAAATATGTATTGTAAGCATAGAGTTTAAAATTTTAAGCATTAGAGCACAAAAATATTATATTGTGCATGATATGTATCTTGTCACCATAGATAGGTAAGTATGTATATATTAGTGCAAGGTATCAATCATGGCACCATAGTAGCGAAAGAGAAAACATGAAAGCTGTTGGGTAAATATTTTGTCAATCAGCGTACTGATCAACAAAATAGGTCTGATCAACCACAACAGGAAGATTGGTCAGCTAGTTGTGCAGGTTTACTACATCAACAGGGGACAAATCTCTCCTCTCATCAAGGGGAGGTTCCCTATAGATACGTAGGATCTATATACAAAATAAGTAAGCAGAAAGTAAGACACAGGGGTGGGATAAACCATCCATCTCTCTTATTTCAGAGATGATGCTCACAGACAAAGGAGAAATCCTGGTGTAAACACTGAAGGCACTTCTCTTCTTTGAAAAGTGTTCTTGTAGGAAATAGTAGGATTTCTTTCAGGTAGTAAGATAAGAAACCAATTAATCAGAGGGTGTAGTAACAACAGGATGAAGCAGAACACAAAGTTTCCACCTCAACTGCCCAAAGAGTATATCACAAAGGATAATGGGGGCACAAAGTCACCCCAGAATCCTTAACACAAAAAGAAAAGAAAAACATAGACTAAAAGCAATTGTGGAAGCATAAAGTCTTCCCACAGTTGGTTTCAGGACACTTTCCTATTACCTTCACTAATTATGCTTATCAAATTAAATGAATAAGGACACCTTTAGACTACAGATGTAAGAATGATCTTTTAAAATGACACAAGTCAGAACAACACAATGTCTATGAAAAACCTGCTTTCTCATTCAGATAAAAATGAAAATGAAATTACAACCTAAGCTCAAAGTCTTAGTTTTCTTCTTTCAAAATGGGCAGAGTTTCGCTCTTGTAAAATGAAAAGTCCCCTTTACAAATGAGATAAAATACAAACTTATAGCAACTACCCAAGGATTGGCACCTTTTTCCATGGGATGGCCCATGCTGTAGTCATCATCTTCAATGCGTCTCTAGTTTTGTCTAGAGAGACCATGCTGAGAACAGTGTGTTGCCATAACTATGGCATGTCCCTTCATCTGATATGTCTCCTCCTTAATATGGACCATCTGGTCCTTTACATATTTGTCTTTACTTCATGGCAGAAAATAGGCTGTGTCCTTGGTTTGGTGTGCTCAGAAGTCTACTCGATCCATTGTTCCACCTACTCGAAATAACTCTTTTGAAGACATTTTTAGTCCTTTGCATCGATCTTCTCTCTTTAAGTCTTCAGGCTCTCTTTTCAGTCGATCGCTTCTTGGTTCAATCACTTCTTCGGCCCTTGGTTGAACCATCCATTGAACCACTTGTGTGACACTTTTCCTTTGATTGAGGCCACGTTTGAACTTTTAAACCATGTTGAACCATTAAACTTTGAACTCTTTCAGTTCAAAGTTCAATCGGTTCATTGGTTTATTCTGTGTCTCGCTCAAACACTACTTCCTTTATCTTTCTAAGCTTTGGTTGAACCTTTGAACCTTGAACCCATTGAACCTTTTGATTCAATGGCTCAATAGTTCATTCGATTCATCTGTTGAAGCCCCTTTTTGTCTAAGTTCGTGAAAGTTCCTTTTTGCATCTTTGTTTGGGCTTTTAAAATGGTCCTTTCTCTGTTGCCAAGTGCCCCCCACAAGGGTACTTGTCCTTCGGCCTTCAACTTCCCCGACGGGTTCTTACTCTTCGGCGGGCTTTTTCTATCAGGCAAAAAGCTTGAAAGAATTCCTTCAGACAAAATGTCTGAAGGAAAGTTTCTTGTTACTTGGCCATTCATTCTTTCCAATTTCTTCAAACTTTTCCTCCTGGTGAATTCCTTCAAAAAAAAGGTCTGAAGGAATTTTGCCTTAACATTTTTTTGAGAAAATCCTCCTGAAAGTATTCTTTCGGCCTCTTGGACTTAGCCATTTTCCTGAGGGGTTCCTAACTTTTGTCCACTTTTGCTTACTACCCCCGCAAGGGTACTTGTTCCTTTGGCTTTGGGGCAGCCCCTTAAACCTACCGATTGAACCAACCAATTGAACCAACTTTGGTTCAATGGTTTAATGGTTCAATCGATTCATTCTTCATTATTTGGCTAAGTGTTGAACCCGTTTCTTTCCTGCAGAGTCTGTAGAAACCAACCTTGAGAGTTCGTAGATTTGACCCTGCCTACAGAGTCTGTAGAAGCCAAATTCATAGTTTTCTATAACCTTGAAAGAATGTATAGACATCTATTTGTGGAGTCTGTAGAAACCATCTGTGAAGTTCATAGTTCTAAGCTTGCAGAGTCCATAGATTCAAGCCTGCAGAGTTTATAGATTCAAGCTTGCAGAGTCCATAGATTCAAGCCTACAGAGTCCGTAGATTTCTGGAAAGCTTGAAAAAAAGAGGAATTTGAAAGTTAAGAAGAAATTTTGAGAAGGGAAGAGAGAAATCTTGGTACTGTAGGACCAAGATAGCTCATATGTTGTTCCAAAAATGGGTGACATTTTTGGGGACCAACAACTGGCTCCAGTTGGGAAACTTCCTTTAGGTGAAAAATGAAACATAGCTGAGGGGAGTAGAAACCAGAATCTCCAGTGCCTTGAAGTGTGCCATTGGGATACGGAGTCAAGCTACCCAAAAAGAAAGGTTCCAAAAATGAAAATAAAATGAACAAAACAAAGTAAAAGACTATACAAATATACATATGTACAGGGGAACTCATTTGATACTTCAAGAGTTGAAGTGCTTCAGATGTTGCCCATTGTGAGGCAGAGAAAAGAGAGTGCCATCTTGATACTTCAATAGGAAACTATTTTTACCATTGAGTTGATGAATAGTAAAAGGGCCCCTCCATAGGGAATCAAAATTTTCGTGCATCCCCTTTGGTTCTTTCTCTTGTCCCACATCATGACTTGATCTCCAATTTGGAAATCACGATTCTTTGCTTTCTGGTCGAAGAGCTTCTTCACCAAAATTTGATGGGCAGCAATTCTGTCCACCACTACAGTTCTCTGCTCATTCAGCTTAGTAAGGCACATGATCCTCTTCTCAAGTGAGCTCTCATACATTTGATCTTCAATTACCTTAGCCAATTTCAATGTTGACAATTCTAAGGTGATTGGTATCTCAGCATTGACACCATACAGAAGTTGGAAGGGAGACATACCAATTGCTCTCTTTGGTGTAATTTTGTTTGCCCATAGAGCATCAACTAATGCCTTATGCCAAGTCCTTTGGTTGTCATCCACCAACTTATTGATGATAGTCACCAAATTTTTATTACTTGACTCAGCCTATCCGTTCCCTTGTGGAAAGTAATCAGAGTGGGAGAGGGTAATTCCATAGTAGAAGTAGAATTGAGTAATCTCTTGAGAAGTGAAACAAGCTACATTATCAGTGAAAATTTTGACTGGGACCCAAAACCTGGACATGATGTTCTCTTTGAGGAAATTGTATATTACTTCTAAAGTAGCATGTTTGGTTGGAACTACTTCCACCCATTTAGTGAAGTAGTTTGTTGCTGTGAGGACATAGTCATGTCCAACACTTGATGATGGGTTTACAACTCCAATAAAATCAATTCTCCATTGCTGGAATGACTCCTTAATGACCATTGGTTTGAAAGGTAGAGTAGCTAGCTTGGGCCTTCCAACAAACTACTAGCACAGTTCACATCCCCTGACCCACTTATATGTATCTTGAAAGAGAGTCAGCCAATAATACCTGGCTCATAGGATCTTATGGGTAGTCACAAGGGCAAAAAAGTGTCCTCCACAAGCTGAATTGTGGAAGGACTTTAGAAGTCGGCTTTGCTGCTCCTTGTCCACACAACGAAAGAATGTTCCATCAAGGCTCCTCTTGTATAGGCCGTTGTCCCAGAGGACAAAATTAGCAGCTTTTAGCTTGATGGTTCTCCTTTCTTTATAAGATAGGTTTATAGGACATTCACCATAAGTAAGGAAATGAGAAATACCTGAGTACCACTCATTCATGGTGGAGACAAAGAGGACTGTTGGTGTGTCATCCTCATCCACTTTTGGTTCTTCATGCTCTGTTCCTCTTGGCTTGTTATCAACAATTAGTTAGCATAGCCCTTTTCCATGTACCAGCTTTGTTGGCTTGATGATCAGATCAAACTCCTAGATATTTTCAACATAATTGCCTCTTTTCATCCCAAACTCTTGTTGAGTCAGTATAGGTTTCACTGTGGTGTCAGGGACCAAGGCAGTAATTCGAGAATTGAGGATGTAGAAACGAAAATGTTTCATGGCTTTCACCACTGCATAAGCATGCTTCTCCATATTTGAGTACTTTAGCTCATGATCTTTGAGAGGATAGCTCATGAAGAAAATGGGAGATTCCATACCTTCTATATTTTGTTGAACCAGAATTGTTGAAAGTGTATGTTCTGAAGCATAGCTGTAAATTGTGAACTCTTTGCTATAGTTTGGACAAGCCAGAATTGGAGCATGGGCAATGGCGGTCTTGATATCCTCAAAAGATGACTTGTCTTCTTTAGTCCAGCTGAAGGTGGGCTTTCCCTTCATCATGTTTACAATGTGCCTGGTCTTCTCGGCAAATTTAGGGATGAATCTTCATAAGAAATTCACCTTTCTAAAGAAAGAGTGAACAACAGTCTTGCTTGTGGGCAAGGAAAGTTCTTGGATAGAGTTCACTCTATCTAAGTCAATATTTATGCCTCCTTTAGACACAATGTGTTTGAGAACTTTCTCCTCTGTTACTCCAAAAACTGACTTCTTAGAATTTAAAGAAATGCCATTCTGGCGGCAGCATTCCAACACTTACTGCAAATGGCTCACATGATCTGGGTGATGCTTAGAGAAGATAGTCAAGTCATCAAGATAAACTATGATGAACTTACCCATCTCATCCTTGAAGGCAAGGTCCATTATTCTTTGGAAGGTGGCACCAGCATTTATCAAGCTAAAAGGCATTCTTCTATATGCAAACATGACCCAGGGCGTGGTGAAAGTAGTCTTATGCTGGTCTGCTTCACCAACTTTGACCTATTTATATCTTGAGAAGCCATCTAGCATTGATAACATCTCCAAGCCTGTCACTATCTGCAGCACTTGATCCATGATTGGCAAAGGATAATTATCCTTCAAGGATGCCTGATTCAAATTCCTAAAGTCCACACAAAGGCGAATTTCACCATTCTTCTTTCTTACAGGGACTGTATTAGCAATCCATGTGGAATGATGGATTGGGAAGATTATCCTGACATTTAGTATTTTTTGTATCTCAGATAAAATAGTACATGATATTTTCAGATTATAATGCTTGGTCTTTTGCCTGTAAGGTGTTGAATCAGCCTTGAGAGGGATGTTGTGTTGAATTTTGTCAGGCCGAAGTGATTTCAGGTCAGCATAGGAGTACGCTAAGACATCCATGTATTTTTTGAGCAAAGAGGTGAACTTGAAATGCTCTTTAGGAGTACAACATTTCCCAATGTTCACCATCTTGAGGTCTTCCTTGGTTCCCAGATTTACTTGATCAAACTCTTGAGATGAGCTTGAATCTATTGGCTGCTATCTGATGAATCTATCATGCTTATCAAATAGCTTCTCAAGGGAAACCAGGCCTTTGGGAATCTTATTCCCTTTGAGTTGTAAGAACTCCTCACTTGTGTCTGCATTCAATTCAGGAGCTGTTTCACATTTTTGAGGTTTACTGCCTTTAAAATGTAGCCGTTCAAAGCTGCCTTTTTGCTCTAAGAAGGCAATGATTTAGCTGTCATTGTTAAATACCTACCAATGACTGGTGTTTTCAGGTACACTTGGCTGAAAGACTAGCTCAATCATGTACTTGTCTCCTTTGAAATCTAGGTGAGGGACCAAGAGAGTAGCTAAAATATCCACTGCATCTGCCTGGTCATTGAATTTTCTGAGAACTGTAGAGATGCTAAAAGCATCAAAGTCTTCAAGCTAGTCCTAGACTAGATTGTGATAATGATGCAATCTTTCATTCTTGGTTTGATACAAGTTCATCACTTGAAAAACCACTAGTTCAACATCTCCTTTAGCATGAAGAAGCTTTATTCCTTTATCTCGAGCAGCTCTCAATCCAAGCAGTAGAGACTCATATTCAGCTGTGTTATTCATGTTGCTGAATTACAATTTATAAGATGAAGGAAAAATATCTCCTTAAGGAGATATTAACACAACCCCAGCTCCTAAACTAGTGGAAGAGTAGCTCCATCAAATTCAAGAATGCATACCTCATTTGATACTAATTTCCTTTTGAATTTTTCTTCATCCAGGGGTGGAGATACTTCCACACTTGCATTTTGCTTAGCCAATTCATCTGCTGTTCTAGCTCAATGCATTTCCAGGCCGTCATCTGTAGGAGCTTCATCAGATGTCTCATGAACTCCATCTGTGTATAGAAAGTAGTTACCCATGCCTAAAGACTCAAACAGAATTTGAGCTTCAGGTGCTGAGGTCTGGGTAACCTCATATTTTGCTTCCTTTTCAGGGAGCAGCCTCTTCATAACACCTTTGACTGGAATCCTCACCTTTGATAAATCCATGCTTAATTAACCACCAACATCCCTGCAGAAATTTTGCTTGAGAAGGATGCCATATGATGCTGGGACGTCTGCTACCAAGACAATCATCTTGATTCTTTTGTTTGGAAATGCAGCGAACGCAAATTGGGCATCTTTAATTTTTCCTAGCGAAGGCACTTGCTTGTTCTCCATGGAGAAACATCTACCAAAAGTTTTAGTCAATGTGAGATCAAGGGATTCGACCACTTTAGTAGGCATGACATTGTCTAAAGCTCCAAAATTAATGATGCAATTATTCAGCTGATGTCCATTTATCAGTAATGAGACATAAAAAGGTTTAGTCCTACTAGGAGCAGCAGGGGGAGTAGTGACAAGGTTGTTCCTCGTGGGTGCATTCTTGGTAGCATCATGTGTCACTTTGGGAATTGCTCACTCAATAGGGATGTTCTAATTTTTAACACATTGAACCAGTCTATCTAATTGCTCGAGATGGGATTGTAGAAATTCAAATTTAGACATTTGAATTTTGGTTCTCTTTATATGGTCAATGATATCAAATGTCTGGAATGAGCAAGGAGTAGAGGATGGGAGTTCATCCTTTTGATTTTTGAAAGGGGGAGGACTAGACTATGAAATTGAAGTAAAAGGCATAGGGGCATTTGGGGTACTTACCTTTCTTGAAATCACCAGGTCCTTTGGCTAGAAAGGAAGAGTGGATCCCTGCTTAACAATTGGAAATGCTGGTTGAGGTCACTCCTCTATTTTTTCCTTATCAGCTTGTTGAGTTGATTGATTCTTGGACTGGGTGAATATAATATATGACCCCTCAACTGCATTGCCTTCACTCCTAGGTTCATCCTGATAGTTCAAAAAACTAATATAGGAGTCTCCAGCTAATTTTTCTTCTTCCTCAGTGAAGAGATCAGCATCCTCTTCAGGATTTAACTCAGGCTGGAATGAGAAATCCATTTTAGCTTCAAGATATCCAACTTTCGAGTTATTTGGAGGTGTTTCAAGGGCGAGGTTCCTCTATGGAGGAGGAAGGCAATTTTGCTGTCCCTGATTCCTAGCAGCATTGCCTTGGTATGCCTAATTTTGAAATGTCCTCTTGGGTATATCTCTGTATGCAGGAGCAGATGACATCCCTTGCACCATTTGCTTTTTGAGAGCTAGCATTTCATTTGCTAGCTTTTGTACCATTGGGTCAGTGGTGACTGTAGGTGAATACTCAGAAGATGAAGAGGATTTACCTTTATTAGGGTCTCTCCTTATCTTTCCTACTAAGATAAGGTCATCTTCTACCTTAGTATCTAAGTCCTGAACAACAGTAAGGTCTATGTGTCTGGCCCATCTAAGCAAGAAACCCACTTCAGGCAGTTGTGAGTTGATAAAGAAGCATTTGAGGTTATGAGGTGTCAGCTGGGCGACCATGGGAATATTGTGCCTCAGCTTGTCAAACCTGGCAATAAAATCCCTCATAAGCTCATGAGGCTCTTTCTTCATTTGAGTGAGCTAGGCTATTAAGGCATGCACATCTTATGCAGGCTTGAACCTGGCTTCAAATTTGTCTTTCAGAGTGTCCCAGTTAGTCACTGATCCAGCTTACAGGTGGTAGAACAGTCTGCAATAGTGCCTTGTAGTGTCTCCATGAATAGCCTGACCATTATGTCTTCAAATTCCACCCCTATTACACTATAGGCTATGCTAAAAGCTGTAATGTGTTCATTAGGATGAACCTTCCCATCGCCAAAGAATTTGGGGAAATTCTTCCTTGAACTGCGTGGAAGCTCATGCAGAGGTGGAGTCAAGTTTAGGGGATCAAAAGAATTACCCCAGGGGCCTTGAGCCATGATTTGATTATGCAAAAGTGGGATCACTAATCTAGGTGGAGCATGGATAGGTAAAGTTTGGCTAGCAGTAGAAAAAGAAGCTCTACCTTATGTTGGTAGCCTAGTAGGGCTAGGAGGAAGACTCCTAGTTTGTCTAAGGTGAGGTTGTGGAGGAAACAACTCAAAATTAATCTACTGCACCAAATCAAAAGTAGGGTCAACAACACCTTGGGATTTTTGGCCTTTGGTATAATGTGGAGTTGCTAGATTGCAGAATAAAAAATGAAAAAGAGCAGGATCTACTTCAACTTAAAGTTTGAGACTTCAAACTATGTGCTCTTCCCTAGTAGAGTCACCAAAAATTTTTAGGTGAATATTTTGTCAATCAACATACTAATCAACAAAATAGGTCTGATCAACCACAATAGGAAGATTGGTCAGCCAGTTGTGTAGGTTTACTACATCAATTGGGGACAAATCTCTCCTCTCATCAAGGGGAGGTTCCCTATAGATACATAAGAGCTATATATAAAATAAGTAAGTAGAAAGTAAGACACAGGGTGGGATAAACCATCCATCTCTCTTCTTTCAGAGATGATGCTCACAAACAAAGGAGAAATCCTGGTGTAAACACTTAAGGCACTTCTCTTCTTTTAGAAGTATTCTTGCAGGAAACAACAAGATTTCTTTCAAGTAGTAAGATAAGAAACCAGTTAACCAGAGGGGGTAGTAACATCAGGATGAAGCAGAACACAAAGTTTCCACCTCAACTGCCCAAAGAGTATATCACAAAGGACAATGGGGGCACAATGTTGCCACAGAATCCTTAACACAAAAAGAAAAGAAAAACACAGACTGAAAGTAATTGTGGAAGCACAAAGTCTTCCCACAGTTGGTTTCAGGACACTTTCCTATTACCTTCACTAATTATGCTTATCAAATTAAATGAATAAGGAAACCTTTAGAAGATAGACATAAGAATGATCTTCTAAAATGACACAAGTTAGAACAGCACAAAGTCTATGAAAAACTTGCTTTCTCATTCAGATAAAAATAAAAATAAAATTACAACCTGAGCTCAAAGTCTCAGTCTTCTTCTTTCAAAATGGGCAGAGTTTCACTCTTGTAAAATGAAAATTCCCCTTTACAAATGAGAGAAAATACAAACTTATAGCAACTACCAAAGGATTGGCACCTTTTTCCATGAGACGGCCCATGCTGCAGTCAGCGTCTTCAATGCATCTCTAGTTTTGTCTGGAGAGACCATGCTGAGAATAGTGCACTGCCATAACTATGGCGTGTCCCTTCATCTGATATGTCTCCTCCTTAATATGGACTGTCTGGTCCTTTGCATATTTGTCTTTACTTTATGGAAGAAAATAGGTTGTGTCTTTGGTTTGGTGCGCTCAGAAGTCTACTCGATCCACTGTTCCACTTATTGGAAATAACTCTTTCGAAGACATTTTTGGTCCTTTGTATCGATCTTCTCTCTTTAAGTCTTTAGGCTCTCTTTTAAGTCGATCGCTTCTTGGTTCAATCAATTTTTTGGCCCTTGGTTGAACCATCCATTGAACCACTTGTGTGCCACTTTTTCTTTGACTGAGGCTGCCTTTGAACTTTTGAACCATGTTAAACCATTGAACTTTGAACTCTTTCGGTTCAAAGTTCAATCGGTTCATTGGTTTATTCTATGTCTCGCTCAAACACTGCTTCCTTTATCTTTCTAAGCTTTGGTTGAACCTTTGAACCTTGAAATCGTTGAACCTTTTGGTTCAACTACTGAATGGTTCATTTAGTTCATTCAATTCATTTGTTGAAGCCCCTTTTTGTCTAAGTTCGTGAAAGTTCCTTTTTATGTCTATGTTCGGGCTTTTAAAACGGTCCTTTCTCTGTCGCCAAGTGCCCTTGCAAGGGTACTTTCTCTTCGGGCTTCAACTTCCCCAGTGGGTTCTTACTTCTTCAATGAGATTTTTTCGTCAGGCAAAAAGCTCGAAAGAATTCCTTCAGACAAAATGTCCAAAGGAAAGTTTCTTGTTACTTGGCCATTTGTTCTTTCTTGTTTCTTTGAACTTTTCCTTCAGGTGAATTCCTTCAGACAAAAAGTCTGAAGGAATTTTTCCTTAACTTTTTTTCAAGAAAATCCTCTCAAAAGTATTCTTTCGGCCTCTTGGACTTAGCCATTTTTATGAGGGGTTCCTAACTTTTGTCCGCTTTTGCTTACTGCCCCTCGCAAGGGCACTTATTCCTTTGGATTTGAGGCAGCCCCTTGAACCTACCGATTGAACCAAATTTGGTTCAATGGTTCAATCAATTTGTTCTTCATTATTTGGCTAAGTGTTGAACCTGTTTCTTTCCTGTAGAGTCCGTAGAAACCAACCTTGAGAGTCCGTAGATTTGAGCCTGCCTGCAGACTCTGTAGAAGCCAAGTTCATAGTTTTCTCTAACCTTGAAAGAGTTCATAGACATATATTTGTGAAGTCTTTAGAAACCATCTATGAATTTCATAGTTCCAAGCCTGTAGAGTTTGTAGATTCAAGCCTGTAGAGTCCGTAGATTCAAGCCTGCAGAGTCCATAGATTCAAGCCTATAGAGTTCGTAGATTTCTAGAAAGCTTGAAGAAAAGAGGAATTTGAAAGCTCAGAACAAATTTTGAGAAGGGAAGAGAGAAATCTTGGTCCTGTAGGACCAAGATAGCTCATATGTTGTTCCAAAAATGAGTGACATTTTTGGGGACCAACAAAAGCAAAGTCACGTAATTTTTAATGCAAGAGGGCCTAGAGGCCACATACAAGGGAGATGTAAGATGTCACAAAGAATATATAAAGATTACATAAATGTCACATATAAATCCTAAAGGATAATTATAAGGGACATGAACATGTTTCATAAGGCATAAAAGGCTAGTAGGGTCATACGCACAAAGGCATGATTGTGCCAAAAAAACAAGGTGTATGTTGAACATACACAAGGTCAAGTGCTACATAAAATGAGAAAATAGGTTTTGAAATCATAATATGAAAATAAAATAAACATGTAACAAAAACATATAAAAAATGAATCTATAATGAGTAAATTATATGTATCTATGTTTCAGTTTAGCATGTAACATTTTTACCAAGACATATGTGAAGAAAGAATGAATGAGTAAAGCATTTATTTTCATTTATATCTCGACATGAAAACATTATTGTGATTAGATACAACATGTAAGATGTTCATATATAACAATGAGATGCCCCTAACTAAACAAGGTTGTTGGGTGGGAGGCTCGACCAACATTGAACCATGTAAAGATATGCTTTATCTTTTGAAACTGGACTGATATTTGAGTGTAAATTTTGTTATGTATGAAAAAACTATGCTAGAAGTCCTTGTGTCAGGGTTTACATTCAAAATAAAGAGTGAAGATGTACATTAACAAGTATGACTACCATGACTTTTCCATGTATGACTACCATGACTTTTCCCAGATTGATTATTTTTAAAAATTTTTGATTGGGAAAATTGTTGCTATGTATGAAGACTATTTTGCACTATAATATATGTCCTATTACATACTCATAATACCTTGTTATAAGTAAAAAGCGTTGAAAAATATGCTATTTACTAAAATAGAAGGTTAGATGACATAAACAAAAGCATATTTATCAACATACACATATGCCTAGAGGTCCTAATTTTTTATTTGAAAAAATATTCTATTTGTTTTCGTATTTTTAGCATATACGAATGTTTTTATATTTTTCATATTTGAAAGGAAAGAAACATGCTTGAAAAAAAATAACAATAAAAAATCTATGAAGAAAAAAATACAACATGATTTACAAAATTAGAAGAATGAGGGGAAGATTCAAACAACCCTCAAAAATATGCTAAAGCATAGCATGGTAAGGAGGAAATCATGGGAGATACCCCCAATGTAAATTTAGTATTTACAAATACGGAAGGCACAACCATGTGAACTCATGTATAAAAATATAAGCATGAAAGTGCATATGATAGCTTAAAGCATATATGGGATACCATGAAATGTGTTTAAATTTTAAATCATAGTAAGATGGTTACCTTGGGTTATTCATATTGGGTTAAATAAATCATGGGATCAACAAAGTAAAATATGAAAACCAAAAGGATAGAATAAGTTTGAATATGTGTAGAAGGATAAACAAGAAAAATATGAGCAACAAAGAAGTTATGTATAAGTAGGGACTATGCAATGAATATAATAAAGGTAATAATTCCAAATACGAGAGTAAAAATGAATGCTAAAATGTATTAAACTAATGATCTCATCAATAGGATGCTCATATATGTACCCAATTTCTTGATAATAATGATTCATCTCTTGTGCCATATAAGTAGTTCCATGTGTAGGAGTTTTTGAATCTAAACAAGAAATGGTATGTTGTCAAGTAACCCTCTAAATCACTGTCTATAAATTTGTTCAAACTTGTATCTTGATGCATAAGAGGAGGTGATGACACAACCTATACCTATGTAGGAGCCTTTTCAATAACATGCACCTATGTATAAGTAGATATCTTGATTTCCTATGCCAAATGATCGTGTTCATGTGTTATGCTCAACAATAGGTGGAAAAACTAAAATATCGTCATGCTCATGGATAGGTGAAAAAAATAAAATATGTTCATGCTCATGTATAAATGTTAAAAATGTTGGGATAAATAACCAGAAGCACACAATTGATTACCAAGCAACTTAATATGTGAAAATTAACTAGAATACACAAGTAACTAGAATTCAGAAATAACACATGATATGAGAGACAATACACAACTTGTATTAAAACTCTTTCAGAAGGAAATACAACAAAGAAGGCTGCCACAGTTCTTCTTCCTTACACACCTCTAGGGCTCCCACACCTCTAGGGCATAAACAGTAAATCTTCCCTCAAATCTCTCTCTCTTAGGTCCCAACACCCAACTCAAACACAGAGTTGGTGTTCACCTTACACCTGTGCTCCACGCACTCCACAAGTGCTCCACACACTCCACAAGTACACACTGTACTCCAAGTAGATCCCACCTGATTTTGCTCCCTATTGTGTTGCTGTCATATCTGATCTTGCACACCTGTAAATCAATTTGGTTCTGCACACCTGTGAACCTTGACCTTGCACACACATACACCTGAAAATCAATGATCTTACTTACCCATGCATATCTCCTATCGTAGCCATGCTCACCTGATGACCAAGATCATACATACATGAAGAACCTTGCTGATTTTCCAATCCAACACCCACACTTGGTACTGTGGCACTAGGAGGAACACACCATTGCTCACCTCACACATAGAAGGAGCTTATAATATTTCTCTCTTACTCTCTAGCACAAGTTTACAATACAACCAATGAGTCTCTTAAATAGATCTCATGCAAACAATAATTAGACACCTAATTACAATAATTAGATCCGCAGCTTCCAGTCTAAAATTGGCTCTTGACATGCAAACACTTGGTTCGTTAGCTAACTACCTGTAATACACGTAGTTCGAACCACACAGGTGACCAACGTCGGTCCCTGTCTGCCTGGGAGGTGCCGACACTGGCCAACTTCTGACCGACATCGATTGCCTTCCTATCTCCTCCCTGCCGACGTCAGTTGGCCTGACTGACGCCGATGATAATAACACTCTGCAACCCTTCACAAACTCCTTCCCTACTTACATCAGTGAAGATTTTAGCTCCACAACCTAACAATCTCCCACTTGGAGATAAAAAGATGCACTGTACCTATACCTGTACCCCGTCTAATCTATTTCCTGGCTTATATCCCTCTTCAAGATCAATCCTAAAGACAACCCACCACACAACCTATGGTGTACCTCCTATCATCTGAGTACCCTGTCGCATCTGAACCACAATCCCATGTAGTGAAGTCCTGACCCTGAATAACATGAATCCCTGCTGCTGGTCCCTCTCAAATACTTGAGAACCCACTTCTCTAAATTGGCTCCTAACTCTCTGATAACTCCCACTACTTGGGAAAACTCAGGCCTATACCAGACCTCATGTTATTTTGGACACTAAACTGTCCAGCCCTTAGTGTGCTCCAGCTCTGCATCCTACGTAATGAACCTTGCCAACACCTGATTCACATCAGCTCTCACTGGAGACAAAATCAACCTGTGATCTCCCATGTCCCCCATGCCAAAGAATTTTGCTGCTCCAAATTCTTCATAGCAAATCACTGAACTAATCTTACCCTTAGCTCAGCAAAACCCTATATGTACAAAACTGCTAGCAAACATACCATCCACATACAACAGAATGATGTTGCAATCATCATCCACCTGGTAAGACAAACCACAATAGTTACCCTGACATTGACTAAAGTCATGCTTTGTCATCCCACTGTCAAAACCTGTACCACTGTCCTGCAGCTTCCTCAAGACCATATGACCTGGTCTTTCGTCTCATGTGTTCGTTCTCTCTATTCTTCAACTAAGGTATCCATTCATCTTTGTGCTTTCTTCCCATTGGCAACCCTACCAAATCTCCCGCTTGGTTCTGCAATCTCTCCATGCCATGCTCCCACTGTTTCCTAGATCCTTCCTGCTCTGCAATCAGCAACAAGTATAAAGAAGAGGAACAACAAATTTGAGGCTTACTTACCACCTTCAGTCCTCTATATGGGCATTTGATACTCCTTGACAGCTCGTTGTCCACCCAAAATCCGTTATAGTGACCGACCTCGGTCACCACATAGTCTGCATCCAACTGACATTGGTTCCTGTGCCTGTCCTGACTACCAACCCTGCCGACGTCAGTGTCCCCTACTGTCGATGTTGGTCCTTCTGATCGACGTTGGTCTTACCTACTACTGACATCAGTTTTTTTGCTGATGCTGATACCTATGTTTTCCTGTAAGTGATGACTTTTTACCCGCAAGCTCTTTTGAATCAAAACCCATGTCAAACTGCCCTGTTCAGAAGTATCCAGCCCCATCCACTGGTCTCTGTCTGCCATCTACTCCATAAACACTAAGGCTTTCCATTTCTTAAGCCTGTCAAATATATCAGTCTTCCTCTTAAGAACATGCATCTCTTTCCTGCTCATGTGACCAAGCCTACAAAGCCACGTCTCTGCAACAAAAGAAGAATCAATAATATAAACAAGTAGATAAAGAGTACCTATTTTCTTACCACCAGCTAATTCAAGTGCATCCACTGTGAGAGTTCTTGTGCATCTCTCATCACCCACCTTTTCTAAAGAAATTAGCCACATCTCCAAACTTGGGACCTGCATGACCTCCTTCAACACCCATGTATTGGCCCCCTGTGATTTCAACTTCACTTCCCCTTTGCCACTTCTTTGACAAGGCTCACCAGCTCCTCTCCCTAGGGCTGCATGGAAAGAGGCAACATAATCTGTTATCCAAGATTCAACTTTATCCAAGAAACCTCACAGAGCATCCTGTGCAACAACCCCTGCAACATTTGCATCTTCAGTTCTTTCATGCTGATCTGCTACCAACCAACAATCTTCTTTTCCGTGCTTTTTCTTTCCATAGGACCGTAAGTGACCATCTGTGCTTTTCAACTCCTCCATTCTTAGCTTACTTTGATCTGCCATTGCTCTACTCCCACTCGATCAGAAACCCCTGAGAGTGACCTGTAACCAAACATAAAACCTGCGTCCTGCAACCTTAGCTCTGATACCACGTGTTGGGATAAATAACCAGAAGCACTCAATTGATTACCAAGCAACTTAATATGCAGAAATTAACCAGAATACACAAGTAACTAGAATTGAGAAATAACACATGATATGAGAGACAATACGCAACTTGTATTAAAACTCTTTCAGAAGGAAATATAACAAAGAAGGCTGCCACAGTTCTTCTTCCTTACACACATCTAGGGCTCCCACACCTCTAGGGCATAAACAGTAAATCTTCCCTCAAAGCTCTCTCTCTTAGGTCCCAACACCCAACTAAAACATAGAGTTGGTGTTCACCTTACACCTGTGCTCTACGCACTCCACAAGTGCTCCACGCACTCCACAAGTACACGCTGTACTCTAAGTAGATCCCATCTGATTCTACTCCCTATTGTGTTGCTGTCCTATACGATCTTGCACACCTGTGAACCTTGACCTTGCACACACATACACCTACAAATCAATGATCTTAATTACCCATGCAGATCTCCTATCGTAGCCATGCTCACCTGATGACCAAGATCATACATACATGAAGAACCCTGCTGATTCTCCAATCCAGCACCCACACCTGGTACTGTGGCACTAGGAGGAACACACCATTGCTCACCTCACACATAGAAGGAGCTTATAATATTGCTCTCTTACTCTCTAGCACAAGTTTACAATACAACTAATGAGTCTCTTAAATAGATCTCATGCAAACAATAATTAGACACCTAATTACAATAATTAGATCCACAGCTTCCAGTCTAAAATTGGCTCTTGACATGCAAACGCTTGGTTCATTAGCTAATTGCCCATAATACACGCAGTTCGAACCACACAGGTGACCGACGTCGGTTCCTATCTGCCTGGGGGGTGCCGACGCCGGCTGACTTTTGACCGACGTCGGTTGCCTTCCTGTCTCCTCCCTGCCGACGTCGGTTGGTCTGACCGATGCCGATGACAGTAACACTCCGCAACCCTTCACAACCTCCTTCCCTGCTTGCATCAGTGAAGCTTTTAGCTCCACAACCTAACAAAAAATGATTTTGGAGTATTCCTATTTGAATGTAAATAATTATCCTGAATATTAGTGTAAACTAGCTTGACATTACCAATTTTCTCAATAACTATGCCAACCAACTATTATGGAATAAGAGGAGACACTATAGGTGCCAATGGATATTCATATTGAATGCCTAAAATTTTAACCACTTGATTATCATGAATATACTTTAGACATTTGTGAATTTTATAAGGAACTAGTCTAGTTCTTTGTAACCAAGGTCTTCCTTATAACATATCAAAAACACCCATGCTTGGTAACACTAAGAAAGAAGTATGTAATATTAGAGGGCCCACTTGAAAGGGTAAAATAAAGTGTCTAAGAGTATCTTGTGTGTGGCCATCCAAATTCTTTCACAACTCTATATGTATGCTAAATATCCTTTTCTATATACCCAAGATAATGTAAAAGTGTTATATCTCACACATTTTCACTTGATCCATTGTCTATCATGACACTATGGATGGGTTGTGTATGACTGAAAAATAAGATAGATCTAAAACTTATCCTACTCAGTAATATCCAAGGTTGGATAAGGTAACCAACTAACAATCCACTTAGTAATACTTTTTTATATAGGGGATGTGACCAATTATGGATCCACTAAACCTAACTAAGGGATCTCTTATTACATAATGGTAAAGTAAAGGTTTCTAAACCTATAGTCAAATACCAATATGTAATAACTCTAGATAGGTATTATAATGTGATAAATGGAAATTATCTAATCTACTAAACTAACATACAAGCTAATCTAATAAATAAACATACAAGCTAATGTAGTGATCACCAAAGCTTGTGGCACAAATGAGGAGAATAATAAACAAGAAAATATATTTATTTTAAGCTAATATAGAATTAATGTAATCAAGGAGATATACAATTCAATCCATTAGTTATATAACATATACTTAACTAAAATATAAAGAGTTGGGAGTATACTTACCTTGTTTAAGTGAACTCGTCATGCCTTAATATTTTCCTTGGCCAATGGTGCTTTGTAAGATGTTGTTATCGCTTGTAAGGATCACATAGATAGATCAAATCTAGGCTAAAGGCCTTTTTATATGCATCCAATACCTCTAGAAAATAAGTGCTACTACTCTAAAGCAAAAAACTAAGCAATGAAACCTGCAAATGATAGTATAAGCAAATTTGTGAGCTATAATGATGCACAATAAAATGATCTTCTATTTATAAATGAAGTGAAGGGGGAATTTATAGCCAATTATTAAACCTAAACCCTCCTAATAATTTAGCTGATAATGTCAGTTGGGTCAACCTTGTTAGGTAGGAAATAAATCCATTAGGCCTTGAACTAGGTCGACTTGTGTTGATGGAGTTTCATAATGTGTACTAAATTCTCAACAAGGTTGATCAGGTCGATGTAGTAGGAAAAATGAGTGAAAGAGATATTTTATTAGGTAGGGGTTATTTTTGCCAGTGAATTACTTGGGGAAATGTATAAATGGGTTTTTGTTACTTAGGGAATTGGATAAGGGTAGCTTATAGTGGTTTTGAATAATGGTATAGGGGACAATATTCTTGTGAAGCACCGAAGGTATATAAAACCCTTTCCCAGTGCACCATTTAAGGCATGCACTCAGAGATATTGAGTCTTGATAGGTTTCTACAAGAAAGAAAACATCAATAAATAATAAATTTTATTTTATTTATGTGTATACAAGTTGTATGCCAATATATGCTCTAATGAATAATGCATGTCTATCAGAATCATCATCAATAATTTTTGAATCATCAAATGTAATATATGGTTTAAATTCTAGCTTTCTCATAATTGTATCAATAATACTATCAAGTGGATGCCCATATGAAGAAGGAGGAGGTTGAACATTATATGTATAATGTACTTTATAATTTTGTTTGTTATCTTGTGCCCCATGATTTAGAAAGACATCTTGATACATTTTTAGATTTGAATTGTCATTTTATTGTGGCTTAACCTCTTCAATAGGTGTGATAACAATAATAATATTTCCATCAAGGAGATCTTGTATTTTATTCTCGATCTTCATACATCTATTATTATAATGTCCCACATATCTATGATAATCAAAAAATACATTTTCATCAAAAATTTTAGGTGGAGGTCTAGATGGATCTAATTCATATGGTGGAGGAAGTGTAATAAGATTAAATATAATAAGATTTTGCAATAACATGTGAGGAGGAGAAGGTGGCCTTAAAAATTTCCTCTTTGATGGAATTTTTAATTTTAGTTATTGTAGACACTTCATTTTAACCACTTTTATGTCTAAATTATGCTCATAATGACTTTTCATAATCGTATCTAGGTTTAACCATAAATCTCCAACTGAACCAAATTCACCCACACAATTGCCATTTTAAACCAAAATTGTAATGATACATCCCTAATTAGAATAATGGATCATCTCACATCATTTATCTTACCAAGTGCATTCTAAATTAAATCAACACTTTACAAGTGTCTTTGTAGGATAATTAAGTTAATATTCAATTGACAAAGAAACATTAAAAAAATTACCTTTCTTCTAATTACCAATTAATCACCTTGATTAATTATCTTAATTATTCCTCTAATGTGAAAATCCATGGATTTGAATTATCATATTTTTCTAAAATCAAAATTAAATAATTGCCTCACATAGGTGATGCCATAGGGGCAAGTCAATAGAATGTAGTAGGGTGCGGGCATGGTGGCTTATGGAATGGACACTTACACACACTCTTACATCTCTTACACCCTTTTTACAAACTCTTACACTCTTACACACTTTAAGAGGATTAATGATTGTACTTTCTTCTAATGTGTCTTCCATACTCCAAAAAGGCCTTAAACGACATATCTTACACACTTCAAAGGTCTAATCATGGATTTGAGGATTGATCCTCAATACTCTATCTTAAGATGAGATGAATGGTTCATATTAGTTTAGGGAATCTATAAATATATCCCTCACACATCTCATTTCATCAATCTTCTTAATGTAAACTTACTATGCAGGATTATTCTAGAAATATTCATCACTCTCTCTCATACCAAGCCAAAGCCAAGACCTAGAGTAGACAAGGATAGGTGCAGACCATGCAACGAATAAAGCATTGGTGAAGACTTATACATATAGAAGCCAATATAAAATTATTTATAATGATTTCCAAACATATCTTCAAGGGAGGTAAAAGTGTTGTTTTTATCTTTCCAATTTGCATTTCTTATTTGATTAGCATAGCTCAACCTAGGGATTAGGCTTGAAAAGTTATGTCTTCAAGTTGTTTTGATTATTTAACTAATAATTGACTAATATCTCTTGAGTTATTGATCTTAAAAATATTTTTGTGGTTGACATATAACATTAACTTTAACTTTAGCCTCTTTTTCCCCCTTATTTAGGTATGATATTTAATTAGGCTTGCCTTGAAACTTGATAGTAGATGTAAAATGAACAATAGAGATATACTTGAGCTTGTTAAATGCAATCAATTTGACTTCATATTCTTTAAGTGTATGAGATAGTTCATCAAATGATCTAAAATTATCAAACATAATAGACTCTTAAAGAGGAGTAAGCAAGCCTTGAGTGAAAATATCTTGAAATTCATTATCTTCCATTTGATTTGACATCTTGGCTACAATGGTCTTGTACCCTAGAACATAGTCACTACTAATATAATTTTGACCTTGCTTAAGCTTTGGTATTTTAGTATAGGATAATTTATCACCTATATTGATATAAAATTGTGCTAAAAATTTATTTTTCAATGAGTTTATAGCTATAATTGATTATAGAGGAAGATCATAAAACCACCTAAGAGCATAATCCTTGAGGCTTCTTGGAAAGAGATTGGTTAACAATCTATCATTATTTGAATAATCTAAACATGTTGCATTTAAGGCATGCAAATGTTATTTGGGATCACCTTTACCTTCATAAATACAAATCTTGGGAGCCACAAATCCAATAAAAATAGGGTAAGATGTAATTTTAGGAGCTAAAGGGTTATATAACAGAGTACCAGAATCTAAGGAAGGACTAGCATGATAAATGGTTTGCTCCATGTTACCTAGCTTGGGTTTTAAAAGATGAAGGGCTTCCTTAAGGTAATAATTTGATGTGGTAATGGGAGGAGTATAGGTATCATGAGTAGGCATGGGCATGGTGAATTGGGAGGTACTAAGAGAGGTTTTAAAACCAAGGAAAGGAAGAGAGTTAACCAAAGGTGTGAGGGTGGGAGGGGGAGGATAGGGGGAGAGATATATTACTAAAATATGATTTTTTAAGTTAATCTCAAGCAACATATAGGAAAGAATCAATATTTTCAAGGTGTTATCTAGCATAATCTTGAATGTCAGCATGGTGTGTTTTTGTATCAAGGTCAAACAAAGGGCCATGCTGTTTCCATTTAAAGGGTGGGGATGGGTACTAAGACGTCTTGTGGTGATAAATTATCGACATAGGCTTCCTATTATTCCCAAGTCATTGAATATTTGAAAAAAATAATAGGTTCAAGTAGATAACAAGATGATGCAAATTAAGTGTGAAGAGGAAGAGATGAATCTTCCTTAATTGCTTTGTAAAGACTCCATGAAAAAAAAAATAGCATGGTTCAAAGGAACATTAGAAGCTACAAGAAACCACATGATTCAATGTAACAAATGATAAGAACATGTAAATACTACACCCATGATCAATACAAAAATGAAATAAGAAAATCTATGATATAAGAAGATAGTGCAAGCAAAAATTTAGTATGAAAGGGTGATTTAAAAGGGTTTTGAATGATGTATAGGCTCTTAACGATACTTGATCATTCATTGGGAAGTATAAGCCTAATATTTCAGAGTAATAACTATAGAGTTAGAACCATACCCATAGCCCAATAAACTTGGTTAAAGGGTAAGTTGAGAGTATCTTCCTGGAACTAACCACTTTAAGGTGCACTACAGAATTAGATGGATAGTATAACTTCCTAGTTGGTTCAAACAAGTGGATTCTAAAATACATGATTAGATATATACAATGGATATGAGAATTAGAGCAATCTCCTCATGCCATGATTTATATAAATAGAATAACATGAGCTCGTAATGATATCAGTTAGGAGATTATAGGCTTTTAGAATATAGTCTCTAAAACAAGTAAAATCAAAAAAAAAAAAATGGAAAATAAAGGCGATTTTTTTGGAAAGGACAACAACAAAATTCAACCCAATTTTGAAATAAAGATCCTCTATGTCAGTATTTATCTAAGGTGACAAGACAAATTTTTTTAGTATTGGATTACTCCAAAGTAAGAAAAGTTGAATCATTATGTTATGAATAATATTCAAGATTAAGGACTATATTATTTTAGTGTAAGGAATTTACATAATTTAATTGAAAACCTAAGATAAAAATCAATAAGAAGTATAAGAAATGTTGTATTCTAAAATCAACTTCACCAAAATGTTTATCCTTAGAATTAATTAAGTGTGGAAATTAACTATAAAGTAATGTAAACTTGAAATTTGATCTAAGAGAGATAAATAAGGTCGCTTGCTATAAAATACAATGATATATAGGATTTAAAAATGTTATAAATTACTAAATATAAAAATTAGGATTAGGGTTAGAGGGATGTCTTTATTAATTACTTTATACAAATTGTATTATGCTTTTGATGACTATGACTATTTAAAACTTCTTAACATGACCTACAAACCTAGTGTTAATTTAAAATTTTGATTTGTTACATACTGGGACAAGTGCATAGTAGCCAGATAAGGTCACAGTGCATTGTTTTCCTCTACTAAAACTCTATTTGTACCTAATGTGTATTGAATCTAAAAGTTTAAGGCTATTCACCTCTATCTATAGGTCAACTATTTCTATGTGATCTTTAATTTGACATGCGGATAACCTATAATAGATAAAACCTTAGATTGAATAAAGAAGCAAACAAGATCAAATGCAAAGGGGGAATATTTGGGGAAGTAGGATATGGTCAAGCTATCCACTGAAAACCCCTTATTGACCAGGTGTTGCCTATATAGTCTATATGGATGTCATGTCAATGTAGTTCTCCCTATGGGGATGATCATATAAATGTAATGAATGCGACTAATAAATTTGATTAGAATGCTTGACAAAGGATGACCTTAATCTAAAATAAGATAATGTTATCTTGGTCAATGACTGTATTACTACAACATAATTATAGTAGGGCTATTTTCTGAATAGATAAGTGCTTTTGAAATTGCCTTTTAGACAATAACCGAGGGGTTTGAAGTGCGACACTTGATGTGATCTTATAAGATAATATTTGAATTATTTCCAATAACTGACATTATTGATCATGTAGGAGATCCATTAGGAAGCATGCCACTCCCTCTTTTATTTAATTTTACATAAATTTCACAAATTTAATGGTAATATTTGTAATTCTCCATGTCATATACACTAGACTCAGATTATACAAACTACTTACCCCAATTTTACACTAGTTATACATCATTTTTGCACTAGAATTGAACCTACTCTATTTGTAATGGTTATTTCCCCATTTTACACCAATTTTACACTAATTTTTCACTAGAATACTCTATTGGGATTAATACAAGGGTTACAAACTACTTCACTACCATGGGTATGCAATGATAGAGTCAAACATACCTTGAGTTTGTTGGTGTAGGTTTTTTCCTACTTGTAGTTTTACCTACATAGTTGTTAGTCATCTTGCTTAGGGTTGTTAAGGTCATTAGGGTAAAATAATATTAATGTATTTTCTCATAGTGAGTTGAGTTTTTGCCTCTTTGGTGACCTAATTTGTCACTAAATAATGCACCTCATGGATAATTAATGAATGAAGGTTTTGATGCAACTTTTATTGTGCTGATTTTGCTCTCACCTACTACCAAGATTTTTATGCAATATTATATGTATAGATATATTATAATAATACAACATGGTATCAAATCTTATCTAATGATTAATTTACCATTTTTGAAATCCTCGACAAGATCTTTCTTGCATGCATTCTTGCTAGCTTTCTTGATTTTTGACATTTTCAAAGGTTTGGTGGTATTTCATGAAAAATATACAATTAGAGTCTCAAATCAAAAATTTATTCATGCCGTTAAATTTATAAGGTGTCAAAACCCTAGGATCAACTATAAACATGACCTAGTTTGTGACATTTTATTTTTGCCCTTTTTAGAGGGTTTCAAGGCCTTTTTAGTGATTTTACACAAATTTATACAATCAAGGTCTCTAAGGAAAAATCATTTTCTAGGTGTTTATAAGTTTTTAGAGATCATTGGTATTTAGTGATTTTTATAGTGTCATACTAATTCTAGTGTTTTTTATGACTTGGTAGAGTTTTTGTACTTATTTGTACTTGTTAGAAATCTTGACTACATCAACAACCCAATACCCTAACATCAAAACCAGAGGTTACGTGTGTAGTCTATAATCCTAGATACATGAAGGACCCATAATTATGGCATCAAAACTTTAGGTTACGTGTGTAGGTGTAAATCTTAACTGTAAGGAGGCTAAAAATTCCCAATGACTACAATCCTAACAAATTTATATAACAACTATAATTAATGACTACATCTATGACAAAAAGTTATGATGATTTCAAGGGAGGTGCATAATCCTAATGACTGCAAGGCTGGTGAAAAATCTAATGACAACTATGGGGATGTCAAGTTTCAACTTGTGAATTGTGACACTATTCATTTAAAATGTGGAGGTATTTTTGAGGTGACATCATGTGTAACCCTTATCCCCTAGTTATATGGGAGTTAATCCTCTAGTCATATGGGAGTTAAGCCCCTAGTCATATGGGAGTTAAGCCCATAGTCACATAGGAGTTAAGCCCCTAGTCACTTCTAACCCAAAAGTGCTTCACTTTTGATCCAAGGGGTCTTAAGTTTTTTTGTGGTAAGTTGATTAAAATTTTTAACCTTTTAATCCAAGGGGCCTTAAGTGTTTTTGGGGATTTTGACTCAAATTTTATTCAACTATTATTTCCACCCAAATTTTCCATGCAAGCAAGAATTTTAAACATGCATATATTTTGATTGATATCTTAAATTTGAGTGTCATTTTATTCAAAAGTGATTGTTTTTCATTCTCTATACATTGGGGCTCTTCTTGGAATCTCTAAAACTCCCTTCAAACCAACTATTATAATCTCATGGACACACTATTCGCTGATCCCAACATCTTTCTAGTTCCTTGTACTTACACACTTTATCAACTACACCCAACATTTATACAAGTGTGCTTATATTTACAAATTCAAAGGGGGGTCACTATAATAGTTTTAAGGGGGTACTATGTGGTGTTGTGAAATTTTATTTTTTGCATTTCTTCTTTACTTTCTATGATGACCTCTTTTCTGAACTATGGATTCAATTTTATTGAGTCCTCTCACACCATTTAATTATCAAAAATGGAAACACATAATGGAAATCATTTGAAATACAAGGGTTTTCATCAAGTTACAATGGGAAAAGAGATTCAACTTGGAATAGAAGTAGATAAAGTTAAATGGTTCAACTATTATGATAATGTCCACAGACTACTGTGTCTTTTTTTCTCTCTTGATCTACTCCTTCACATAGAATCTGCTACAACACCTAATAAAGTATGGACCACACTAGAAAATCTCTTTAGGAAGCATGATGTGATGAGAGGCCATGATTTAGACAATAAGCTCACTAGTTTGAACCTAATTGACTTTATAACACCCTACAAGATTTTTTCACCAAGTTTAGATCTCTGAGGTTACAATTAAAAGAATGTGGAATAGATAATAAAGATGATTAACTTGTTATGTCTATACTCTCCAACATGAGTCTAGACTATTTTGTGTTTGTGTCCACCTGTCATGCCATAAAAATGCTCTTAGAGCCACTTGGAAGATGCCATAAAAATGACTTGATTTGAGAGTGAGATAAGTTGATATAGATGGGCACAGTGAACTCCTCACAATCTCATGCACTTATTGCTAAGAAAGAGAAGACTTCAAACAACAAAGAGAAGAAAATCAAGATAAGGATGTAAATCCTCCCACCTACAAATCAAATAATGTGACCTCTTCTTCTAGTGTTAATCCTAAGAAAGATAGGATCCAATATGGGTTTTAATCTAGAAATCATGATGAAATAAAATGTTTGAAGAAGTAGATTGATTACCTCACTACCATATTTGGGAAGTAGAATATAGGTGTTCTTGAATCTATTAAACCATCTTCATCAACTCATGAATCCTCTAAGACAAATGACAATGGTAAATAAAAGGAAATATATAATGGTATGGGGAATGTGAAGGGTAAGGCCCTAGTTGTAGTTATACCTCTAAATCCTACATGGGTCATTGAATCTAGTGTTTCACATCACACAGCCTCTTCCCAGATAGAGTTTAGTTCCTTATAACCATGTGACATATCCTCTATACAAATTGATGATGCCACTTCTAAAAAGGTTCTCTAGAGAGGGTCTATTAAAAAGAGTGGTGAAACATTCAATAATGTTTTAAGTATTCCCTCACTTTCAACTAATCTCCCATTAATTTTCCAAATCACTCACCTTGGTCTAGGCATGTGAGTTGAGTTCACTCTAGTTTAATGTGTGTTAGATAGTTACAATGTGATACTGTATTGGCAATGGGAATGGTCAATCATCAGACTTGACTATATAAATTCTCACTATTTTTTCTTGACTCTCCTTTAGATTCTTCTTTGGACTCACTTGAACTTGATGACATTTTTGAACCTAAGCACACCTCTAATATTGATGTCTCTTCTTATAGCATGGATGAATACAATAGTGATGGGGACACACCTTCACCATCTCCTTGTCACCTTCTAGGTATTGATGAGTTATTTCTTGATTAACCTACCTTTGGTCCACTTTAGACTTTACAGGGAATAGGTTTAGTGATCCAAGACACATCAAACATTGAGTATTTTATTCCATAGTTATAGGGAATTCCATATTACTTCTTAGCTTCTACTCCCATTGTACCATAATTTCATAGAGAATTTAGCCCTCTTACCTTGCATGAGGAGAACAATTCCTTATTTAAGAATCACACCTTGGTTGAAGATCCATCAGGCACTTGGTAGACACATTAACTATTCTAGGGTGATCCACTCTTCAATGCATCTACTTCTAATCCATAGTCACTCCTAGGAACTCCATTGAAGGATACAAGGTGGTTATATGTAGTTGTATACTCTTGTGGGTATTTTTATCCCTCTTCTCTTCTTTGATTTCTTTTGGGGAGGATTTTTTTCTTACGGGTTTCCTAATTTTATCTACTTTATGGGAGTTTCAATGTGCTTGGGTACCTCATTAGGCCTCATTGTTGAGAGCCAATTCTCCTACCCATCTAAGCTACACTTCAGGTGGGTTGTTGGTATAGGCTTTTTATTGCTTATGATTTTACCTACATGGTTCTTAATTAGTTTGCTTAGGGTTGTTAAGGTCATTATGGGAAATACACTTAATGTATTTTCTAATAGTGAGTTGAGTTATTGCCTCTTTGGTTACCTAATTTATCACTATATAATATTCTTCTTTTGTAATTTTTGGCTAATTGATAAATGAAACTTTTGATGCATTTGATGCAACTTTTATTGTGGAAATTTTGCTCTCACCCACTCCTAAGATTTTCATGCAATCTTAGACATTCAGATATCTTGAAGCAATCCAATTGAGTTCTTGTGTACACTCTCATATATAATGAGGAATGGGGCATACACAATCCAATCCAAATTATTCAACTTTAATAAAATATCCAAGGGGCCTACCCTCCACAGTCACCATTTTTGAATCAATATTTGCAATAAAAAACATGATGATTTATGTACCCAACTAGGTGTATTCATTCTTTTTTAGTTATATCTTGAGTTTTCTTATCATTTATTATTTATTTTCATATTAAATAAGGACTATTTTTATACACGTTCCATTGAAAGTTTTCTACATGGAGCATAATTTGACATTGGAACCTACATTCAACACTACACTTCACATGTAAATTTAGGTGTGCTCTATTTTTCCTTTTACTCTAGTACTTTCACTTTACTACATTACTAAAATAAAAGGGAGGGAAAATGTAGTCACATAAATTTACATTTAAGCTAAAATGTGCGCTTTTGACCATCCTTTTTACGCACTTATCTCTTGACATATCATAGGGCCTTTCGACCACCTTCACTCTCTTTTTGCATTGGGATTTACCCTTGCAAACATATTAAGTCACCCCAATACATATCCACCTAGCTTCCACAACAACTTAGGATTTAAACCTGATTGATTAGTACCCTTTAATTAGTTGTTTCCACACTTTGGACAAGAGTAACCCATTTGGAATACGCACCCCGTTATTGTCCACCATCATGGATGTTTTCCTCCTAGCAATTAATGACTATTTCTTCAAAATTCAAAGTTACCTAATGTTTGGCCAAGGAGTTTTACTAATCTCTATTTGAAAGAATACCAAAAATACCACTATATAAAAATAATTCAAGTAATTTTTCAAAAAGAGGATTCTTAGTTGTTATGGACTATTGATTTGATGTTTTGTTGAGTGGTCTTTATTGACCCTTTATTGGAATATGCCTTTTCCTGAGGATTGTTTATCCTTGGTTTGAATTTGCTCATGGGGTGTGAATTTTACACCCCTTTTTTTGTATGATTAGTGTGTAATTTATATTTATTTATACTAATATATATATACACTCTTCAATAAAAAGAAAGTTTTCCACATAGAAAACCACTAGAAATCAAATCACATATTGAGATTAAATTTCCTATTTCTCCTAATTATGATCACATACAACCTAAGTATCCCTGAACTAAAGTATGAATACATCTAAAAATTCAAAATTCATAGTTGAAGTATCTAATCACATTAGAATTGTACTAATATCTACTAGTTTCACACACACCATTATAGGTTTGGAGAATTACATGAATTTTTATCCCTCTTCAAAAAATGTAAGCAATGCTCAACACATGAGGTGTTGATGTATCACCCAAATTCAACCACTAACCCATTTTTACTCCATGGTTTCACATTAGTCTTCTTACATGTTAAAGTCTTTGAGGAGAAAATCAATCACACATTGGTCCCAAAAGTGAATTAAAAGCTCCTGCATAGTCTAAAAACTAAAGAGGTGGAGGGCACACAAAAACCATGAAGATACTTACTACAAGACAAAAATGCCCCCTCTCTTGTCCAGTCCCAACACTCCTATCTGGAGGCCCTACTAGCTCTAGTTTCAATTTCCACCCAGTCATCATAAAAAATAAATCCAATCTTAGGGTCTGCAACATCCTAAATTTTAATTTTCTAATTAAGTATTTGAATTTATCCCTACACTTTATTTATTTAAAAACTTTCCAATTTTAGCATATTTCCAAATTAGCTATACCATTTATTATAGTTTGATTTTTCTTAATAAATTTTCTAATTAGGTGTTTTAACCTTTTAGGAATTAGATGGTGTAAATCCTATTTTATTAAAGGGTCAATTATAGTAATTCAGGGTATAAATATGTAATAAATATAACCACTGGTCTATAATAGAATTGAATTAATGTGACCTTTTTAAAAATAACAATAAATAATGTAAATAGGAACTTAGCTAGAAAATGATTGAAATGAGAGATCTGGAGGCTATAAATTAAGATAGAGGCTGGTCTAAGTATCATAAATAGGATCCAGGTGTCAAAACCCTTCCTAGATATTATCTTCCTAATTGGAAAGTAGTACCATGTGGTGCTAGTGTCCCTATTTTGGTAGTAGATTCTTCTATGCAGAACTATTTTAAACTTCTGGGTGCACCTATGTTTGGGTCAGTCAAGCCTATTCTTGTGTGCATGAGTTTTGGATATTTGTGTATGACCTATTTTGAATGATTTTATATGCAAACCCTAATCCTCAAAATACTTAGGGCATATAGTTGATACAAGCAATAAAATATGTTCTTAGTGGGGTAGGCTACACATCCTCAACACCCCACTCTAATGAGAGTTGCCTACATACCAATACTTTGAAGAGGGATCAAGACCAATGTAGTTATCCCCACTTAAATGTTGGTACAAGTGAAAGTGAATCTAGTATGAATGTTGACTTGAGTTCTTTGAATGTACTTGAGATTGGAAACATGAGTAATTTGAGCTTAGGAATGCTATAGATGGTTGGATGCAGAAGTAGGAAAAAATAGGGATTGATAACCTTGATTGTGCACAACTTATTCTAAATTTGTATTTGTAATTTGAGTCTAATTTCCATCTAGTGGTTAGAGGGATAAAAGTCATGTATATATATATTTTTTTGGTGCTTGTGCAAGTTTTAAAAGAGGTCTAGGTTGACCCTAGGTGGTCTTAAATTTAAAAAGATATCCATTGGTGGAAAAAGGAGGGAAAGGACAATAACACTAAAATTAGGACACTAGAGCCATGTGGTGCTACTATACCTATTATGACACTAGTGTATAGGTGGCATAACTTGAGGCACAAATAAAATAAATAGGATGTCAAAATGAGGGTTTAAGACTGGTTTAGGATGTCTAGGGATGCCTTTGGCCAACACGAAGGCTAGATAAGTGTGAAATTAGGCCCTAAGATAGGTCTAGGGCTAAGTTAGGAATGGGTTGTCTCAAGTAGAAATATTAACACTCAAGTGTCATTTTTAGGTGATTACATTTACCCCCCATTTATTTTAAAAATACAACAAAGTGAAATGACTACGATAAAGGAAAAATAAGTGTACCTAGAATTACCTAAGAAGTGAAGATCATGAATCTAAATTTGAGTATGTGAAAAATGTTCTATTACATGTCCTACAAATGAAATGTGCATAAATTAGTTCTTATTTAAGAGATATCAAAATCAAAGACAAAACTAAGTAAATAAGTAAAACTGAGTAAGAGATAAAACTAAGTAAAAAGATAAGAGAGAGGAAAGGAACAAATACACCTCATTAGGTATGTGAACTAATGCACAAACTTGATGACAAATTATGTGTGTGCATGTATATAATGATCAATCAATGAATATCTTGGACTACGATGATGGCTTGATCAATACCCATGTGTGGGTGGATTATGAACTCAATCTAGTTTTGACTCCATCATTTCCCACCCCTGCTTGGTGGATCATGAACTATGAATATCCTAGATTATACTGATGGTGTGTCTAACCCTCTCATGTAGGTGGCTCAATAAGTCAAGTAGACTATGAATCCATCATTACCTACCCATGTGTAGTAGATACATCTAAAACTAAAACTATGCAATGAAATAATAAATGTGTAACTAGATATGTTGGCTTTGTGGTAACTCAAGTTTATTATGCAAATTTGGGCCACTCAATAATTCCAACCACTACAAATGAGTAAGGCATGAACTTGGTGTCTAACTTGGAACATGGTGTCTAATGTGTATAATGTAGAGAATGATATGGATTTTGTCATTCCATCTAATCAACTAGTGTGTAAGTGAGCATACATAGACAATGTGTCATGCACATGCCCCTAAATATGATATATGAGCATATTAATTATGGAATGAGTTGTAATAATCTATATTTGTGTATCTGAACTAAAAAATGAGAATGATCATGGCATACATGCTGCCCCAATATGAGCAAACTAGTATGAATTAGAGCTAAACCAAACCAAAACTAGTAATCTATAACTAAACATGTGCAAACCTAGATTGTACCTACTATAATTTTTTATCCAATTTGGAATTTTTTAAAATCAAGGATACTGGATAGTAGCACCATATCTTGGATATTTATGCCATGTGGTGCTAGTTTCCCAATTTGGGTGCTAATATATAACTATTTTAAATTATGTGCAACTATAACTGATCTCTATGTCATTATTTCCCACTATGTTTTCTTGAGTCTTATTTCTATATTCCAAGCCTATGTGCTAAAAATTATACTCTGAGTACATCTAGATAGATTGATCTCTATGACAAACCCTTGTGAATGTCCCCTCTTTTGAGGGGATATTTTAAAACTGTGCAAGAATTATCCTTAGAAGAAAAAGTTATGCAAATGTGTGCTAGATAGAGCATATATGATATCTACGTAATAAACCAATATAATGTGCATACATAACATCAAAATGTAAGATAATCTAAGCATAAATTTGTAATGTGTGATGCATGTTAGATCTAGTATTCACAAGGTTATTAAAATAGATGTAACAATGTATATGAACAACAAATCTAAGTAATAATTGAGTATATATCTAGAGGATGGGGCATGATGTCCATCACGACACCCAAGTAAGAAGGGGAGATGCATGAGGTGTCTCATGGAATCAAAAATTGGAGTGTGTAATAAGCAAGAGATAAGTGTCATGGCCATGATGCATTAAAGAAAGTATACATATAACACACACAAGGTGCACAAAGTAGCCTTAGGGGCCAAAATATAAGGTGTTGGTTCCTAATTTTACACCTTTTATGCTCAACCTTGCACACTTGAAGCAAATGTCAAACAAAGATGGAAAACCCACTAGAATATCATTGTATTCAGGGGAGGGTTTGGCATCAAGAATGAACCAAATGTAGAAAATTATTGAGAGGCACCTACATAGGGTATGGTCAACTCCTTGCTAATTTTGGCTCTACCTAAACCAAGGTGAGTGGACCTATGGGGTAGGTTGATTACATGGAGAGATTATGAAATTCAACCTACATGGGGATTATTGGCATAAAGAGACACAAATTTGATTATAACACAACCAAAATTGCTCACTCTATTTGATAAGGGTTATCACATGGAATGAGCAAATGTTTTAGGCCAGACACAAGCTACTGAAGACAAATTTGAAAGTGATTGCAACCTTTAATCGAAAGGATATTCAACAACATAGGGTCTAAATAAAAGATTGCAATGATAGGATTTAAAGCACAAAATGTAGACACATGTCAAATATATAATGTTTATGCATCTATAAGCAAATAAAACTTAAGATATGTAGAGGGTGTGTTATATGCAGGGCAAGATAGGGTAAGAAAAGTTTATAGCTATAAAAAAGGGAGGGTGGTGCAATATAGGTCTTCAATCAACAAGAATTCCTTAAAATATTCATAACATCATTTATGACAAAGATTCAAAAAATTACATGCAAGCCAATGAAACCACCAGGGGTGATTTGCCTTATTCCATTGAATCTATAATCCTAGGGTGCCCTAACAAGTTATTCAGAAACATGTTTCCAAATATAATGAAAAAAGGGATTTATAACCTATCTCTAAACCCAAGATGACAACTAGTAATGAGAAAGGAGTGAGATGTCCTATCAAAAATGTTTTTAAAACATATTACTACACTTCATAAACATAAATTAGTAGAGAACCACATGCATTTTCATTAACTTTATAAGAAAATATTACATACATCAACATTTCAAAATGCTGCCATGGGGACAAGCATGGTGGATTTGCTCCATGTTGGATAAGGGAGACATATAGAGATGCTCTCAGATTTTGCTAATGGATATACAACTAAAACCACCTTAGCATGAGAGATAAAATACACACAACCATGATCCCAAAATGTGGAAGAGGCTATACTAAGGAAGACATGGGCCAACATAAATAACGAACATAAATGGCCAACCAACTTCATGAATAGAAGACAAGCCTTCTATTTATACATTTTTAATCTATAACTATGGGTCACAACTTACAAAATTTTAGAACAAGCCTTCAAGTTTTCCAAGATACTTCTAGCTAGAATATCTCCTTTTCCATGCCTAAGATATTCATCCACTTATAAGAAAAGAATCATTGTTACAACTACCTTTGTAAGGAATGATGAAGATGTGAAACAACCTTTGATTTCATGGATGGAAATATCTTCATTCAAGTTAGAGGGGGAATATTCATGGGCAAGGGCTAAACAAACTTTATCACCATGTGAAACTACCTAGAGATGCCAATAAATGGTTACTTGCACAACTATAACCTCCTAGACAATTGCCTTACTTTTGGTGCACACCATTAAACACCTTATTCTTGAAATGATGGCTCATGAATGATCCTATTATGACATGAAATAAAAAATGATCCATGTTCATGATTGGAAATATTAATTCTAGAATGGATCATGGATCTTCTTTTATGCTTTCCAAGCCCTTTAAAATATCCACCTCGACTCACATAGTTGGATCATCCTTGCCTAAGTAAATATAAGCGATAGATCTTGTGTGAGATGCCTAAGTTCTAATTTGTGACATGTAACTATTCTAGTTGTCATTTCTACATTTTCTCATAGGATCCCTAACTTTTCAACCTTGGTTATGCACCATCAGATTTGGATGGGGTGAGAAAACACATTCCATTAGATCATGATCTAAGGGGTGGGGCATTATTGGATACTACCTTTTACTTGGACCTAAGGATATGCCACTTGGTGGCCCTATAGGATTCTTATGTACCTTACAAATAGTCTCTACTACTTCAAGAACCCTCATACCATGTGGAAGTATCTTACTTGATCTCAAGTCCCATTGAACTGTCAACTGCTAGCTCACACCATCATATCTTTAGAACATTATTAAACTTTAAATCATGCCCCATGAGCTTGACACTTGTCATGCATACACTTATCCTAGGTTCCTTTGACTATTTAGCTTTGATCACACACTATTGGATCATTCTACTCCATGTAAATGCATGCCATTAGATCTTCCTCCATTTGAAAATAAATGGTTATTTTATGGGGTCTAAAATTGATTCTCATGTAACCATCTTTGAACATTTGAATCCCAATGGCTAGTCCCTATAGATTAAATTTGATGTCTACGTGCCCATCGAAAATGTCCACGAGGCTATCATACCTACAATTGAGAAATATTTCTCTAGGGACTTTGTTCTACGAAAATTTTGTCTAAGTCTTTATTTTTGGCATTCCTATTTGCTTTGACACTTCTACTTTGGGATTTTCTTTGGCACAATTATCCTACAAGAATTCTTTTAGGTATTTTGTTGGGATAATTGTTCTAGATAAAATGTTTGAGACAATTTCCTTGAAGGATTTGATTTCACATTTTTCTCGCAAGATTTGAGTCTCTGGCCTTTTATCTTCATCGAGATAATTGTTTCAGACATTTTGTTTGAAATAATTTCCTCGTAGAAATTGACATTTGTAATTTTTCCAAAAGAGTTATACCTTTTCACTTTTTCCAAAAGAATTGAGATTTATCTCCTCATGTCTTCATCAGGACAATTATTTTAGACATTTTCCAAAAAAATTTACTCGAAGAAATTGAACTTGGTACTTTTCCCAAAGAAATTGAATTCTTTCATATTTTTTGCTCGGGAAAAACTCCCAAAATAAATAGGACTTTTTCTCCATAACGAATTTGCTGAAAGTACCTTTTGGGCCCTTTGAACATACCTTTTAAAAGTTTTTTCAAGGGCATTTGCCCTATATAATTGCCCTTTGGCCTTTTAGAATAGCCCTTAGATCTCTTGAAAGTGCCCTTCAGACCTTTTGAAAATGTTATTCACCCTCAAGACTTATCCTTCAGACCTTTTGAAAGTGCCCTTCAAGAATTTTACAAAGGAAAAATCCCTGAAGGAAATGATCCTTTGGAAATTTTGCAAGGGAAAAATGCCCAAAGGAAATGACCCTTCAGAAATTTTGCAAAGGCAAAATGACCCTTTGGAATTTTTGTAGATACTTTGGCCGAAGTAAATAAGTCCTTACAATTCTTTCGATCCTTTTGTGTAAGCAAAATGCCTGAAGGTCAAGTGCCCTTTGGACCTTTTGCCATAGACAAAAAGTTTGAAACAAATGAGACTTTGAATTTTTTCTAAAACAAAGGATTTATTTCAAGCTTTTTGTGTGGGTAAAATGTTTGAAAGGAAAGTGCCCTTCATACTTTTTTATATGGACAAAAAGTTGAAAACAAATGAGCTAAAATAAAGGAAATAGGCCTTCAGGCTTTTTGTTCAGACAAAATGCCTGAAGGAAATGACCCTTCAAATAATTTGCACAAATGCTTTTTTAAAAAGACTCTAAGGACTTTGTACCAAGAAAAGAGCAAATCAACACAAGGAAATACCCAATGTAAAGTTTTCAAAGGAAATACACTGAGTAAAGACCAAGTTAAATCACGTAGCCTCTTAAACATGAACTTGACCTTTTCAAAAGAACACTTTGGAATAGAATTTGGGCTAATGACTTAGACATTGATTTTGACAAGGGTTTAATTACTTTAGTGAAATTTTGGGCACTAAAACTGGCTCTTGCCTAAGGATGCATACCCCCTATAGGTGTGCAAAGACCATAGAACACAAGACCAGGTGCCAATCTATAGGGCTACTGAGTCAAGACTTATCAATTTTCAGTAAACATTCATGAAGGCTCTACAAAACATGGCAAACATAACAAAAAAAATCAAGAGGATCTAAAAATGAAAACACAACAAAACGAATAGAAAATAATTTTACAAACAAGACCCAAAACAAAGGGGTAATAAAACAACAGAAAGACAAAACAATCAAACAATATATAATATAAATATTATTTGGACTCAGCTGAAGAAATGCTTTAGATATTTTCCATTACCTAGCAGCTCTAGAATTTTTCCATCCCTTAATCTCTTTAACTTTTCCAATAGCTTGGTGGGCAGTATGAAGTAAAACAATCTCTGTACTTGCCTAAATTTACCGCTGCTAGGCTGTAATAAGATGACACATTGAATCAAATCCTTGGTGGTCAGTATGAAGTAAAATAATCTCTACAGTAAATTCAATGGCCAATATCTTGGTGGCCATTGAATTTTGCCATCCCTTAATCTCTTTAACTTTTCCAATAGCTTGGTGGCCAGTATGAAGTAAAACAATCTCTGCACTTGCCTGAATTTACTGCTGCTAGGCTGTAATAGGATGACACATTGAATCAAATCCTTTTTACATGATCTCAAATATGGATAAGACTAAGACAAAATGTTCTGGTACTCATTTAGAAATTGTAAATAAACATGCTTTTTAGTTACAATCACGTGACTACCAAGTAAAGTGCAACAAGATCAATAATGTCATTTGTGCACTCAAGGTATTGATTGAAAGGGGTCTAAAACTTTTCATATTCAAGGGCATAAAGGATAACCCCATCTTCATTGAATGACATCTTCCAAACAACATCCTTGTTGTCAACCCTAGCATCAAGAACTACTAGTTGCTCAATAATGTCCATATTCCCAATGGATTCACCTAATTCTACATCTATGTCCAACATTTCTGTTGGAGCACACTCTAGATATTCAATTACATCATGGTTGGGCAACTCATATGTTTATGTTATACCATCATTATAATCAAATTCATATGTTGGGACACAATTTATTGACTACACTCTAAAATTGCTCTATAGTAGTAGTATTCATCATTTCTATGGAGGTAGAGAACTCACATGGCGAGTCTTGATAATTGAACATCATAATCTCATCATCACCATTAGATACAAACTCAATATCATCTAAATATTCATCATTGGGTTTAGCTATATCACATAGGAGATGTGGAAGAAATCACCTATCACACCAATCAATGTCTAAATTATAATTCATAGCATTTACATTGGTATGTAACACTTCAGACACTTCCTTCATAATCCCTCTATCCTGACTTCCAACATCATGTGCAGGCCTATGAGGTAACCCATTCTCAGCTCTAGCCAACTTGTAGGACATCTCTTTGATAGTGGAGGCAAAATTCTTAATATTTTCCTCAAGCTTGGCTGCCTTAGATTGTGCCTTTTTTGGATTAACCAACTCTGCATCAACCTGATTATTCAAAGGCATACCCACAACCTTTATGTTACTTTAAATTTGGATGGGCATATTTAATTCCAACCATAGGTTCATGGGAACCTTGTCCCTCAAGTAATATGAAACCCTCTTATCAAATGCATTACAATATTTGATCAAGCACACTATCTCACTAGGCCTACTATTTTCAAGGAACCACATCATAGCCTTGTTGAACCTTATGTTAAAGTCTTACACACACTCATTAGGGTTCTTTTTTATATTTTCAAACTCAGCTAAAAGAAACCTAGGATCAATTCTATCACCATACTGAATTCTAAAAACATTCAACATCTTTTCCCATAAATCAATGCATTCATGGGGAAGGGAATGGAACCATTCATGAGCATCATCCTCCAGCATGTGCACAAGTAATTTAATGCACACATCCTCATGCTCAACCTCATATTCTTCGATGATATTATGAAAAGCCCTCAAATAATGATCACCACTAATTGCATTATTCCCTTGGAATCTTAGAAGGTATTTCCTTACTTCATTTGGGACTTCATTAGGATAGCCTTCCATTTCATCAAAATTGATAGGTCTAAATTTAGGAATTCTAAATGTAGGATGCTCATTTTTATCCCTAAACCTTATGATTAATTCAATAGTAGGTCTAGGAACAAATGGAAAAGGGATATGAGGGGATGAATGAGGTGGACTTGGTGGATCAAACTGAGGAGGGGATTCAACTAGTTGAGAAGGAGATGGATAGTAAATGGGGAAGTAAGGTTCTGAATCACTAGAATAGCTATGATTAAAATAATTATGATAATCTTTAGCAATTGGAATTTCAACAAATAAAATCTTAGGATTACCAAAATTTCAACATCCCACACAATCACTATCAACTACACTTAGTTCTTCAATAGGTCTCCAAACTTGTCTCCTTCTTTGATGAACACTTAGGGACAAGACAAGTTTCTTAGACGCGTCATCTTTGAAGAATGATCACAGTCCTTTCAGCTTCACAAGCAAAATAAATCTCAAAGTTGAAGATATTAAAGATGGGTATTGATGAACTTTTGGAGTCACCACTAGAATCAAAGTTCTAGAATACAACCATTTACAAACTTGAAGTGATACATACTGAAACCATATCTTGTTGAAGTTAGTGATGATATGTGAAAGTAAAGACAATGAAATTTTTAGATTCATGTTTAGCAAGGGAAAACCTCCTCAAAACATGATAAATCCACTACTCTTTACAATAGACTCAGTAGATGTCAATTATAATATCTCAAAATTTCTTGGCATGTCCCTAGTGGAGTACTATGACATTGATGACCAAGATACAAAGCAAATATTAGTAGATAACTTTATAACATAAGTTACTTATAGCTCTAATTCTCTACAAGAGTCCTCAGTAACACAAGTGCCATGGGTGTCTTTTCTATCCCTGGTAATGGCTCCAGTAAACTGTTGGTTCCTAGTTGTACACCTCTTGCACTCATCCTTGTACACTTGAAACAAATGACAAATAAAGATGGAAAACTAGTTAGAATATCATTGTAGTCAGGGGAGGGTTTGACATCAAGAATAGACCAAACATAGAAAATGATTGAGAGACACATACAGAGGGTATGGTTAGCTCCCTGCTACTTTTGGCTCTGCCTAAACCAAGGTGAGAAGACCTATGGGATAACTTACTCACAAGGAGAGATTATGTAATTCAAACTCCATGGGGATTATTGGAACAAAGAGACACAAATTTGGCTATAACACAACCAAAATTTCTCACTCCACCCAGGAAGGGTTATCACACAGAATGAGTAAATGTTCTAGGATAGATAGAAGCTACTGAAGATAGATTTGAAAGTGATTATAACCTTTACTCGAAAGGATCTTCAACAACACAAGGGATAAATAAAAGATTGCAATGCTAGGATTTAAAGCAAAAAATGAAGACACATGTTAAGTATACAATGTTTATGTATTTATAGGTAAATAACACTTAATATATGAAAAGGGTGTGTTATATGTAGGGCATGACAAGGTAGGACAAGTTTATAGTTATAAAAAGGGGAGGGTGGTGTGATGGAGGTCTTCAATCAGTAGGGATTCCTTTAAACATTCATAATATAATTTATGACAAAGATGTAAAAAACTTACATGCAAGCTAATGAAACCACCAGGGGTGATTTTCCTTCATCCATTGAATCCATAAACCCAGGGTACCCTAACAAGTTTTTCAGTAACATGTTTCCAAATATAATGTAGAAAGGGATTTATAACCTAGATCTAATCCCAAGATGACAACCTGTAATGAGAAAGGAACAATATGTCCTATCAACAACATTTATAAAACATAATACTACACTTCATGAATAGAAATTAGCAGAGAACCACATGTATTTTCATTAACTTTATAATAAAATATTACGTACATCAACATTTAAAAATGCTACCATGGGGACAAGCATGGTGGATTTAATCCATGTTGGATAGGAGACATATAGAGATGCTCTCATATCTTGATAATGGATGTACAACTACAACCACCTTATTAAGAGAGACAATTTACACACAATCATGATCCCAAAATGTGGAAGAGCCTATACTAAAGAAGACACAAACCAACACAAATGACCAATACAAATGGATAACCAAACTCATAAATGGAAGATAAGCCTTCTATTTGTACATTTTTGAATCTAAAACTATGGATTGTAGCTTGAAAAATTGTAGAACAAACCTTCAAGTCCACCAAAATACTTCCATCTAGAATATCCGCTTTGCCACGCCTAAGATCCTCATGTACTTGTAATAAAAGAATCATTATTTGAACAACCATTACAAGGAATGATGAAGATGTGCAAAAAAATTTAATTTCATGGCTAGAAATATCTTCATTCAAGCTAGAGGGGGAATATTTTTAGTCAAGGGCCAAACAAACTTTATCACCATGTGCAACTACCTAGAGATTTCAGTGAATAGTTTACCTACATAGCTAGAACCTCTTTGATAACTACCTTACTTTTGGTACACGCCATGGAACACTCTATTATTATAATGATGGATCGAGAATGATCTAGTTGTGACATGAAACAAAAAATGATCTATGATCATGATTGGAAATATTCATCTTGGAATGGCTCATGGATCTTATTTTATGATTTTTGAGCCCTTTGAAAGATCCACCTCAGCGCTCATCATTAGATCATCCTTGCTTGAGTAAATGTGAGCCATAGACCTTGAGTGAGATGGCTAAGTTTTAATTTGTGGCATGAAACCATGCTACTTATCATTTCTACATTTTCCCACTGGATCCTTGACTTTTCAATCTTGGCTATGCACCATCAGATCTGGCTAGGGTAAGCAAATGCACTCCATTGGATCACAATTTGAGGTGTGAAGAATTATTGGATACTACCTTTTACTTGAACCTAAAGATATGCCACTTGGTAGCCTTGTGGGATTCTTGTGTACCTTACAAACAATATCTACTACTTCGAGCACTCTTCCACCACGTGGAAGTATCTCGCTTGATCTCAAGTCCCATTAAACTGTCAACTGCTATCTCACACCATCAAATAATTGGAACATGATCAAATTTTAAATCATGCCCTACGATCTCAACACTTGTCACACCTATACTTGTCTTAGGTTATTTTGACTATTCTACTTTGATCACACACTATCGTATCATCTTGCTCCATATAAATGCATGCTATTGGATCTTAATCCATTTGAAAAATAAATGGTTATTTCACAAGGTCTAAAATTGATGCTCATGAGACCATATTTAAACATTTGAATCCCAATGGCTAGTACCTGTAGCTTAAAATTGACATCGATATGCCTATCAAAAAATATCCATGAGACTATCATACATATAATTTGAAAATATTTCTTTAGGGAATTTATTTTATGGTAGTTTTTTCTAAATCTTTGTATTTGACATTCTTGTTTACTTCAGTACTTCTACTTTAGGATTTTCTTTGACATAATTATCCTACAACAATTATTTCAGGTATTCTATCAAGATAATTATTTTAGATAAAATGTTTGAGATAATTTCCATGAAGGATTTGACTTCACATTTTTCCTACAAAAATTGAGTCTCTGACCTTTGTTTTTCATTAGGACAATTGTTTCAGACATTTTGTCTAAAACAATTTCCCCACATAAATTGAGCTTTGCAATTTTCTTGAAGGAATTGGATCTTTGCACTTTTATTGAAAGAATTGAGACTTATCTCCTTGTGTCTTTGTCAAGATAATTATTTTAGATATTTTGTCCAAAATAATTTCCCTACAAAAATTGAACTTAGTACTTTTCCCAAAGAAATGCAATTCTTTTAAACTTTTTGCTCGGGAAAAATGCCCAAAAGAAATATGACTTTTGATCCATAGAAACTTTTTTGAAAGTACCTTTCAGGCCCTTTGAACATACCCTTCAGAAATTTTGTCAAGGGCACTTGCCCTATAGAATTTCCCTTTGACTATTTAGAATGACCCTTAGATCTCATGAAAGTAGCCTTCAAACCTTTTGAAAGTGTCCTTCGCCCTCTAGACTTATCCTTTAGACATTTTGAAAGTTTCCTTTAGGAATTTTACAAGGGAAAAATGCCTAAAGGAAATGATCCTTCAAAAATTTTACAAGGATAAAATGCTCGAAGGAAATGACCCTTCAGAAGTTTTGTAAAGGCAAAATGACCCTTCAGACTTTTTTTAGATACTTTGGCAGAAGTAAACAAGTCCTTATAATTATTTCTAGATTTTTGTGTGGGAAAAATGCCCAAAGGGTAAGTACCCTTCATACCTTTTCTCATGGACCAAAATTTCAAAACAAACGAGACTTTATATTTTTTCCAACATAAATGATTTATTTTTGGCTTTTTGTGCGAGAAAAATGTTTGAAGTGCAAGTGCCCTTCAGAATATTTTTTGTAGACAAATTTTTTGAAACAAATGACATAAAATAAAAGAAATAGCCCTTTAGGCTTTTTTGTTTGGACAAAATGCCTAAAGGAAATGGCCCTTCAGATAATTTACATGAACACTTTTTTTGAAAGACTCTAAGGACTTTATACCAAGAACATATCAAATCAACACAAGGAAATACCCAATGTAATTTTTTCGAAGGAAATACACTAAGTAAAGACCAAGGGAAATCACCTAGCCTCTTAAACATGAAATTGACCTTTTCAAAAGAACACTTTGAAATAGAAGTATTGCTAATGACTTAGACATTGATATTTGACAAGGGTCCAATTACTTCATTACAATTTTGGGTACTAACATAAGGGACATGGGCACATATCACTAATATGAGAAATCAAGATATACAAGGGCATGTTCAAATGTCCACATATGTAAACAACAATCAATTTGGTTTAGATCCACATGGAAGGACATGTTCAAATGTCCACATACATAATTAGGAAGGCACACAAGGACATGGGAACATGTCTAAAGCATATATATACTGAAAAGAAGTGGTGTAGAGCCATAGAGTAATGGAATATTTAAATGCCCTAGAATATAATAAGAGTAGAGATATAATCAATTCTAAACTAGGAAAGGTAGAAATGAGAGTATGCATGAACATGTAATATAAATTTGTGTAAGAGCTAAGATGTACATAGGTTGAGTCTAAAGTAGTAGTAGTTAGAAAAAAATATAAGTAGGTGTAGCATGATCAATATAAAGATATAAAAATGATAAATCTATGATTTTGAGTTTTTAAAGATGTAACTTGTTAATTGAAACTGTGTATAGGGTAACCCTAAGTGGGAAAATGTGTCAAATGAAGAACCCATGTATCTGTGTATATGCCCCTAATGGGTAGATAATATAAAAGATGGATTAGTGTAATGGACTTGAGTCTTTTAAGTAATTTATAAACACTCAATAAGAATAAGTGAATCATGAATGCATGATAGAAATTGACTATACTAATATAGCTAACATATGTAGCGTCTGGAAAATATAATAAGTGTAAACATGGTAATGCCTACAATCTAAAATTTTGTATTTTATGAGTAAATATTTGGATGTTTTTTTTTTGTTTTTTAATATATTATATTATTTATATATATTTTAGATATAATCTATGTACAAGAAACATGAAAATTAAACTATATACAAGGATCAAGAAATAAAGAAAGTATGTATAAGAAGGGAGGAACAATACTAATCGATGAGTCTCATGGGAGACTCACTATCAATGTGGCCTATGTCAAAAATGATAATGGTAATCTCTCATGTAGTGTTATTTTTATGTTGGATTTGAATGGTGTTTTAGTATGAATCTGAGTATTTTTCATCATCAGTATAATAATAATCACAATAACCTGTTATTCTAGTGTTGACTTATGTTATATCTAGATGAGTAGAGGGAATTGCCTTATATTATGGATTTGACCTTTATAAATTGTGATTTATAATATTGATTATGATTTTTCCCTTTAAAATTGTGCTTATTGTAGGCATATGGTTATTTAGAGGTTCTTTTACTAGAAATCCTCTTTTGATAATGTTTGTTGGCTTAGCATGAATTTGACTTTACAATTTAAGTTCTTGATCTTTTTATAATATTTCCTATGTATCTAGATATTTTTCCTTGATAAATTATATTTGTGAATGATTTATCTTAGGAGGTTTAATAAATCCCAAAACTTATTTACTAACATTGTCAACTGCTAGAATAAGAGTAGTGATACCTTGGGCCTGCTTGCCCAAACCTTGACCATGATAATCAAACTATTGTAGATATTTTTGACCAAACCCATACTAATTTGAAAGTTGAGATTCATTTTGGAGAGGTAGATTTAAATATTTTACTTGATTTACCTGTGCTTATTGTACTTTTTCTTCTTCTAATTATGCTTTTTGAACCTTTTTTATTATGAGTTATGCTTTGGTGACCACTTTTGTACTATTTATAAATTTGACCCTTTTAGAATTTTTAGATGTGCCATTATATGTTATTTGGATGATGTGTCATTATTTGAGTTATTTTTATCCATTATCTATTGTATTTTCATTTTTAATGCAAAACATGAATCGATGTGGTGCCCATGTATTCGATGATATGCATAATAATTTCTGGATATCCTCACTGGGTGTAGAGTAGGTAGGTTGATTAAATTAGCTTTAATAATTTCCCTTAATATCTCACTTGTACTCTTATTAGACCCTTGTAAGATTTTTGAATCACTTATAATAGATGCATTGTGTTAGAATTTATTATTTGGATATGAAAAAGTGCTAGGCACAAAATTACTAGGTGTAGATGCATATACATGATGAATACTAACATATTATGAAGACTTTTTACATGTAATTTATTTTTCAAATAATGTGACATATATAATTAATAACTGGTTTTGATTCTATGATTTTGATATTAGCCTATTCATAATGATAATTTGATCCCTTAGAGTCTCACAAGTGCAAACCCTAAATGCTTTTGATTAAACATGTAAGCATACACCCTATAGGGGAGAGGTGTGGATATGTTGAGTATGGGCATTAACAAAAATAATCTAGGCTACTTCATCTTGTGGAGGTTGATATCATCAATAAAAATAGTATAGGCTACTTCATCTCATGGAGGAGTGATAACATGGACATGCTTAGAGGGAAATTAGTTATCACCCTCATGGAGATTTGGAGGAGAAGGAGATTCTTTATTGTACATAAAATATGACATTGAAACTTGAAACATAGTTGTTAGCTTATGTACTAAATCTTCTATGTGTGTAAGGGTTTACTTGTTAATAGAATTACACATAAGCGAAAGATAACATGCTATGAAATATGACATATATTTGAATTGATTTAAAGTATTATGTACATATGTGTTTATGTCATCTTTGAATTTATTCCAAATGAAAGGAAACAAGCATGCAAAAGAAGCTAGAAAACTTTATATTAAAAAGTGATAAACTTAATCTATCATTATTATCATGATTATATGAAATAAAAATTATAAAATATAGGGATTTGAAATATAAGTGTGGGTCTTAGAAAGATGGAAACATAAACCTAGGGTTAGGGTTTTGTGCAATATTTGAAGTCAGGTTCACCAAATAATGTCTCTGACCATCAACATGTCAAACACATATCAACACTACATCATGCTCCTCTTGGGCATGTAGGTTGTACTAATCCACCTCTCTATAAATGATTAAGGGTGAGCCCAATCACCTTGTTGAGGCAATGTCAGTATACTCACTGCTATATGCTTATATACCCAACAATGTAATAGTATGGAAGACCTAATACTTCCTACACACATCTATTAGGTAAAATGGTATAAATATAAATACAAGTAGACTAACATAGTACAACCCCATGAGTACACAATGCCATGTTCCTCTATGTCTTACACTATCACATGCATCTTGTATGAGATAAATACCCTAATCTGATCTATAGCCACAAATGAAGCTAATAAAATCATTAAAAACTTTCACAACCGTGGAACATTCATTGTGATAATCAGTGATAATAATATATCAATATAGTTCCTTACATGATGAGTCCCCATAAACATTTTATAAAAATACATAGTAGCCCACTACATAGCTCGATCACTAGTATCCTCCTTTAATATTACTCTTGGCCAATAATTGGTAACCATAAAATCCTATACACATCCTCCAGGGTGACAGTCATATCCCCAACAAGTAGCCAAAATGTGCAGGTATCTACATCCCACCTCTCATATAATGTAGTCATTATATTTTTATCTGAAGGTATTGAATCTAAGGATGCCATGTGACTTAGACAATCTCTCTCTACCATGGCAATCTTTTCATCTATCTAGGGCAATCCCCATAATGTCTCCATCATCCGACCACTCTAAAACTCTTTCATGCACAAATCAACCTATAAAATACAACCAAAACCATCACTATCATCATAAAATATTAGATAAATAGAAAATAATAATAAAAACACTAGTAAATAATAATAAGCATCATAAACTAGGCCTAATGGACACTAGCACTACATATGGGACAAAACTCTGGACATTAGTGCCATAACTAGGACACTAGTGCCATATCCTGGATACTAGTGCCATTATCAGGACATTAGTGCCATATTTCTAAAAATGGCCCTAAATTACCAAATTTTCAATAAAAATAATAAAATATGTACAACATGAAACAAAAATAGGAAAAATAATTGGCTCCTTACCAGGGTAACTTCTTCCTTAGCTTGGATAAGCGCCTCTACTTCCTCATACCAGGTCAAAGTCTCTTCTCGTCTCCTTGACATACTCTCTAGCTCAAAATAAACAATCACTATCAAGTCAAATGATTAAAATAAATTGTTAAACTAATCAACTCACTTATTTAACTCACATTTATAAAAATTTCAACTTACTAAGGTTGACCTTGTGCACCAATTTCACCAACTAATACTAACTTCTTTTACATGCAATATCTAGAGAACCATAACTCTAATTTGTGATCTATTTCTTGTGCATGGGAATTTACCTCAATTTACCTTGCCTTGTATTAGTTACACTAATATATTTATTGCATTCAACTCTAAATAATGACAAAACTTATATTCCCTTAACAAATTAAATCTAGACCGAAGGTCTATCCGATTACCAATTTCAATAGCTAACTCCCTCATAATTGACAAAATATTCAAACCAAAAACAATATCACCCCAAATAACTATCACCATTATATATATCATTACCACTTTTGGTTAGACACCCTTACCTTAGTATTGACCCTCTCACCAAAAAGCGGGGCACATACATAGAAATTGATTTAGATATTTAGACACATGGGTTTACTTAGAGATACATATTTAGACACACAGGTTCACTGAGATATAAATATTCACATACACATGTTTACTCAGATATACATATTCAAATATATAGTTTGACTCAAATATACAATTATACTCAGATATAAATTTTGGCTTAGATATATAGTTTAACTTAGATATATACTTTGACTTAGATATATAGTTTGACTCAGATATACAATTTGACTCATATATATAGTTTGGCTTAGTTATACATTTTGAATCAAATATACAATGTGACTTAGATATATAGTTCTACTCAGAGATATAGTTCTACTCAAATATACATTGACTCAAATATATAATTTTACTCAATATAGTTTGACTCAGATATATAGATGTTTAGATACACAGTTACATTACTTAGATATCAAGATTAGGGGCATGATGCAGGGCACATGTCCTTGATATCTATTTTGAGATTGATAGGTTACACTTAGATCATCACTATAATGTCACCAAGATGCCACTAAGATTTCACTAGTTTGGCTCACATGACCATCTGTAGCGGTTAATCCATAATATTCCACCAGACCTAGATTATGCAAGCTGAGTGATAGCTACGACCTCCAATTTTAGTTCACATATCAGAGTGGTGGTTTATCCACATATTCAATTTACATACTCAAATTTAGTTCATATATTAGAGTAGTGTAAAGTAGGCCTTGTTTCTCCACAAATTTAGTTTACATACTCATTCAGTCAAGATATCAGGGTGGGGGTACAAGGTTTTATTACTCATGATTCAAATCACTATTTATATTTAATAAATAGGGAACCCATATTGTGGATTTAATATTCACATACTTCACTCAAACTCATGTCCACTTCTTTGACCAAGAAGTGATCCATGTCTAGAACACATCTACATAAGTAAGCATATGTATGCGTTCATCTTTTTCTTTTACTCTAATACTTTCATTTCATTGCACTACTAGAATAAAAGGGGGGAAAATGTATCCACCCTAATTTGGTCAAGCAACAAAAAATACTATGTATTTTGTTGCTCTTTCACATGAAGGTCTTAGTGATGAATATATCCCATGTTTGCATGGTCATTTTGGGTCTTTTATTCTTTTTTATGTCTTCTTTTTCCTTATTTATTGGACCCCCAATGGTCTTAAGTCACCTCCTCCCAATCATAGGGGACCCTAACTTTTATTACCTGATCTTAACTCTATTTTTAGGCCTTAAAACACCATCACCATTATCTGGACAATAGTGCCATGTAGTTCTAACATCCAATTATGACTCTAGTAGCCAATAGTCATATTCTCCTATGTTTTGTTAACTAACCCTACCTTGAGCCTTCTCTTATGTTTTTATCCCTCTTTTTATGAATTGTTTTCAAATAAAGGTCTTACATTAAAATCAAATTTCCTTATATATAAATAGCCTCATAAGACACTTTACATCTAGCACTTACTATTTTGGCACATAATTACATAAAATCAGTCAATAATGCAGTTCAATAATCTACATATTACTTAGCTATCACATCTAGACATTGCATGCTTGATCAAATAAGGTCCTAAATAAAAGTCATTCTATCATACCTACACATTGAATATGCACATTACCTAAGGGAGATCTACATGTGATCTAAGACCCCTAGTATTGGGGTTAATGTAGGCAACACCCAAGACAATAAGGGTTTTGCTTCATATGATCATAATATCCCACAAACTAATTTTTCCCATTCTTTTACATTTGATCCAATTGTTGTTTCATGTGTGAAAGAATTTTTTAGGGTTTCTAAAGATATTTAGTCAAAATAGTGATAAAAACAAGATTTTAGAAGACACAAAATCACCTACAGGTCCCCCAAAATCTCTTACAACTTATTTGAAAGTTTTAGATAGATCTTCGAAGGACACTATCACCACATGGTGCTACTATCCTCATAAGGGTGCTACTATCTAAAGCTTGATTTTGACTATAGTCATAAAACAAAAGATGTCTGACTAATTCTCAATATAGATTCAGCGTCCTGAGTCATAGAAACACCTATTTTGCTCTAGATAAGTACACTTTATTTACATCTTTTTTATTTTTATGGGAGGAAGAGTAATTATGAGTAGAGGCATATTTTATGGGAAGGAGATAGAGGCCAGTTTGAGTGTTAAAAATATGATCTAGGTGTTAAAACCCTTCCTAGATAGTAGTGCCCTAATTGGATAGTATCACCATCTGGTACTAGTGTCCCTATGTTAGTGGTAGTGTCCTCTATACAAAATTATTTCAAGATTTTAGTTAGACATATGTTTAGGTCTATCAAGCCTATTCCTACGTACACACATTTTGGATCTCTGTGTATGACCTATTTGACTAATTTTATGTGCAAACCCCAATCATCCATGTTGCTAGGGAATTTGGTTGATACAAGTAATAAAGTGTGTTGTTAGTGGGGTAGGCTAGACATCCTCAACACCCCATTATGATGAGATTTCCCTACATACCAATAATTTGAAGAGGGATCAAGCATGATGTATTTATCCCCACCTAAGTGCTAGTGTAAGTGCAAGTGAAGCTAGTATGAATGTTGACCTAAGTGATTTGAATGTGGTTGAGATTGGAAACTTGACTAATCTGAGCTTAAGAGTGCTTTAGATGTTTGTATGCATTTTTAGGGAAGAATAGATATTGATAACCTTGATTATGCACAACTTATTCTGAGTTTGTATATATAATTTTCATCTAATTTCCATTTAGTGGTTATAGGGTTAAAAGTCATGTATATATACTATTAAAATAGGTCTAAGATGTCCCTAGGTGGTTTTAGATTTGAAAAGACAGCTATTGGTGGAAAAAGGAGGGAAAAGACAATAGTGCCAAAATTGGGACATTAGCACCATGTGTTGCTACTGCCCCTATTATGGCGCTAGTGTCTAGGTGGTAGAACCTAAGGCATGAAAGGTCAAGATGTCAAAATGAGGGTTTGGTACTACTTTAGGGATGTCTATGGATGCTTTTGGCCCTCACAAAGTCTAGATATGTGTGAAAATAGGACCTAAGATAGGTCCAATGCTAAGCTAGGGATGGGTGGTCTCAAGTAACACTCTTAGCACTCAAGTGTCTTTTTTAGGTGATTACATTAGGGTATTTACATCTTTGAGTTCCCCAAATTAAATTGAAAAAATGAAAAAAAATGCTATCTACCAAAATATAAGATAAATAACATATATAAAGAAGTAATCTAGTATCTCATGTCATGATTAAGTCCTAATTTTTTGTTTTTTTGAGAATATTTTAAATGTTTTTGTATTTTTAACATTTTTGATTAATTTTGTATTTGTTTACATGTTTTCAAAGGCAAACAATAAGGCTTTGAAAATATAATAAAGGGAGGGCTTTGAATAATCTGAAATAAGTGTCGAGGCATAGTGTGCACTATATGTAATTATAAATACTAAAATATAATTTATATAGTGCCTTAGTCTTATACACTTGGAAAATACCTATCATGGTTGTAACTTTTATTTATAGACCTATCTGCTACTAAAAGGCTCACATTTAATATCTCTTTTATTAGAAATACAATCACTAAGAGGGGGTGGGTGAATCAATGGGCCCAAATAATCCAACTTCAATTTCAAACCTTTCAAAACTCTTAATCAATTACCATAAGCATTCATGAAGCATACATATCATTCATATCAATGAACAAGAGAGACAAATCAAGATCAAGCACATAACAGACGACATATGTAGGAAATGCTCTTGGGGGAGAAAACCCACTGGAACCTATAATTAGACTACTATCCTATAATAACAAGAACTAATTTAGATCAGTTACAACTGATTAAGGAAATACCATCCCTTATTTTAGTGAGAATGTAATCCCACAAGGAGCTACTACACCTGTCTAGCTAAGCTACCATAGTAACTAGAACTTTAGCAAGTTTCTCCTTAAAAGGAGGTTATAACCCCCTAGATGTTGAGCTGTAATAACAACACCTATAAACAAAACATATCCTATAACATTGATTGCCTACCAGTTTGATGGAGATACAAATTATATCATCTCTCTTCAACTTTGCACACTCAATGCATCCAAAACATCTTTTTGGATCACCTTAGACCTCCTCGCTCATCCTTAATATGAAAAAGCACTATTATGACATTAGAAACATGACCCATAGGTCATAAACATAGTATTTAATATGATTTGGTCATCAACTGATCTACTGGGCACTCTACCTCTCCTTCACTCCATAACTCTCACATGCACACCTCTTGTAAGTCTTTCACAAATCTAGAAATAGTCATATTTAGTTTCACTATTTATAGAGCATTCATGAATTATATTGTCCATAATCTTTACTTGTTAGCCACAATACATTCCTTCACCCTTTAGGCATCTAACATGGGTCACACTTAAGCATAACTCTCTTTCAAATAAGCCTACGTCACCTTTTAGGTCCTATGAAGACCCATTCACCTCTTTGACACTTTTTTGAGCAAACTAAGGATATAAGACTACTTAAAAATGCATGGAACCATTCCAAATGACTCTTTTGACATCCTCAAATGATCACAATTTCCAAAACACTCTTATGCTAAAGCATAATTTTCACAAATAACATTCTGTATACAGTCACCAAGAATGAACACACAGTCACCTTCTAAGCCTTTGTTCATACTGCATATGATTGGTCAAACCTTCATAATGCACACATATGGTCCTCATGGGGTGTACAACATACTCTAATATCTATCTCATGATGAAACATCAAAACATCATCAACAAAAGCTCAAATATCATTCTTGGGTTACTTGTAGAGCATGAATGAACACATAGTCAAATTTGAAGCTCAATATATTTGATTGTACTAATAATTAGACCTTCAAATTAATATGAACAAATTCACCTTGAATTACTCTACAAATTTTCTTTTTACTACATGGTAAAATTATATAAAGATCAAAATTTATGGATAAAAACCCAGGCACTGGTCTTTCCTTTATTAAATTCAAATATTTGAATTCAAACGGTCATAGTTAAACATTGAACACTATGATATCATCTTGTGTCCTTGTTGCTTAGATTAACCATGCACTGTCAATCTTATTTGAACTTTAACTCATAGTGTGACACTACCCAAACATTAAACCTCAAATAGTTGACCTCATCTCATAAAATCTTATAATATTGACTCAATAATGCATCGTCAATCTCTATAGATTATCTAGGTCTTTATCATGCATCACTCACCCTTAGATCTTGCTCAGAACTCCCATGATTACAAGACTTGGTACCCTCATGTGCTTTCTAAAAATTTGACTCTTTGAATTCTATACATTCCATTAGATTAATCTATATGATTACCCATAAACTGTTGGATCTTCATTTGGTTTTGATCTTTATCTCTTACAAAAATGAATAAGTATGGGAACCATTGAAATTTGCTGGGAAGGCTAACTTTAGACCTCAATAACTTTTTCTGTGCTTAGATGCATGATCTAAAATTTAGAACATATGATATCCTTACATAGGAGAATCCAACCATATATAAATTTGCTCTTAAAACCTTTACTTGTGTAAGATATAATACCATTAATATGCTCATTCAAATTTTTATACCACAGAGCCAACTATGCCTAGAACTACCTAAAAGGCCAACTTTGCACATGCATAGCTTTTGATGCACTTCATTTCATGACCTAAAACTTAGCGCATAGAAACTAGGCACAAAAATGAATAAACCCATATGATTGAATCATTCTAAAACTACCATACATGCAAAATATGACTGCATCAAAATTCTTACTTAGCTTTTCTTGCCACATGCAAATTTGGCTATGGGAAAACACTGTCAAACTACCTAGGAGCCCAACTTTGCACTTGCATATATTTTATTATGCTTAGTTTCATGACTTGAGATTTAGCACATAAGATATTATCTCATAGGGAAATTAATTTATATATCAAACTACTCTTAAAACTTTCATACGTGTAAGATATGATGTCACCAAATTGCTTACTCAGCTCTATTTGAATATAGAAAACACTATCAAAATACTTGAGATCCCAAATTTACACACACATATCTTTGGATGTGCTTCATTGCATTGTTTGAGATTTAGAACATAGAAACTAGGGACTAATGTGATCACAACCATATGACCAACTCCCCTTGACTTACCCACATGTGGTAATTATGATGTCAACAAACTACCTACTTAGATTTTTTGCTACTAGACCCAAAATGTCTAGATGAAAATAATGATCAACCAGAAGAAATCCACTCATACATACAAGAACTCAAATCATATAAAACTTCTTATGTGACCTCTTGCACATTCTCAATACTTTAGACTCATCCCTAATCATCTCAAACCATGCCAAAGCTAAATATCAACCAAACCTTATTCAAGCATACTAGGGCAAGCACATTGCATACTTTATCATTGTCACTAAGACTATCAAGGCATTTCATCCACTTACCTAGACATCTCCATGACATCACCTTGACATAAATGAAAACTCTCCAACATATTTGTGCCTAATTTCTTATCTCTTTGTTTGACCATTTTTATTCTGATGACCAAGTCTTTTATAATGTGTAAAAAACTCTAAACTTAATTATTATTTTTCACTACCAATTCTAGTCCTATACCTATTTTCTAGCTTCATAGACACTTGCATCCCATATAGACACATTGATGCAATTATCCACCTTTCCTACAAAGTGTCAAGTGCCCAAAAGTAATCTTAGTTTAAAATGAAATGCATCTTAAAGGTTATCCTAAGTGATTTAATGTGAGATATTTATAAAAAGGATTGGTATATATAAAAGATTAACCCTTATTCATTCCTCACTTGGCAATCACCTAGAAATCACACATAAATCATAAAGATATATACCAAGAAGCACTCAATCAAGCATTCAAGTGAGAAAACCTTACCTATTTATTCCTATTTCTATATCACTCATAGGATTAGTATTTACATAGGTCTAAATCATTCAAGGATCAACCCATGAGCCATATTTTCTAAGTTACAAGATAAGTCATTACATGTCTTTGATTATCACACATTACATCCTTGTACACACACAAGACAACATGTAGGAGATAACTACACAAGTCTAAGGTCATCTTCAGAGTATTATCTATGTAGGTAGTTCCCATTGATAGAGATGCCTTTAGGGTAACTTGACACCATGAACCCATTAAGCCATTTTTCCCATAATTACTCTAAGGGTGAAGAGCAAGGGTTTGATCATTTGATAAAGAGTGATAGCTTGCACACACTATTCAAAGACATCAAAAGAAAGGTGACATAAAACCTAAATGGCTCCAGTTGGTCACATCCAAATTAGTTGGTATTCTATGTAGGACACTTGCATCAAAGTTAAACACATGCATTGATATAACTATCAAAATCTGGTGCAAGCATATAAGGCCACATAAAGAATATTTCTAGAATATGATGATTATTCCATGATAATCTTCCATTTCACTTCTAGCTTATTTCAGATGTGACCTACATTCACACAATATACCAACTAAGTATCATTTGTTTCAAATTTATTACAATATTGATCAATAACTATAATTTGCTATTTAGCAATCTTAGTTGTATACATTCTTAAAATTATTTATTTGAGTTTTCTATTAACTATCCTACTCATTGGATTAGTTCACCATCCTTGTGTTAAAGCTAATATAATCCCCTTAACACTAGATACCATACATATCTAAATTTAGGATCAAACATTTAGTGATCCTCATCTCCGAGTCTTAATTTATAAACCTATCTTGGTCTAGGGTTTCCAACCTCTTAGGGTTTCAAATTGTGATTGGTTTTTTCATCTAAAACTTTACCCCAGGGTTTTACACTCATCTAGTTAGAAGGAGTTTTGTGTGCATATACTTGTAATTTATTCTTCCTTGATTGGCATATTTTAGCTTCTAAATAGCTCTATTTTAAAATTAATTAGAGGCTATTTCTACTCAGGTTTGTATACTCAAAAACCTCTTTTTACTCGCCCAAATTCTATGCAGCTTTTCTAATTTTCACAATTTACTTTGTTTAATAACTATAGACATACAAGGCAAATGATGTACTTATTTTATAATTAATTTTTGGATTTCATTAAAATTATTATTTTATTCAAAAACCTCTCATACATCTATAAAATATATTCTTGATTTATATAAATTTATGATTATTTATTAGAAATATTTTAGGATTTGCTTGTGAACAATCCACATTATTTGGCTTATTTTTGATTCATAACAACTTAAATTTTAAATTCCTCAAAGGTTTTCATAATATTATTGATCTTAACAAATAAATATTTTTATTTTCTAAAGTTCTATACATATTTTATGAATTTTGTATCTTACATTTTTAGTAAATATAGATCTATAGTCTGTATAATGTACTTTTGTTTCCCTATTTTTATGGGTTTGCCTTATTTCTTATTTTTGCTAAAAAACTATATCACATTTATCAAAAACCTTGAAAATATTCTAAAATTTCTATATCCTTATTATGAAAAATATTACAGATTTTTCTTTGAGGTTTTCAACCTTATATGGTTTCAATTTGCGGTAATTATCTAGTGTTGATTTTTCTATCATGTTGGAATGCTAGCATTTGTATGTATTTTCTTCCTTATTCTCATATCAAATTTTAGAACATTTAAAATGGATAAAAACTAATTTATTCTTCCTTATAACCCTAAGGAGGGTGATAGCTACCATCCTTCTTACTAGGTCCATGATATCACTTCTTTAAGGTGTAAGGTGGATGTCAAAATAAGATAACTAACAAACCCTTAAAAAACATAGATGGTATGTGTATGCATGTTCAATTTGAATTACTTGTGATTTGCCATTATGAATCTCTAAAAGATGAAAACATCAATATGATCAAGCTAATAGAAGAGTTACAAAATCAAAATCAATATTTCAATTCAAATTTCACACCATTAAAAAATCATGTTACATACCTACAGAAGCCAAAATATGTTAGTGTTAATCCTTTGTTTGCATCTTCATCTATAAATGTTATACCCTACAAGATTTCATATCCAAATTAAAAGATACAACATAATACATATACAATAAGTGATTCAAAAAGTGAACAAAGGCTTAATGAGAATCCAAGTGAAATCACAAGAGAAATGATTTGAAATAAAGTGATTCAACCACCTCTTCTACATCCTATAAGGAGATCAAATTACTATTGTGCATATCATAAAATGCATGGGCATCATACAGATTATTGTTTTTCATTAAATAAAAAATACAAAGTCATAAAGATAGTGGTGATTATGAATCCCTTAAAGATCAAAACTTCATTATGAGCAAGCTAATAAAAGAGTCACAAAATCAAAATCAATATTTCAGTTCAAAGATCACATCATTGGAAAATCATACTACATACCTATAGAATCCAAAATATGTTAGTGTTAATCACGTGTTTGTATCTTCATCTAACAGTTTTATACCCAACATGTTTTCATATCTAAATGAAAAGATACAACATAATACATTTAAGAAAGTGATTAAAAAAGTGAACAAAATCTTAATAATAATCTAAGTGAAATCACAAGAGAAATGTTATGAAACAAAGTGATTAAACTACCTCCTCTACATCCTATAAAGAGATCAAAATATTGTTGTGCATATCATAAAATACATGAGAATCATATAGATTTTTGTTTTGCATTAAAGAACAAAATATGAAGTCACAAAGATAATGGTGATTATGAATCCCTCAAAGATCAAAACATAACTATGATCAAGCTAATAGAAGAGTTACAAAAGTAAAATTAGTATTTCAGTTCAAATATCACATCATTGGAAAATCATATTACATACATATAGAAGCTAAAATATGTTAGTATTAATCATGTGTTGATATATTCATATATAAATGTGATACTTAACAAGGTTTCATATCCAAATTAAGAGCTACAACATAATACATCTACAACAAGTGATTCAAAAAGTGAACAAAACCTCAATAAGAATCCAAGTGAAATCATAAGAGAAATGGTTCAAAACAAAGTGATTCAACTACCTCCCATACATTATATAAAGAGATCAAAATACTATTATGCATATCATAGAATGTATGGGAATCATACAAATTGCTTTTTTGCATTAAAGAACAAAACACAAAGTCACAAAGATAATGGTGATTATGAGTCCCTCAAATATCATAACATCACTATGAGCAAGCTAATAGAAGAGTTACAAAAGTAAAAATAGTATATAAGTTCAAATATCACATCATTGGAAAATCATATTACATACCTATATAAGCCAAAATATGTTAGTTTCAATCATGTGTTTGCATCTACATCTAGAAATGCTATACCCAACAAGGTTTCATATCCAAATGAAAAGCTACAACATAATACATCTAAAATAAGTGATTCAAAAAGTGAACAAAATCTTAATAAGAATCCAAGTTGAATCACAAGAGAAATGATTCAAAACAAATTGATTCAACTACCTCCTCTACATCGTATAAGGATATTAAAATACCATTGTGTATAGTATAGAATGCATGGGCATCATACAGATTATTGTGTTGCATTAAATAAAAAAATTCAAAGTCAAAAAGACAATGGTGATTATGAATGCCTAAAAGATCAAAACATCACTATGAGCAAGCTAATATAAAAATTACAAAATTGAAATTAATATTTCGATTCAAAGATCACATCATTAGAAAATCATATTACATACTTATAGAAGCCAAAATATTTTAGAGTTAATCATGTGTTTGCATCTTCATCTAGCAATATTATACCCAACAGGGTTTCATATCTAAATGAAAAACTACAACATAATACATCTACAAAAAGTGATTCAAAAATCAAATCTAGAACAAGCAATATTACAAAAAGATCTAAACAAAAAGGAACAACTATAAAAGTCAATGTTATAAAAAGAGTAAGAATAAAATTTGAAAAATCAAACTCAAGATAAGCAAACAAAAATTCTAAAAATAGGGTTCCTAACAAAGTAATTTTGAAAGCATGACATGCCTAAAAAATCAAAGGATACAAATATGATTGACAAAGATCCAAAAATCATATCTATTTCATGTATCGAGGAACACATAATTAAGTGCAATACAACAAAGTCTATGCTTTCATCCTTAAATAAAGAAGTCAAGGCAAAAATGACATATTTTCATAGTGTGCAAGAAAATATGCATGACTCTTCTCTATCCCATAATGAGATATAACATTTTGACAAGAATGAACATACTCAAAAATAACAAACTTTTAATAAAGAAACTCCAATCTATGGTGCAGTTGGTTTTTCATACACAAATGCTTAAAATGACACATCACAAGTTCAAGAACAACCTAATAAGTTCCATGTCTCCTATAATAATGATTACATTGATGATTATGATCCTAATACTATATAATATTGGTAAGATCCTAATGATATTGATTACAAATATGACATACATGATATAGAGTCTTCACAGAGGCATCACTTTGAAGAGTACATTGGCTTCTAGTAACACTTTTCCTTGTACAGGTTTTCTTTTCTTATCCTTTTCAATATTCAAAAAATTCAAAAAAAGTCAAATATTTCTAAAAATACTAAAAAATAAAATATTCCAAAAATACAAAAACATTCAAATAATTTAAAAATATCAAATTTTTTGAACATGCTTCTAGTTATACTATTTATTATATATATGTTATTTTATCCATGTTAGTAGATAACATATCATTTATTTCCTGTATAAATATATGTTTCATGCATTATTTGAGTGTGATATAGGCATACCCAAATACAAGATATATGCACATACAAATGTCAAGCCTTCCCTCCACTCATGTCCTAAGTACATTGGGGGCATTTACTTATTTGATCATAGTACATCTAGGTTGTATTATTTTATGATCACTTTCCATTATAATATTTGAGCTTATACTTATACATGCCTATATCATTTTTATACCTTTTCTAGTGTACTTGATATGCTATATACTTAAAATTTATTACAAACCCATATGTTTAGGAACTAGTATGTTAGGTTCATGTTGGTTGCATATATTCCTTGTTTGCTATTGTCTTGAATTGTATTATTTATTTGAGCATTTGAATAATAATGGCCCCCATGCCATTATTTCCTATTTGGACATTTAAATATGTCATTATTTTTTGTATGTGGATATTTGAATGTGTCATTATGTGGTTTTTGGATAATTGACTAAGTTATATCCCTTAGACCATTTCCTTTTGCATTAATTTTGAGTGTTCTTGTGCGTGTGCTTGATTTCTTGCTGCCTATGTATTGTTACTCTTTAGATTTTGTCATGATTTATATCCTACATGTTGGGACTTGATATGATCATATAATATGTAATTCATTGTTATATCTACCTAGAAATGATACTCTTATATGTTACATGGTTCATACACAACTTATATAATTATTTTATCATTTTAAGGTAATATAAATAATAAATTCTACTTCCCCTAACCTCAAAGGGGGGGGAATATCAGTAGGGACATGTCATAGAGGCACAAATTATAAATTTTCATATTTTAGTGAGGGCATGTTATGTAAATATGTTCACCACATTTATACCAATTCTCAGATTCTCTAGATTTTAGTGGAGGCATGTTATGAAAACATGTCCTCCACATTTACACCTATTCTCATATTCTCTAGATTACAATGGGGGCATGTTATGAAAACATATTTTTCACATTTACACCAGTTCTTAGATTTCCCAAATATAGTGGAGGCATGTCATAGAAACATGTCCTCCACACTTGTACTAATTTTAAATTCTCTAGATTTCACAGTTATATGTTTCAAATACACATTTGTGGAAATATTCTATATAATGGTAATGTTATTATACCCAGATTTCAACTTAAGACATATATGAGGTGCATATGTCATGAAAAGGCACTTAAAATTTTAAAATCAAATCATTTTTTAGATTTTAAATACTATTATGGACTGTTATCATACCCAAAATGGATTGTTATAGAGCTAATCTACTGTAGTAGTTGGTTCATATTTAGAAGGTTGAGTTGATTAAATAACTCAATCTTACCAATATTATAAGTTAGATTTGATTAAATCATCTAAATTTACCAAACTTCTAGGTTGGATTTGATTAAATCATTCACCCTCATTAGATATATATTGTGAGTTGATTAGACCTCTCACACTCACCAGGGTATGCACATATTTGGGTTACATGATTGAGATGAAATAAGCTTAATAGACGTGTTTCATCTCACCATTACACTAAGGTTAGGGGCAAGTTTTCTCATATATGTGTGTGTGTGTGTGTGTGCTTATAGGTTTAGAATTGTCCTAATCTCATCTTCAATGCATCATAATGAGGCATCCTTTCAAATCGAATTGTTACAAGGAAAGATGGTTGCATCAAAACACATGTGTAGTCCTAACCTCACTCTTATTACTTTCAAGAATTTCAAATTATTTAAATTTAAGAGTCTATACACTGATTATATACTGTAAGATGTTTTTGGCTATAGGTTAGTCACTAGCAAATCACTCAAGTTGGGATCACACAAAGACATGATGTATCATACACACCCAAGTACACATTTATTTTATTTAAACTAATAATTTCATTACTAGATTAAAGAGGGTGAATGTAGATACTAAAACATGATTACATAGTACTTCATTATTGTACACTTGACAAATACATTCATGGTTGTAAATTTTAGTTCTAGATTTGGTCGCTATAGAAAGGGTCATGTTCACTATCTCTCTGTGCCTAATTACTTATCTCTTAGTATGACCATTATTATTCTAATGACCAAGATTTATATAATGTGTAAAAATCTCTAAACCTAATTATTTTCCTTCACTATTAGTTCTAGACCTATGCTTATTTTATAGCTTCCTAGACACTTGCATCCCATACAGATACCTACATCAACATAAGTGTCCACCTTTCCTTAAAAGTGTCTAGTACCTAAAAGTCATCCAATTTACAAATGAAATGTATCTTTAAGGTCAATCTAAGTGATTTAATGTGATATATTTTATAAAAGTTATTGGTATATACAAGATCAACCTTCATCAATTCTTGGCAATAGCCTAGAAATCATATACAAATCATAATTCTATATACTAAGAAGCACTCAATCAAGCATTCAAGTGAGAAAACCTACTTTAATCATCCCTATTTATGTATCATTCATAGGAACAATGTTTTCATAGGTTTGAAGTATTCAACAAGTAACCCATGAGCCATATTTGCTAAGTTACAAGCTAGGTCACTGCATTTATTTACTTGTCACACATTACATCCTTATGCACACACAAGCCAACACATCAAGGAAAACTACATAAGTTTGAGTCCCCCTTCGAAGTATTGGCTATGTAGGTATCACCCATTGACAAAGGGGTTCTTGGGGAAACTTAACACCATGAAACCACTTTCCCACAATCACTCTAAGGGTGAAGATCTAGGATTTGATCATTTGAAAAATAATGAAAACCTATGCACATTATTTGAAGACATAAAAAAATGTGATAGAAAACTTAGAAGGCTCCAGTTGGTTGCATCTAGATCTAGTCAATATTTCATACATGACACGTACATTGATGAAACTATCTAGATTTGACACAAGTATTTGAGGCCATATAAAGAATATTCTTATAATTTGATGAGTGTTCCAAGATCATCTTCTAGTCCACTTCCAACCTATTTTAGATCAGACTTGCATCCACATAGTAAACCAACTATCATTTTTTTCCAATTTATTTTAATATCTATCAATAGTTATACTTTATTATTTTTAGCAATTCAGTTGTGTAAATTTAAAATATTATTTATTTAAGTATTTTATTAATTTACAATCTCATTAGATTAGTTCACCATCCTTATGTGAAAGCTAATATAATTCCCTTAACCCTAGATACACTGCATATATAAATTTAGGGTTAAATAAGAATAACATGATATTATGGAGAAAGTGAGGGCAAGCTATACATCCCCATTAAATATGTGTATCAAAATAATGTATCCCACATGTGTGGAGATAAAAATTTGCATGCCATGAAATATGTGTATTCTAATCACTATAGGATGACTATTACAAATGTTTGGATTGAGATATATAATCAAGAGGTAAGTGACAAATTAAACAAAGCCAAGGGATAAAATAATAGAATAATAAAGGGGATGCATAGATAAGAGGAAGATAAATAGAGTGGAAAGTTTTACACCTTAACCAATAACTTGGTCAACAAGATGTTACTATGAAGTTCATGCATAACATATGTAATCACCATTTAAATTCTATGTTAAACCAACAATTGAAATGGGATGCTGATGTGTAGGTCATGTGTCATTGAGAGTGTTGTACCAATATTTTGCACGATCATAATCATCTTTTTGGTCTTGAAATTGTGGTATGTTGTTCTATTCATTACACACACACACACACACACACACACACACACACACACACACACACACACACACACACACACACACACACACACACACACACACACACACACACACACACACACACATCCAACTACAACATAGTGTGTTATTGAATTTTCCAATGTCTTTGGATTTGCCAAATGTGTTCTATCATGTATTTATGTTGTGATTATATTAGTTGTCTTTGATGGAATGATAATTGAAGAATTATTTTATTTTGTCTATTCTTTCTTGATGGATTCATCATAACCAATATAGCTTCCATCTTAAATGTGACATAGTCATGATCTATACCCATTATTCCCCCCATTATTCTCAACCATGATTTTACTAGTTTTTCATTGCATTGATCCAAGATAGGGTCAATGTGAAATTTAACATAGCATGCTCTTAGACCATGTGTTACTGGAAACTCATTTATCCAATGTAGCATTGAGGCTTGTTAATATTACCTAAATGTTTTTTTATCATACCCTATATATTGGATAAGTCTCATGATACATATATTGGCTTCATGAAAAGAGGAAATCTTGACCTTGGTACATTCCTTGCCATCAATGTGAAGACTAAAAATCAAAGGCTATAAATATGAAGAATACTTTTTATGTGCCTCCTTTAGAAGCATATTAACCTTATTTGGTATGTCTTGCTTTTGAATTTACTTTGTGAGAAACCATTTTTTGAGGATGTTATCTTTCTTAGCCTAATTTTAATTTTGCAACTTCTCTTTTTGTGCTTGCTCTTGCATAACTTTTCCTTTTCAATTTGTTCCCTTTGTATTTTCTCTTTATGTAACCTTTTTTGTTCTATTTTTTTTGTTTTAAATTGTTCCTTTTTTATTTTTATTTTGATAATTTATCCATTTTTAATTATTCCCATCATAAATGTTGCTTTTATAATTTATCCCTTTATTTTGTTTGCTCTTGTTCCTTAGAAGATGCAACATTGGCTATAGCATGATGAGGGTTGTATGTATGTAAAATCTTGGCTTTAAGTGATGTAACCCTTAGACATAAAGCTTGTATTTAATCTTATTGTTGTTGTGAATTAATCTTGCAACAAATGTTTGTGATTTTATTATGCTGATTATCTTGAACTATATCATTTCCTTTGTCCTTAGAGGATTGTGTCTCCATAATAGTTTTTAATTTGTCCATCTTTATTGTATATGAATCATCTTGATATGTTCTAACTCCCACATGTGTAAATAGATAATGGGATAAGTAATATTATATATCGATAGGATTTAAATTTATCTTACACAAATTTTCATCTATTGGAACTTGCATATCATCATCATCACTATCATACCAATCCATAACTATGCAATTAAGTTATTCAGAATTGGCCAAATGAGGGAGATTTGGTGTTTTATCATCGTATTGTATAATAACTAGTAAATATTTTAGTATATATTATTTAATGATTGTAATTAGTGAATTTTCATGTTTTATACTTGAATCAACTACCTCATATGTATGCATTCAGTCAAGTGTGATGGGTTATGCAGGTGGTTTAATATAACGATCCTTAGATTATGATTAAGTCACTTTGTAATATTTGAAATGAGTACCATCTACTGGAATAACATACTCATATTTTCCATATACAAATTTGATACACTTATGGAAAATATAAGGCATAATCTCTAGGGAATGAATCTGAAGGCTACCCTAAAAGTAGTTTGTAGTGTAAGTAGTTAGGCATGACTTAGGAAAAAAATAAGCACCATCTTAGACCTACTAGTAAATCTAATGTGATAGTTCCAAGTGTTTGATGAGTAATATTATCAAATACCTTGATATTCCATTCTAATATTTTAATGTTTTTCATATTAATACCCAATTATTTTAATAAATTAGAGCTAAAAATCTTCATCCCTAAACCATTATCAACCAACACATGCTTGATTATATTTGCGTGTACCTGGGATTGAATGAATAGGGGAATATATTGATCTATGATATGCTCAGGAGGTTAGTTTTCCTCATTTAAGGTGATAACCTGATTGATATATTTGATTGCATTCATGATAGAAGCAAATGATGTTAGTTGTGTATTATTAGGAAGAGTTGTAACACACAACACATCATATATTATATCTTTGTAAACTATTGATATTTTCAATAACTCCAAAATAGAAATTTTAGTAGGGGCATTCCATAATTGATCGATGATATCATAACCCTTAAATTGAATTACTTGTTTTATGGGAGGTAGAGGGGGTAGAGGAGGAAGATGTTAACCACCTTAATTTTGACATGGTAGCTGAAGTACCCATCCTTGTTTAGTGTTGATAACATGAATAATGGAATCTAATATAAGACATGGATGAATAATAGGAGTAGGATAGTGAGTGATATAATATTGAGATATAGGGACATTAGGAATAAATAGAGTCATGCACACCCTTTAACACTTGTTAGTGATATGTAGTAATTTAGATTGGATATTAAAATAATATTACTTGAGTAAGGTTTGAGATTGTACATTATTTAAATTAGCCTTTTTATGATAATTGAATTTGATGAATGCACATATATAATGAGTCCAAATAACACCTTGGAAAGTAACATAGAATGTGATGATGAAATTCATTAGCCAGATCAAAATATATAAGCAAATTTCATTCATTATAACCATGATTTGAATTTGAATTTAAAATTTTGAATTTGTAAATGGCATTAGAGGTGTAACTTGATAGGGTGTGTTTACTTTATAGGCTCTCAGATTACTGATACTATTAAAAAATAGTGAATAAAGCCCAAAGGGAACTAACTATAGAGGATTCCACCATCTTATGGCTATACTATTCCATTTCTAGGGTATGTTGAGATTAACTTGATGGGGCTAACCACTTATTGGTGTACTACAAAAAAATGGTCAAAGTTATATGGGTGAAAAATCAAACATTTAAGCATTTTTGATATAATATGGGGTACACAAAAACTAAAATCCATCTATAGTGTTGTCTAATGGATTGAGTATTGGGGTAGTACCCATCACACCATAGACCAGGTAAAAATGAAGACCACTTTTCCTAGAGTGACAACTCCTATGAGTTTTAAAATTGCTAGAACACAATTTATAGAAAACAAGAGAGAAAGAAAAAAAAGAAATTGAAATTGAAATTGAAAACCAAATCAAAAGAAAAATATTTTTGTGTATAGAAATAAAAAACAATATGAAAAAACCTTAGAAAAATAATTAAAAAAATGATGTTAAAAATGTAAGGGTTCACTAATATGTTTTATCCTATTTTTATTTAATCATTATATGAAGTGTAATAGGTATAAAAATTGAGAAATATTATAATATTAAAGATATATAGTTATTAACAATTCTAATTTACAATTTGAAATATGCTATTTTTAGAAAACACTAGATTTTTTTAAACTTAGCTTATTTTTGGTTCTCGATTGATTGTTTCTAATATTTGATAGTGGAAATCAATAAAAGAGAGGACTATACCTACTCAAAATTAGGAATAGAATTTGAAGATGATTTTAGATAGGATTGCATTCCCTAGTTAGTAGTACAAGTTAGTGATGTGTGTTGATTAAATTATTATATGAGTTTATTGTGACTAATGAATAACAATGAAAACAAATAAAGGTAAAACCATGACAATGCAAAATCAAGAATAGAATATAAAGATACTCTTGGACAAGATTACACTCCTAAGATAAAATTTTAGGTTGGCCATGTCCATCGACTATAGACTTGTCCACGTTGACTATGACAAAAAAATATGACTATTCTACCTTCTACACTTATGTTTGTTAAATAGGTTGAGATGTTATGATTCTAATATTTCCACGTGGATATAACTATTTTTATCCTCTTTACTTTGGAAACCTATCTTCATAAGAGCTAAAAACATGAAAAAAATTAGGGGGAGTGCAATGGGCCGAGCTGACCCTAATCATCCCCTTATTGATTAAATATTATATATGTATCTATATATTTTGAATATGGAATCAAGATAGATGTAGTTTCCCACCTAAATTGATTGTGCGATTGTGCTCCTTAACTGTATGTATTTAGCTAGAAATATCACTTTGATACTTGAAAATGATAAATCTTGAATTTGTTTGAGATGCTTTAGACTTGGATTGTGATTAATCCTTATGAATGATCTCAAATTTTATAATAATAGTGCATATTTTATCAATGTGCAATAGTATGTAAGTGCTCAATCAAAAGTGCCAAGATAGGCATAATGAATGACTTTTTATTTATATTTATAACAGAGCCTTTTGATAATTTCCTTTAGCCAACCTTATGAAATGTGTAATAAGACCTAAAATAATATTTAAAACTTGAAAATTAGTTGTTATTTGATGTGGGGACAAGGCCACTCTAGGTGGATAGGTTTGTAACAAAAAACTTGCCTACCTAGAGTGGATCCATCCAAAAGAATTAGGGATAATTATCCTAAGTTAGAGGTATTATAAGAATAATGTAATAAATATTTTGAGAATCAACTTGGAAAGTTATGTGTAATAGTGATAATGAAGAGAGAGTCAAAGCTATATATATATAAATGGAGCTTAGGAATCATGAATAAGCGTCATGTTTTTGGATGAAATTTGAGTGGTTGAGGATGTGTCAAAAATTAAAATTATCAAGTACCTATGACCATATTTAGGTAAATATAGAAACATTTAATCCAAGTTAAATGAAATTGTGTTTTAGTTGCACATAAGATAGAGTCATGATAAGGTATTTAAAAATAATTATTATATGTAGCTAAATATGTCAATGAAACATGCAATAATTAGAATTTTAGTGGATGTATTATATAAATCATGGAAACCCACATAATAAAGGTATCTATGATATGGATCACTACACTAAGAACACATTAATAGTAAATTTATTCCACATAAATGTATGTAAACATGCATACACAAAAAACATAATAGTGATTAACTCATAAGCACACAAGTCATGATTAAAAAATTGACAAAAATAAAATACATGACTTGAATCTGACTCAATACAAATAAGACATGGCCATGACATAGGCATGATGATCTTACAACATAACTAAGACACAATCAATTCCCCCATAAAATATAGAACAAGTAATACAAAATACAACAATTATCAATAAATGCGATAATCATCAACATCAAATAAGCATAGAGCAAGAAATGTTAGTGTACATAATCAATGAATGAAACCATCTAATATATCAAAGCAAGATATACATAAGAATTAGCACACTAAAATGTATGAATAAGAGCAAGCCATATTTAAACAATCGAAGTATCTTAATATAATCAATGGAAAGACAAAGAAAGATATGATTTGAAAAGTGTAGCAAGATGCCCCCAACATGGACATGCCTTTAGTTTGGAAAGGTTTCCCTATGGGTATGATATATGTCAAGAATATTTATGTCCATGTCTCATGTGTAAAATTATAAATCTTTCATATAACTCATATATATTATTAAATTCACATTCATATAAAATGGGCATGTATATCACCATAAATATGAAAAATAACATTAAACAACTAGGTGTACCATCAAATCCAGTTGTGTAAAGATTTTGGTTTTATATTTTTTAATATCTGAATGTTTTTCACTTTATAAAATATCAAAATGAATAAAAACTCAGTAAATGAAGTAAATTCATGAGCATGGCTATTGTAGACACTTAATTTTTGGTATTACATACTTGATAATGTCAATTTTGACCAAACCTTAACCTATATGACTTGTGCGTACACATATGAATCTTGATCATATTATCTCCTAGCAATTCATTAAACTATGGGCATGGAATTACCTATTTTATATATTTCACACACATAATTTCCATAGGATGTGCCTAGATAATTCATTATCCCAAACAAACTGTCATTATTCTTTGGATAATTTTTTCTTATATCCTAGACATTTTTGATAGTAGTCAGATGGATATAGTTAATTGAGCCATCCACCTATGTTGGATCCATCTGTATGCCTTTAACAACTATTTTCCAAATTAAAACCCTTTCTTTGTTCACCCCACACATTTCACACATTGGTTCAGAGGGAATATACTCAAAGAGTCAATTGTATAAACTTATCAATTCTAGGCCTTATCTTATCTAGCTCCTAATCATCACCTACCTATACTATTACTTTCACACCAAGGAATAAATTTGTACATCTTTGAGGAACTAAAATAAAACATCCAAATATATAAGATCCTAAAAGGAAAAACCATTAATCAAAGTTTGAATACTATTTCAAGGTCAAAATCATGAGTTTTGAAGTGTCAAAAGCCACACATGTTACACTACATACTAGTATATCGCTATTGAGCAAAAAAATAGTTGGTTGAGAGATCTACATGTGGTTTGATCCCTCCTTAGATAATTTAAATATAGGTATCACTCAACCACTTTGTGGTTGGTGGTTGGGGTTAGCTTAATCCATCCTATCTAATGCCATTTTACAGGTGAAACAAGTGTCAAAAATGGAGCTAAGGTTTCAAGGTGAAGGATAAAACTATATTCAAATGTAGGTGTAGAAAAATAATATATAAAAAACCAAAATAAACATAAATAATGTTTTTGGTAGGCATGTGCACATTACTAGATCCATCCAAGCAAGTTTTTATAGTCATTCTCTTAATCTAAGCAACCACAAATGCATTTTATTTTTTGTTGATGTAGACATCTCATTTATTCCACTCTAGTGTCATAAATGTTCACTAAATCACTTTATCACATTATCATGTAAATTAACCCTATTTTCTCATTATTATCCAACTTCGTTAATCTGATCATCATTTTTATCCTAATTTATGACAATAATCCCTAATCATATTAATCAATCATATCATATTCCTTAATTTATTTGATACATCCCTAGTCTACTAATTTGATTTATATATCACCCCTATCCAATTAATTATTTCTTCCATGATCACATCCAATCTCATAAAAATCATACCACATCTTATTAGTTAATTAATATATGTTAATTAGCTAATCTCATCAATAATTACATGGAATGCACATTTACTATTTTACACAAATCAAATAATCTTATTTTCCATCTCAAAGCCATGATGTCATCCAAAAAACCACTTACCAATTTAAAAATAAAAAGTATTATACCAAATCCAAGGTCAAAGTCCATTTTCTAAGGAAAATTCAATCCAAGGAGAAAAGTGTGCAAACAAGGTCTATGGCATGTTCTTACACACTCTAAATATTCTTAAATGGATTATTTTACACACTCCAAAATTTGATGAGTAGATATCTTACATGCTCTTACACACCAAAATCATGGCATTAAATGAGATGTAGGACCTCTTTTCATCCATTGATTTTGATCTTCATCCAATGGTCAACATTAGTTAGACAAATCTATAAATTAAGGATTCCTCTCCTCATTCCAACAAACTTATTTGTGAAACAAAGTGATGTTTATTTGTGAATAAAAAATTCAAATCCCATCCTCACTCATCCACTCCAAATGTCCATTTTTCAAGGAGAGGTGCTTTTAAATTGTCTACATGTCTTGACTCACCTTTACAACTACATCACATCTGAGCTCATCCTAATTCATTGAGAGGATATCAAAGGTATAATAAGTTTCAGTTTCTAATTGTAATTGCATTCATTTTCTATTTCTCAATTTGAGGACACACGCTTATATTAGTTAGATATTTCAATTCTAATTTTTAAATACTAATCAATACTAATCTTTATTTCATGATGTTACAAATAATTACTGTATACTATCACAAATGAGAAAATAATTGAAATAAGTTATGTAGACACTCATATTTGGTATTAGTCACTTGCATTGATGTGTAATTTGACAAAACATAAATCCAAATGACTTATTCTCATATACATGACTCTTATTTTCCATTCTTTTATCCATTTACCTATATACAGGATTGACCTTTCAAAATGTTGTTACTTTTTCACATGATTTTCCAAGTCTTGCTTAAATTGTTTTATATCATTCTCAAACTATCTTCCAGCCTCATGCCAGCTATTCCTACTTTTTTGGGACAAGTCTGTGCTATATAGAGAAGTATTATACTAGATACTTATCCACTTAGAGTAAAATTATCCACACACCCTTTAGAGTCTAGTTTATGAAATTCTAAATACCCATAATAATTAACCCATATAATTTTCAAGTTGATTAAAGAAAATCACCCAAAAGAGTTATCTATATAAACACATCAAGTATAAAAATTTATAGATCTCTTCCCCTAGTTTCACATTGAGAAAAAAATACCAAAACATTCCAAATATAAAACCTCTCATAGGAGAAATTTTTGAGCTAATTTTGAATCATATTCAAGGTCAAGTCATAGGTTGTCAGGTGTTGAAATCCATATTCAATATTGCACATCATATTAGTATTACATAAGATTGCACACACTCAACAAGGTGGAATAACTACATGCAGTTTGATTCCTTCCTTGGAGTATTAGATATGCAGACAATACTTAGTCACATTGGGGTGGCTAAGGTTAGCTTAACCTATCCCTTTCTCCTTTTATCCTACTTTATAATTGTTTTACAATGGAAAACTAGGTTTTAGTTCAAGGAGAAGGAAAACAAAGATATTTTTTAGCTTCATAGGAATTCAACCCTATGGGAATACATCTTAGATGTAAATATAGTGTGTGGTACTATCATAAATTAAAAATTTTAAATAGGACATATCTGCACTCAAAAGATAGTTCATAATTGTATACCTATCTAACTAGAATGAAATTATCCATTAAGATGTAAACTCTCTATTTCTATACCTGAGCATTTATAAGATTATTCTATTAGATTCAAGATAATATAAATTTACTATAAACTTACATTCATCCAAAATGTTCTAAGTACATTCCTCTTTAGTGATTTCCATAAATATCAAGTTACTATATTTATCCAATTGTAATAAAATTTGTGTAATTATTTTATTTCTTAAGGTAATCTAATATATTCGATAGTTTTACCTTATCAGGGTCACATTAATTAAAAAAAAACATATTGGCGAACCCATTTTTGTAATGAACATACAAAACCCTACTTTACTTCTCTTTTTCCTTATGTTTTTAATTTTAGTATTCTATTCTAATTTTGGGAATGATTTATAATTTAGTTGTAATGGAAGAAATAATTAATATGCATGATAAATTTGATGACTTAAAAAAAAAGAAAAATTAACTTAATATATTCATATGCCTACACACTTACAAGATGCATTTTTACATGTAACTTGAGATGAAATTAAAAATAATGCTAAGTTTTTCACATTTGAAGAGCAACAACGTGAGCCATTCATAGATATCAATACACCTTTTAGAGTTATTAATTCCACATCAGGTATCATGATTCTTATTGAGACTAATATTAAGTCTTCACCACTTTTAACACATGTGATGATCACCCATGGTATTGGGGAAATAAAATTATCCTCATATCAAAATGGATATCTATACACAACATTCATTTATACCTTCTAAGGTTACTACACATAACACATCACTTGATACTAGACATCATACAACACATGCTGTTTAAAATATTATGATAAGAGTGTTTGATTTAAAGAATATGGTTACAAAAAAATTCTTCCAGAGTTGTCCATGAAATTTATTCTTATACATTGATACATAATCCTTTAACTTTTGAGATCTCAACATAGCCTCTAATAATAAGTTCTAACTAAAACTTATATTGTATGATGGTGAGGGTGATCCAAAACAACATCTCCGAGCCTTTCATGAAACACATTTGGATTATGCATCCAATGACAAATTATTAACCAATTTTTTCCCATGAAGCCTTAAGGATTATGAATTATGGTAGTTTTAAAACTTACCTTTCTAATTTGTTCATGACTTTAACTCATTTTCATATCAATTTATAACACATTTTTCAATTAACATCACTGAAAGTGTTACATCCCATTTTTCCCCTAATGGAAATTATAATTACATTTATGGTTAATTCTACTATTTATGAATTTATATTATTGATGTTTAATTATACTTTAATTAATTTAGTTAAACTATAGTATCTTGAATTTAATCTATGTTTATAAAATTTTAATAATTACAAAAAATGGATTATTATGTGGATTGTTTCTATATTCTAATTTGATGTTATGGTTTCATTTGATACATTACTTATGAGTTATTTATCTTATAATTTTTGATATTTTTAATAATGGAATAACTACCCTTAGTACAGGTTAGTCATATCCACCATAGAAAAATCTTTAGGGAGAGCATCATAGGGGAGAAGGAAATAAATTGTGACAATTGGGGATAAACAAAACTATATGAGAACATCCACACACACATAATTTTGCCTCATTTCTAGACTATTTGAATTTCATTTGAGTTATATATTTATATTTTGTAACATCCATCTATCTATAGGAATGATGATTAGTAATATTTGTGTTATTTTGAGTGTTTGTGTGTGCATGTAAAGTCTAGAATGAAACAAGTTTTTATGATCATGTTGGTTATTGTTACTATAAATGATTGTGCAAGTCAATGTTTTTGTATATTTACATCTAAAATGATAAGTGCATAGTTTTAAATTGGAATGAAAATATATACTATGAATCAACCTTACCATCAATTTGGTAGATTCATAACCAACTAGCTCGAATTATTTGATTAAGTTGTTGTAGGTAAGGCCCAAAGGAAAAAGTTTACATTATTTTTAATAATCCCAAAACTAATGGTCATCTTTGACAAACCCCCATTTTGAGGGAGTGTTTAGGGTATGATAAATTATTTAACCACTTTAGGTGGTATAAGTAGCATTGCTATTACTTACATTATTGAATGTCATTTAAATTTTTTATCTTATCACATAATTATATTATTTTGAGAAAATTACGAAAAATATATTTCAGTTAATAAACACACTTTTTGATTGAAGGACAAAATATATTAGGTTTTCCATCTAAGCTAAGTTAATTAATGCATTTTAGAGGTTGGGGGATAATGGGGTTTTTGATGGTGACTCACAGTTAAAACCCTAAAAATATGGGTTCTCATGATAGATTAATAGTTTCACTAGAACATGACTACCATAAATGCATGGTAGTTTGTTGGGAGTTGGCTTACACGTAGAGGAAAATGAAGAGTTATTAGTTTGAAATGAAGGGTAAAAAACTTAAGATGGAAATGGATAATAAGGAATGGCATGGGTATAAAAAGGAAAGGTAAAGAGAAGAGAAGGCTCAAAGGGTTTTCACTTGCAAAGGAAAGTTTATTATCAAGCTATTGCTAGAAGAACTAGGTAGGTAAATTATAATTTACATTTAAATTATTGAGATAAATGATAAAATGAAGAAGTGATATATGATTTTTAAAAATTTGAGTTGGATACTTTACCTTGTGGGTGTTAGTAGCTTTTGGAATAGGTTGAATATTAGCGTATGAATTAAATAATGAACCCTAGAATTTTTTAGAATGTTCATACATATTAAATCAAAATTTTCATTTTTGGCACCACTATGGTTATAACACAACTACATGAATCAAGGTTATTTTTTTAACTTTATGACCATGGCATGTTTGTAAATTTAAGGACATTATAATTACATAAATGTTGTAGTTTTTTGCATTAAAACATAGTCATTTTGTTAACATGGTGGCCATAGTGTGTTTGAAAAATACAAATCTATCCTAAAAACTATAATGATCGTAACCATTTTACCATCTACCTTGGCCATACTCTTTTGATGTTATCATGGAAGGTTGTAGCATATTGTATTGTTTCCTTTCTTGTCAATTTCTAAAAGTGGATTTAGCATTATTTTAAAATAATGATGGAGTTGTTAAAACTATATGGTTGTAAGATTATTTAAAAGATGCGGAGGAACATTATAAATGTAGAAAATTATGGTAATTTTGAATTGTTTGAATAGTCATAGTGATTGTAGATTATCAATCCATATGGCAATAATTTTAGTCATACTTAAATTTGAACTCTAGTGTTTTTTGGTATTTATGATTTCTTGATTTATGAGTTTATATTTTAAAATTGATTTTGAAAACTATTCACCCCTTATATACTTGTGGTTCAGATTTTTCTCCCACACACAAACCTATAAAGGAGAACAATTAGGCAACTAAAACCGTATGATCTTGAATGTTAAAAGCTCAGTGTTAGAAATAATTAAAATTATTTCTTTGGTCAATCCTTGAAACTATTTAAACCTTTTTGGAATTAAGGGTAAAAAGAATAGACTAATCAATTAAGAAGAAGACTATTCTATAAGTAGGCCAATTAAATAATTTAGATTCACAATATTCAATTAAAGTGCTAAATTATGGAAATACTATAAATATATAAAGTACAATGCCAAACAATAATTTGATTTCTTAATCATGAAGAAGGAATACCACTTATTAGAACAAGATAAAAAACTACTAAAACCACAAACTTGAATTTAACTTCCTTCCCCCAAGATCAAATGGAAATGTCCTTTGATCACTTTGGCATAATGATATGGAGTTTTCATATGTTGGTCTGGGCCCAACCAGATTTTGATCACTATATGACAATCCCCACCTATAACTGGGAGCATTGTCATTCTCATGGTCTCTTAGAAAAGTGACTAGACCTTCTACATCCATCCTTGAGTGGATGGGTTGAATATGAGAGTTAATAACCCAATCATACTCTTCCCATATTCATCTATCTTTCATAATTAGGCTCATCTCTTATTAAATCATGGACTACTCTTGATTTCCCATGTCTTGGTCTATGTCTTCATTATGATGCACTACTACAGTAAACACCCCACCATTCCTTCTATCATCTTGTGTTTTCTCCTCTTGTGGATGACCTTTGATAGGGTCAACAACTTATGTACCTCCAACATGATCTATATGATGTGTGAGTCCTTGAGAAGTCTGATATTCATTGCAAATGTTTATGAAATGCTACCAAAGGTCCTCATTATCAACTTGAAAATCCAAGTAATAATGATCACATTTCATTCTCTCATCAAACATTGGGGTCTAATGCATATTATTAAGCTTATCTTGTAAGTAAGTAAGGAACCTTTGGTATTTAATGAAAATGGAAGCCTTTTAAGAACATACCTTCTCTTAAGTGTTTATAAACCCTTGGAGGTTGTTGCCTTGAAGCTACTATAGACTGAACATATGTTTCATCCTCCTAGTCTTTAGGAATGTGATTAAAAATAATGGATACCATGTCATAAAGGAAATATTATTCTTATTTAGATGATGTGTCCTCCCTTTGTGGTTCATCACACTTCTGCATCTCATCTTCCTCTGCATCTTTGGAGGCTGAATGGTGTTCTTCCTTGCCAAGGGGTGTTTCATGAATAAGTTCCTCTTCAATATTTGATAAGTCATCATCATAAGTTGCCAATTCAACCTAAATTCCTTTGTCCATCTATTTAAGGATAGGCTCTCTCTCAATGAGTGGCATAGGAGACTCTTGGAGTGACATTAAGAGAGATAAGATGTATGTCATATTTCCTTCATTTAGCTACTTATCTTCAACAATCATCACCTCCTCCTTCTTCTATATATTGATTTGGATGGATATCCAATAGGGGAATTACTTAGAATCCTAAAAAGGGAGAGGTAGGGATTTAATGACCTTAGACTTGTTTTACTACTCTTCTTTCTCTTTTTACTACAAAAATTGGTTCAACATGGAAACTTAGGCTTAGGAGTTACTTGTGTAGTGTGTACTACTGCTTGGGGCATGGAAGGAGGTATGTGAAGCTAAGGTTGTGTACAATTTGAAGATGCTATGGATTGATGTATATGCTTGTCTCTAGCCTCAATTTTTTGAGCAAGGTGGGATTTAAATTCAAGCCTTGACTACTCAAGGGTCTGCTAGTGGTGACTAGTCCCTTTAATGTATCCTTCTCTTACCTTTTGAGTTATTTCTTGGATAGATTTCCAAGTGGGGAAGGTTGAGAGGAGTTGAAAGGGACCTTGGGGGATTTTGGAACTCAATTAGTTGAAGCTTATGAGGGGTAGTGGGAAGCTCAATATAAGATTGACATGGGGTGAAGGAAGGGACAAAATGTGGATGATGGTGAGTTTGTTGCCCTTCATGCACTATCAATCTATCCTTAATCTATGAAATTAGACCCTATATGTTCAACATATCATTATTTCCTCTAAAATAACCCTCCTTCATTAAATATGGCCACTTTCCTTTAGTCTATTACAATGAAATTATAATACCCTCAATGACATGATTTGGGATCTCTTGCCCATACCTTATTAGTATATCAATGTTCATCATATGTTTCTCACAATCAAAAACATAATGATGTTACCATGATTGATCAAGTTGGTAATTAGGCTGAAAATGAGGTAGATTAGGCTCATGATAGGATTGATAGTCTTGGAAGTAGGGAGACTCATCATAGGACTAATAAGGGTGGATATATGGTTGATATGGATTAGGATAGGGTTGGTAGGGATCACATGAAAATGAATTAAACTATGAATGGTAACACTTCTTACTATTGAAGTGATGACCTTACATGAACATGTTGTGAATTTATAACTAAAAATTTGACATTTTGGTTCATAAAACCCTCTAAAGTGACTGTAAATGCTGATACTAAATGTATTTAGTTCTCTAGACATCCTCTAAGGCTGCCAAAGCATGCTTCAAGTCACTTGAAGCTCATCCCATTGGGTTGTACCCTTGCTAAGGAAAAGATTGTTCATGTCTAAAAATCAAACCTATTCCAACATGGGAATGAAATATAGGCTATGGGTGACTTGTTAATTAGGTTAAACCTCTATATTTTATGGGGATAACTCCCATGATTTTCTCATTTGATCTCTTTTCTAAGACCTAATTTATTAGGATGAAAAGGGGAAGAAGATTGCATAAATGAACCCTAATCTAAAGTGGTGATGCAATAATATAATCACTTATCCACTCAAATTATACTCTTAATCACACTAATGGACAATAGAAAAAACTAACATACTACCTCCAATGGCATCCAAGTAATAGTGTTTCACCTAGAGGTTAGTTTGAGTGACTAGAGCAAGAAGGTAGTGGGAATAAACCCTGATTCAAGACATTTACAATTAAACATCCACTTTAAGCTTGAGTCATCAATATCATGACACATTAAATGACCTAAAAGGAAAGTTTATTAGTACTTAGGTGGACTTGGAACTATAAAAGGGAAGATTATTCCACTTATGCATATCAAAACAAGTCTAAATACACTGAGTACTGATTAAAAGTAGCTGCAAGTATTCTACATCAATCCAAGTACGTGTACAAGTACAAAGCTTGGTAGAGTTTACTCATACTAGCCTAAGGGATACAAAATCAAGTGCTCAATGCATGATTAAATATAAAGTTTGAAGGATATGAGGGAATATTCTAGACATGAGAGAGGTCATGCATGAGGCTAATGTGGTGTATGTTAGTTACTTAGGTCTATTCACTATCCTCATGAATTGACATGCATTCAATAGGTCCAATTTGGAATTTTGGGAAGATGTGGAGGCTGTAACTCCATAATTTGACTTTAATCAGGCCTAGATCATGCTTAAAATATTATAATATTCTCTCCAATGTGCATGCAAAATGGTCCATGAAACTACCTTTGACTTGTCATAATGGCCTTCATTTTGGGGTGTGTTCACCTGGATGACAGTTACTAATGTTTGAAAATGATCAATAAATGTTACCATGCCACATTTTTCTTGATATAACCTTTTAATTACAATATAAGTAGGCATATTTTCTTGTCTTTCAACCTTCTGCTTATATCCATTGCTTGAATGATCAAATAGTTGAACTAGGCTCCCAATTCATATTTACTCCTTTGGGGGTCTCTTTGATAATTTGAGCCACTTGGAGTATTTTTTAACGTTTAAAACTCACTAAAAAAATTATTATTTCTCTTATAAAATTTTTTTATCGCTTTTCCATACATAAATCCTCCTCTTGAGCTCTACTAAAGGCTCTTTTAGACCTAGTTTTGAGCACAAACTCCATTAATGGAGATATAAAAACATGGTTTTTTATATTTAATTATAGTAATGGAATGAGATAAATTTTAAAAATTAAAGAAACCAAAATAAACCTCCATTTAAAATTTCAAGTAATTTCATTTAGTATAACTCAAAAAATGCATCTTTTAGGGTTGCCTTACCCTGCCTTGTCAAAATTTTGAGTGTGTGTAGGTCTAAGTTTTGTCATTTTATTGTGTTTTATAAAGTAAAAATACTTAATTATTTTTTAATTAGGACAAATAAGTACCCAAAAAACTATTCAAATAATTTTTTTTCCATTATTAACCATGAAAACTAACTAGAATCACATAATTAGACCTGCTTCACACTCAGAAATTATGAACTACAAGACACAGGGAACAAGAAATATGTGAATCTTGAGATTTATAAGATATTAAGACCCAATTATTTTTTTGAGACTTTTAAATATCCATAAAACTTATAAAATCATTATATTTTATCATTAAATTCTTTAAGTGCCTCAAAAAACACTTTTTTTTGACTATCCTTACTTACAAATAAAAATCTTGAATCTTGTAAATTTGCTCTTCTCCACATTTTGACTTAAAATTTTGAGTGTGATTACTCTAAAAATGTGTGGGAAGAATTAAAATAACCATAAATTGACTCAAAAACCCTCACATGAGGTTAAACCATCTGTCATACCTTATAGCCCTCTAAGAAGCTTACCTAGCTCCATGTTGATTGTCAACAAATAGGTATAAGAGTGTGACATAAATAATGTCATTGGAACTTATAAACATAAATTAAAATCAATTTTAACAATTTTAATATCTAGATCATTCTTGTATAGCCCTTAATATGCATTTTTATCAGAACTAGCTAGTGGGTTGCCTAAGCGAATGATTGTTTTTGACTGTAGGAGGTCTGTAACAAAAATTAGATGATCACACTAATAATGAAACCTTAAGGATGGAATATAAATATTTATCTACTCACCATTATCATATGTACCAAAAATAAGAACCTAACTCCTCTTGTATATTCTCCAAAGTCACAACTTTCTCCAAAACTGACAATGGTTGCCTGTGTGAAAGACTTGGAGAGTGCCTTAGGTATGTAAAAAATATATTAGATGATTCCATTATTATCTAGGACAAATATATGTCATTAAAACATAACCTAGGTCATAATGACCCTATATACCAAACTTTGAGGTTAGATCACCTCTCTAGCATTTTGAACCCTTCAAATCTTCTCTAAACTAACCCTCAAGCTTATGACTGTGTATAAGGTCTAAAAACATTTGATACACCTTGGCCATGCTTTAATACCAATTTATTATTGTGTGGAGTGTGATGGGATCACTCTTGAGAGTGGTTTTATCATAGTCATCTAGTTATATGACTGTAACCTTCAATTTGAACTCAAAGAAAAGGAGTGACCTATCATTCTTGGCACCTTGAAGTGCATGAGATCTTTCTTCTAATCATTTTAGGTTTTCCAGTTTAACCTAGATATATAGCTTGATTATGATAAGGCATCTCACACCAAAAACTCTCTTAAGAACATAAAACACTAATTTTTTACCTGAAAATGATCTTATCTTTCCATCATTGGATCATCCACTACACTAGGACTGCTTCTTCAGAGCTTCAATAGAACATCTTCAGAGCAACTTGTAACATCTTAAAATAATTTTGGGAGCTCATTGTAACATATTTGGAGCTAATTTAATAATATTCAGAGAATCACTATGTTCTTTGAAGCATATTTGGATCTCACTATAGCATCTTCAGAGCATCATTGGAACATATTTGGAGCTCAATAAAGCATCTTTAGAGCATCATTGATGCATCTTTGGATCTCACTAGAGCATCTTTAGAGCATCACCATGTTCTTCAAAACTATTTCCAAAAATGAGTTTCTAAAACCATTTATGACTTCTCAATCCTTCAAATTATCTCTCATTAGAGGGACATTAGGCTGCCTCTGAATAGCTCCCAACACCACACCAAGACCTTCCAAGATAATCATGTTGTTGGACAAATCAGGGGTGCTCATGAATTATCCTAGACTTCATTTTCCATTTGCCTTCAGCATGGAATATTTTGACTATTGAGATTCCATCAAAATGATCAAGGACCACCCAAGCATGTTTTATCATCATGAAAACACTTGACTTAAGATTGAAGGGAGGTATAAGACTGGCAAGGTAAAGTTTTAGCATGACAAGATAATGGACTATTTGGATAACTCTCACAAATCATAAGGAAAAGATATAATCATGAGAATAATGATGGAATATGACTCAAGGCATTAGGTTTACCCTTTTTTAGGTCTAGTATTAGAAAGTGGTCAATATTTTTGGTGACTCAACTGGCTTGACCAACCTGCTAGTCAAGAGAACCAAGTGGCTCAAGTATGAATCATAACCTGAAAGGGCACACTTATGGAATATCTAATTGATATAGTACTAAAGTACACTTCTTATAATTAAAGTAACAAAAAATATGAATAAATCAAAAATAAATAAATAATACCTAGATCTAAGAAGCACACCTAACAACTAGGGACAAACAAGGAAAGGAACTAAAGCAACTAGATAAATACCTACAACTTATGTGACACACTTATTAGAACAAGATAAAAATAACTAAAACCACAAACCTAAATTTGAATTCCTTCCCCCAAGATCAAATGAAAATTTACTCTAATCACTTTGGAACCATGATGTGGAGTTTTCATATGTTGATTTGGGCCCAATCAGATTTTGATCACTATATGACAACCCCCACCTATAGTTGGGATCATTGTTATTCTCATGGTCTCTTATAAAAGTGAATAGACCTACTGGCTCTATCCCCAAGTGCATGGATTGACTATGAGAGTCAATAACCCAATAATACTCTTCCCATATTCATCTATCTTGCATAATCAGGCTCATCTCTTCTTCAGTCATGGACTACTCCTAATTTGCCATGTCTTGGTCTATGTCTTCATTATGATGCAATACTATAGAAAATACCCCACCATTATTTCTATCATATTGTGTTTGATCCTCTTGTGGATGATCTTTGATAGGGTCAACAACTGATGTACCTCCAATGTGCTCTACATGATGTGTGAGTCCCTGAAAATTCTGGTATTAATTGAAAATGTTTATGAACTACTACCAAAGGTTCTCATTATCTACTTGACACTCCATGTAATCATGATCACATTTCAATCTCTCATCAACCATTGGGGTCTCATGCATATTATCAAGATTATCTTGGAAGTAAGGAAAGAACCTTTGGTCTTCAATGAAATTAGAATCCTTTTGAGCACATACCTTTTGTTGAGTGTTTATAAACCCTTGAAGGTTGTCACTTTGCCTTACAACTACTATAGACTGAATATATGCTTCATCCTCCCCTTATTTAGGAATGTGATTGAAAATAATGGATTACATGTCATGAAGGAAATCTTCCTCTTGTTCAACTATTTTCTCCTCCTTTTGTGGTTCATCACAGTTTTTCAACTCATCCACCTCTACATCTTTGAAGGTTGAATGGTCTTCTTCCTTGCCAAGGGGTGTTCTAAGGATAAGTTACTCTTCAATCTCTGATAAGTCATCATCATAAGTTGAAAATTCATCCTAATTTCTTTTGTCCATTTATTCAAGGATATGCTATCTCCCAATGGGTGTCATAGGAGACTCTTAGAGTGACTCCAAAAGAGATGAGATGTATGCCATATTTCCTTCATTCAGCTACTTGTCTTCAATAATCATCACCTCCTCCTTCTTATGCACATTACTTTGGATGGATCTCCAAGAGAGGAATGAATTAGGATATTTATGAGGGATGGGTGGGGATTGAATTACCTCAAACTTATTTGACTGCTCTTCTTTCCCTTTTGACTGCAACACTTGGTTCTAAGATGGAAACTTAGGTTTAGGAGTTCTTTATGTAGTGTGAACTGTTGATTGGGGAATGGAAGGAGGTATGTGTAGATGAGGTTGTGTTATTTTTGTATCTTCTATAGAATTATGTATATGCTTATATATAACCTCAATTTATCAAGAAAGGTGGGCTTCAAATTCAATCTTTGACAAGTCAAGGGTCTACTAGTGGTGACTAATCCCTTTAATGTATCCTTCTACTTTTTTAGTTCTTTCTTGGATATATTTACAAGTGGGGAAGGTTGAGAGGAGTTGAGAGGGAAATTGGGGGATTTGGAATTTAATTGGTTTAAGGTTATGAGGGGTAGTGGGTAGTTCAGTGTAAGATTGACATGGGGTGAAGGAAGGGACAAAATGTGGATGATGGTGAGTCTACTTCCCTTCATGCACTATCAATTTATCCTTGATCTAAGAAATTAGACCCTCTATGTTTAGCATATCATTATTGCCTCTAGAATAACCCTAATTCATGAAATATGGCCACTTTCCTTTGGCTTGTTGTAATGAAATTCTAATACCCTTAATGACATGCTTTGGGATCTCTTACCCATACCCTCTTAGTGTATCAATGTTCATCGTATAACTCCTATGATATAATAGGGTCTATTTAAGGTCTGATATGGACTAACTTGGGGCATGAAAAAATGTCATTCTATTGCCATGATTGATCAGGTTGGTAATCAAGATACAAATGAGGTAGATAAGGCTCATGAAAGGGTTGGTAGTCTTGGAAATAGGGAGACTCATCATAGGTCTTATAAGGATGGATATATGGTTGATATAGAATAGGATAGGGTTGGTAGGGATCATAATGGATTTGGAAAGGGTCATATATCCACTCATAAGGGAATGAATAATACAATTCTACCTCATGTACATCCACGACTCCTCATTAAGAATATGAAAATGAATGAAACTATGAATGGTAACCCTTTTTACCCTTGAAGTGATGAGCTACCATGAACATGTTGTGACTTTATGACTCCAAAATTAATAATTTAGTGATTTAAACCCTCTGATGTGACTATATATACTACTACTAAATGTTTTTAGTTCTCCAAATGTCCTCTAAGGTTACAAAATCATGCTTTAAGGCACTTAAAGATTATACCATCGAGTGTGCCATAACTGTTGGTGATCTATGTTGCACCCTTATTGAGGAGAAGATTGTTCATGTCCAAACCTCAAATCTAGTCCAACATGGGAATGACCTATAGGTTATGGGTCACCTATTGATTAGGTCAAACCTATAGATTTTATGGAGCTAGCTCTCCTGATTTGCTCATTTGATCTCTATTATAATACGTAATCCTATTGGGATGAAAAGGGGAAGAATATTTCATAAATAAACCCTATTTTAAAGATGTGATGCACCAATATACTCATTTATCCACTCAACTTATACTCTTAATCACACTAATAGACAATGGACATAACTAACATACTACCTCTAATGGATTCCAAGAAATAATGTTTGATTTAGAGGTCAGTTTGAGTGACTAGAGTAAGAGGGTAATGAGAATAAGTCTTGATTCAAGGCACTTATAATCAGACATCTACTTCAAGCTTGAGCCATCAACATCATTACACATCAGATGACTAGTAAGGAAAATTTATTATTGCCTAGGTGGACTTGGACTTGTAAAAGGGAATATTATACCATTTATACATATCAAAACACATTTGAATACACTTAGTACTGATTAAAAATAGCTACAAGTATTTTATTCATCAATCCAAGTAGGTGTACAAGTATAAACCTTGGTAGAGTTTCCTCATACCAGCTTGAGGGATACTAAAGTAAGAGATAAATACATGATTAAATAATTTTTTTAAGGATAATAGGGAATATTTTAGGCATGGGAGAAGCCATTCATGAGGCCAATGTGGTATATGGTAGTTACTCAGGTCTATTCACTATCTTCATGCATTGACATGTATTCAATGGGTCCACTCTGGCATTTGGGGAAGATGTGGAGGATGTAAATCCATAATTTTAATTTATTTAGGCCTATATAATGCTTAAAATATCTTAATATTCCCTCAAATGTTCATGTATAATGGTCCATGAAACTAATTTTGAATTGTTATAATGGTCTTCATTTTGTGGTGTGCTTGCCTGGATGATAGTTACCAATGTTTAAAAATGATCAATAAATGTTACCATGCCAAATTTTTCATAAAATACCCTTAAAATTACAAGATAAGTAGGCCCATTTTCTTTTCTTTCAACATTTTTCTCATATCCATTGCTTGAATGATCTAATAGTTGAACTAGGCTCCCTTTTCATATTTGCTCCTCCAGGGGTATATTTTCTAATTTGAGCCACTTGGTGTATTTTTAAAATTTTAAAACCCACTAAAAACATGATTGTGGATCTTATACAAAATTTTTATAACTTTTCCATACATAAATCCTCATTTTGACCTCTGCTAAAGGCTTTTTTAGACCTAGTTTTGAGCATGGACTCCATTAATGGAGATATAAAAACTTAATTTTTTATATTTAAGTATATTATGGGAATTATACCACTTTTAAAACTTAAATGACACAAAATTATATCTCCATGTCAAATTTAAAGTCATTTAATTAAGTATAACTCAAAAAATGCATCTTTTGGGGTTGCCTCAACTTGCCTTGTCAAATTTCTAAGTGTGTGTAGGTCTGAGTTTTATCATTTTATTGAGTTTTATGAGTTAAAAAGACTTAATTATTTTTTAATTATGACTAAAAGTAACTTAAAATATATTAAAATCATTATTTTTCCATTATTAATTATGAAAACTAACCATAATCATATATTTAGACCTGCTACACACTCATAAATTATGAACTGTGAGACATAAGGAGAAAGAAATAGGTGAATCTTGAGATTTATAAGGTTTAAAGAAATTTTTTTTGGGGAAATTTAAATACCTCAAAAAATTATTTAATTATTATATTTTATCATTCAATTCTTTAAGTTCCTCAAAAAACACTTTTTCTAATTGTCCCTACTTGCATGCAAAAATCCTGAATCTTACAAATTTTCCCTTCTCCACATTTTTCCTTGAAATTTTGAATGTGATTGATATAAATAGGTTTTTAAATAATAAAAATCACCCTAAATTTCCTCACAAACCCTCACATGAGGTTAAACCATCTGTCATACCTTATATCCCTCCAAAAAGCTTGCCTAGCTCCATGTTGACTGTCAACAGACAAACATAAGACTGTGACAAAATATTAGATGATTAAAATATTATTTTGACATAAATAAGGTCATTGGAAATTTTTAAAACTAATATAAACCACTTTTACCAATTTTAATAGCTGGATCATGCCTGTAGAGGCCTCAAGATGCATTTTTCTCAAAACTAGCTAGTGGGTTGCTTGAGTGAATGATTGTTTATGATTATAAGAGGTCTATAACAAAAAAACATATGATTAAACTAATAATTATGAATTAATTATGGAATATAAATATTTATATACTAACCATGACCATGTTTACCAAAAAAGAGAACCTAAATTTTCCTGTAGATGCTCCAAAGTCATAACTTGCTCTAAAACTGTCAATGGCTGCCTATCTGAAAGACTTGGAGAGTGCCTCAGGTCTATAAAAAAATGGAAGATTAAATTTTCATATAAGAAAAATATATATTATGACAACCTAACCTAGGTTTTAATTACCCTTTTTACCAAATTTTTAGGGTAGATCACCTCTCTAGTATCTTCAACCCTTCAAATCTTCTCCAAACTAGCCCTCAAACTTATGATAGTGTATGCGGTCTAAAAATATTTGATCCACCTTGGCCATGATTTAATACCAATTTAGTGTTGTGTGGAGTGTTATTATATCACTCTTGAGAGTGATTTTATCATATACATCTAGTTATATGATTACAACCTTCATGTTAGACTCAAATAAAATGAGTGACCTATCATTCTTGGCACCTTGAAGTGCATGAGACCTTTATTTAAATCCTTTTAGGTTTTATAATTTAACATATCTAGATAAATTTATTATGATAAGGTATATCACACTAAAAACTCTCTTAATAGCACAAAACATTGATTTTTTTCTTGAAGAGGATCTTCTCTTTCAACCATTAGATCATCCACTACACTAGGTCTGCTTCTTCTTTGAAGCTTCAATAGAACATCTTTGGATCAGTTTGTATCATCTTTGGAGCATCTTGGGATCTCATTTTAGCATCTTTAGAGCTCACTAGAGCATCTATGTGTTCTTTGGAGCATATTCATAGCTCACTATAACATCTTCAAAGCATCATTAGATCATCATTGGAGCATCTTTGAAGCTCATTAAAGCATCTTTAGAGCTCATTGGAGCATCTTCAGAGCATCACTATGTTCTTCAGAGCATATTCAAAATTATTTCAAAAAATTTGTTTCCAAAACCATTGATGACTTCTCAAGCCTTAAAATTATCTCTCAGTAGAGAGACATTATGTTGTATCTTAATAGTTCCCAACACCATACCAAGACCTTCCAAGATACTCATGTTGTTGGATAGATTGGTGGTGTTTATGAATTTTCACTAGACTAACGTTTTTGTTTGCCTTCACCATGTCATATTTTGATAATTTAGACTCCATCAAAATTATCAAGGACCACCCAAGTATGTTTGATCATCATGATAACACGTGACTCAATATGGAAGGGAGGTATAAGACTAACAAGGCAAAGTTGTAACATGACAAGATCATGGACTACTTGGACAACCCTCACAACTCACAAGGAAAAGATACAATCATGAACTAATGGAGGACTAAGAATCAAGGTATTAAATTGATCCTTATCTAGGTCTAGGACTAGAAAGTTGTCAACAATTATTTTAGGTAAGAAAACATCTAGTTTGTTTTAGGGTTTGGATAGGATTTAACTACATTAACTTTAGAGGTCACCGAGGCTATTAATAGGGATCAACCAACCACTACAAATATGTAATATGCTCAATAAAACTAAGGCACAATAGGAACTTGAATATTCTCTTGGAATATAGTTGGTAAGAGTGAGACAAAAACTCTAGTAACTTTGAGTTTGATCAATTTAAAGAGGGGTTCCCCACTTCACCAAAGAAGGGGGTGTGTTAGACACAACAACTTGGAAAAAAAATAATCATACATTTTATTAAATAATATGGATATGGAAGACACAAAGGCTACAACATCATTATAATTAATGATTTTTTAATAAAAACTAAGAAAAATATTGCAAATAATACTTGATCATAATATCATCACATTACCATCTACTCGACAATGAGTGGTAGGACATCTTTCATATCAAGAAGGAAAATCATATTGTGGTTATCAAATAATCATATGACATAACACAAATCATTTTGATGTATTACAAAATATGGTTAAAAGATATAAGAATCAAGGAAATTTTAAGGTAATACAAATTCAATAGAAACCACTCATATCAAGCTCCTCAAAGACACCATATGTAACTACAAGAAGCAAAAACATTTATCGATAGGATGCATTGACAATTATTGTATATATGAAAGTGACTATTATTAAAACATTAAAATTTATGAAAATAAATAATAATACATATGATGTGTTAGAGGTTTAAGAAAGTTGGGACATGACATCAATAAATTATAACCTAGCATACATTTCCATGAACCCATTGGAAATATCATTTTACCAATAAATTATGGTCCAAAAGTATTTAATACACACATATGGGCCATGCCTAATATTTGTTGAGTGCCTTTCACATTGGGACAATAATGGTTACAAAAAAAATAGGCTATGGTAAAAACAACCAATCGGTGTCTCACTTTCCTACATGTAGGAAGAGTGATCATGATCTAATATAATGGTGATGCTTACCATAAAAAATCATAATCTTTCAAGATGGAAGATAGTACAAAATCTAAAAAATAAGAGGAAGATGAGGTAACATGATTACATAATCTCAAATACAAGCCAAGATATATCAGCTCAAATCTTGACAAGGATAACCTACTCATATATTTCTGAGGAAAAAATTAAAATATTTTCAAAAATACAACAAAATAAGATAGTATTAAAAACATTCAAAAAATTGAAAAAATATAAAACAAGGAGCTAAGCATGACACAATTACTAGATTACACTATTTATACATGTTAATTATATCACATTTTTGGTATATGGCATATTATTTTCATACACATGTATTTCATGGTATATGAGTGTGATGCAAGACATTCATGTTACACATGGACATATATAAATAGGACTTCCCTCTACCTAGTGGCATGCTGATACTAGGGGCATCATATGCCATAGGTTTCATTATTATCTAGGTTTTATCTTTCTATGAAATTTATACCACGTTGAGATAACTAGATTTCTTACACATGTCTAGCTGGTTACTCATGTCTTATGAAGTTATACAAGGATGCGATATTATATTATGATGTGACATTGATACATATGGATGATGTAGACTAAGTTATATGTTTTATGTTCCATTATTGTTGTTAATCTCTTGCCTGATAGGCTAGTTTGTGTTTATATATTGTGTGTGTCCCTTTGGCCTAGTTTAAAATATATTTATGTCACTTACATATGAAACTTGGCATTTTTTTTTGTTACATATTCATGTCCCTTGTATGCATCCCTTGGCCTTATGTGTGGCACTAACACTTAAGTTGGTTGCACTTGTTGAACTTGTTAACAATGAGTGACTTCATGATACTTATCATGCACCTTTATTACATATTCTTATTCAATTATATTTATGATTTTTGTTTTATCAACACATTTATCTATACATGACACTTGTATTCCTTGCATTACATATGCTACATACATGCCTTGATTGACATATACATTATTATGATGACATACAATCCACATGTTCACATGATTATACATGATGCTATAATTATACAAGATGTGTATAGTTACCTCTTCTTCTGAAATGAGATATTTATAGGAAACATTCCTCATATAAAAATGAGGGAATTATAATGGGCTTGTCATAGAGACATAACCCTCCATAAGTAAAAAATCATATCAGAGTATAGATTCAGAGATTCATAATGGTTCAAATATCAGATGGTTTAATCACATGATAGATATTGCCTAATTAATACATATTATAGGGGAATATGTAATGCATATACATTCACTTTAAAAATACTTGAGTAAAAATTCACATACACTTGGGTTCATATGAATGGGCATTTGTGCAAAATTTATAGAAATGAGAATTATAGGTTTCCACATACACATACATCTAAGATACATGTTATAGAATTTATCATATGGATATATAACATTCTATATTAATTGGTACATATTCATGGGACATGATTATGGTTCATGCACATATACACACTTCTATAGTCATAAGTCATGACATTGGTTCATGCACATACATAATAATACAATTTATAGTTGAATGACACATGGGTGTCATTCCACTTCACACTTATAAAATTTATGGTAATAATGGGAGAATGAAAATTGTTCATTGAATTTTTATGATGAATTTATTATAATTTGAGAAAAATTTATAAAAATAGAGTGAAATTATACAATTGAATCTATAAGTTATCTGCAGTGGTTGACTTAGTTTATTATAGCAAACCCATCATGTAGTTTCCTCTTTATTTTATTTGCATCTATTTGGGTTAATGCATTTTATACTTATCCCCAAATTAATGAGGGTTGGATCATGTTTTCTTCCCAACCCAAAGACATGGATAGTTACACAAATTTGGGGTAGAATCACTCCAACTCTTCATGTACTTCACCAAGGAAGTACAAGTTCTCCAATGATTCAACAAAGAAACATCATCTCCAAAACATTATAAGGGAAACATGGTTTTCATCAACACATATGTTTACTCCTTCCTTTCCTTATAATTTAAAAAAAATAAATTTCAAATTAAAATAATCAATCTATGGACATTGACTAGACTATTAGTTTCAAGTTTTGTTGTTAATTGACCCACACAATTGGAGTTTTTTATGAAATACAAAGTGTGTTGTACAAACTCAAGTATATATGTTCCTTTTAATCTTAAAATTCCATTATTTGAATAAAATGGGGAATTTTGTAGATAATAAACTATATTATTAATTACTTGAAAATTAAAAACTTGATACACATTTACCATGCATGACTTGAGCACACAATCACAATCTTAATCTGCCATTTTCTCACACCTACATGCTACCTTATGAGTTTGACCCTTCCACTATGTTGTTAAAAACCTATAGGAAACTCATTGTCTATGTAAAACTTGTTTAATGTCCTACACAAGCATCTCTAGACCTTTATTTTAGTCTCCATATACACATATTGGTGTAATTGGGTTCAATTAGTATCACTAGCTAATATTAACCTAGTTTGGTTAGTACTAACCCTCTCCTATAAATGGATACTTTTTTAAAATTAAACCTCTTATTATGTTTGGCCCATCTACCTAGCATGTTTATGGCATGAAAAATTACCTAATTTTATTTATATATATACAAATTAAGGTCACACTCAATAGGAGACTTGGGACTTATCTGGTACATATATGTACACTATTTAATATTGAGAAAATTTTCCCTATTCTTCCAAAATTATGAATCTCTCACTAAGAGTAGTCACAAGCCAAGTCTAAAGCATACCAAATCCAAGTCAAAGAAAACATTTTAAAGTGTAAAATTCAAATCATTAATTGCATACATAGAGTGAAGGATCACAATTTCACAACCACATTAGGTAAAAAAACTATGATTGGCTTGATTTCCCTCTTCATAGTATCAGATATGTAGGCAATAGTAAATCATCAAATGGGGGCGATTGGATTCATATCATCCCATTACACTTTCCCATTTTTTGTAGTTTTCTATCCCTCACAAGTACACTTATGGTTTCAAGGTGAAGGAAGTTGTTTTCTAGAGTGGTGAGCATCATCAAGGTTTGGCATCATACATACATATATTTTAAACACAAGCAAAGGTGATTGTATGGTCAATGTCCTTAATTTATACATAAGTTAATAATAACCACTTAAATCACTATTGATAGTTGATATTAACCCAAATCTGATGGAACTAAACTTGCATAGATAGAAATATAGTTCTTGAATAGGTTAATCACAAACCTTATTTAGTATGTTTTCCACTTCCAAAATATAATCACAATAAAAAAATTAACTGGAAAAGATTATTACTCATCCATTTTTTACTTACTATATCTAAAATATTCCATTTGTAAAATCATTAAAAACAATTTCAGTATTTTACATTCATATGTATGATTGAACATTGTTTTTATCAATCTGAATTATTCTACTAGTTTTTATCCTATTAGGGTTTGTAAAATAAACTTAGGTAAAACACATATGATTACATGTACATATAGATGTTGACCTTATTCACACCTAGGGGAAAAATTTCTACTTTATGTGCATGCCTACATTGGAGGAATCTACATGCACTTGTTAGGCTATATATTTCTATATTTTTCCATTGATCATAATATAATTTTATATATGACTTACTCATTCTCATACTTTCTAGAGTATTATTTCTTATGGATATTGTGATTTTATGTACTAGATGATGATATTGATTGATTATGTGGACTAATATTTATTTTTATTTGTGTGTTTGATATTGATTATTATGACATTGTGTGATCATTTATATGTTCTATAATGTGTGTTCTATGAATGCATTGGCATTGTCTTGTCACATTATATCTCACCAAGTGTAAAAATATCCCCTAGTCTGAGTCATGGACATGTCATGTCCATTTTGGGTCAAATTCTTGTCATGTCTTGAGTTATTTTATGCTTCTTGATCATGATATTATGTGCATGCATGTGTGTGTAGTTACATATGTATGGAATGACTTGAATCTTACTATGTGTTTGGTGCCATGGTTTCTATAACACATATTTCTATTGTGTGTGATGTCAAAATTTATTTCATGCATTTATTATGTTGTTTAATAATATGTTCTTAATTAATATATCTACTATACATTGACACTTATATGCCCATTGACATGGGTGACATGTTTCATATGTGCTTGAATGATCAAATATTTTTATGATGACATATATTATTATGTTTGTATAAATACTTTAGATGATTATATTTGTATATATAACACATGATGTGCATAACTCTTTATTTTGAGATGAGTATTTTTAAGACTTCATCCTCATATCAAAATGGGGTATATAGTGGGCTTGTCTTAAATATTTAGGAAATGAGAGATAGATAGTTCACATGATGAGATAAATAATGTGATTTAGAAGGGATAGATTAAATAGTTTGGGTCAGATTAGGTGATTTATATATGCTAGATTAAGTATATTGATACATATTGTTGACCATTTTGACCACAAGTCAAAATGGGTCAACCCCCCTATAGTCAAAAACTTATTAGGGGTATAATATAGTATCATAGGGTGTTTTATTGATCATTTGATGTAATTTAATGCTATTTTAGCCTTGATCATGGTTTAATCCAGTCTTATATCAACTTGAGTCACCTAGGGGTCATTTTAGGGTCTTAAATGCAAGTAACATGGTTTTCAAGGTGTATAAGTGTCCTAGTTTTCTTCCAAATGTCCAAGATGTTAGATTCCATATTAGGAATTTCAATTCCATCTAAAAATTTTAGGTTTTCTAACTGAAAATCAAGAAAACAACTAAAAAAGAAAGAATTTGGCACTTATATGGCCTATAGGGGAGTGTGACATGTGTGAAAAATTTGTGGGATGAATATTCAAATTCCTAGATTCATATTAGTGTTTTATAATATTTAGAAGTGCAAAAAATAGTAAAAAACTATTATACTCCTTCATCACCCTCCTAGACATGTAAAACCAGTCAATAGGTTTGTGCTTAGTACAGACCACTAGAGAAGTTTTAGACCAAATGATTTTGGGGGGTGATATTACAACTAGAGAGATTCATTTTAATAGTAAGATTTTAAATATTGGTCACTTTTGCTTTATGAACCATCCTTTACAAGTTGATTGTGTTTTCTATATGTTAAACCCCATACCCTATAGGTTTCCTTCTCATGTGGATGGGTCCATACAATTCAACTACTGAGATTTATTATAAAAGATGCTAAATATCTACTATAATGTATTCCATGATTGGTTTCATGTTTAGAAAGGATTTCATGGGTCAATAAACTCAAGTTGTAGAGAGGTGTCATCATGTGAGATCTCAGTCAAGTTTCACTATCTGTAGAATATTCATACCTAGGTAATGGTTTAAAGGGATGATGATAAGTTTATTTTAATGTTTCCAATATCCTCCTAGTTCCTTTCCCTTTGAGATCATTCTCCAAAAAAACTTTCTATGAAGTTGAAATCATAAGTGACATACATTCAATTTGTCCTATAAATGTCACACATAATCAACTAGGTGAGTTGTGCAAGACTTTGAAACACATGCATGAGATTGTGATTGAGGTCATGAGGTGTTGATTATGCTCTTAAAACATGAAAAAACAAGTTAAGCTCTAGGTGGCACCATAGAGAGCATGAGAAGACAAGTTCTAATATACACACAGTCTTCCACCATTGATGAACATGCATAAGAATCTCTTAGGAGTACATCATGTTGGAATAAGAACCTTGATGGTTGTTTCAAATACATTATAATGTTAAAAGTACATTTGGAGACCTTGTGAGGGTCTAGAGTTGATCACAATCATATATATCTACTCACTACCTACAATACTACTCAGTGCCTACACATTAGAATGCCCACCTATAGGTGGCACTAGAAAAAAGTTTAAAATGTCAATTAGAGGAGATATGATATGTTTAGAAGCTTTCCTAAAGTTTTTGAAATTTAAAAATATCATGACAAACATGATTAAGGTATAGGGTTGGTAGGTGGGAGTGAGGAACCTTGTTCTTTAGATGATGACTGTGTTCAGGGGCCAAATCCCTAAAAACACAAAACATAACACCTTGCCATGTTGTTGATATCATATGACAAGGTTACCAAGAAATTTGATACATCTTAATGACTCTGCCTTATAGCCTCCACATAGGAGAAGATATTTGTAAAAGTTGAAGGGTAGATGATTAGTGGAAGGTAGTTTTTGAAAGGCCCAAATATGTTCCTTTGAACTCTGAGTTTAGATAGTGACATTTACAGAATTTGAAGTCAAAATGACCTTAACCTCCAAAGTTGCTAAGCTAAAGTATGTTTACATGTTGGGTAACCTTGTTGAGTTGAGAAAGACATTTAAGGGACAAAGATACATCAGCAAAGGTTGAAGAGCTATGTTTTGGACCCTATCAACACCTATAAGAGTCTCTTACCCAAGATGTGGACCTACAACTAACTATGGAGCATAGTTATCAGGTTTGGCCACATCTGGGTGAAATTCAAATTTTTTTGCCCTTCTATATTTATATGTTCAGTTTGGTCTATTATTTGATGTATTTTTTTAGGCTATCATCATTTTAACCTAGCTCTATATTTTAACCTATGATTTACAAAGGAGCATGCCCTAACATGTGGTTTATACTCTGCTCTGTATGACTGGATTATTCATTTGTGTGGTTGGTTGTGTGAAGTGTCTACCATGCATTTTTTTCTAGTTTGTGCCATGACCCGCACATTTGTGTGCTATGCTATAATGTAACCCATGCATTTTTGTGTTGGGTTGTGCCATGAATTTTATATGGTGTTGTGCAGATTGCCATTACGTGGAGGAGTAGACAAGGAGGTAAGTCTTTTTATTTTTATTTTTGCTTATTTTATGTTTTGATTGATTTTTTTTATCTTTTTTAACTTTTATTTTATCTTTTTTTTTAAAATTATTATTATTATTATTATTTATTATTTTTATATATTTTTTAACTTTTAGTTTATCTTTTTTATTTTTATTTTTATTACTATTATTATTATGATTTATTTTTTATTTTTATATCTATTAATATATATATAATTATATATGTATATATTTTTTGTTATTTTATTTTTAAAAAATTTCAAAGTTTTTGTTATATATATTAATTTTATATAATTATTTGTTTTTTATTTTTATTTAGTTTTATGGTTTGATTTATGTATTTTAGTTCTATTTTTTCTTTTTCTTTTTACATTTTAGATATTAATATTAATATCCTTAATATATTGAAATAATATATATATATATATATATATATATATATATATATATATATATATATATATATATATTCCAAACTGGATTTACCAGATTTTTTTTCAAACTTTTTCAAGAATTCTACATTTCGTATTTTTTGGCCTCTCAAATGCATTCAGATTTTTGAACCTGGTAACTATGCTATGGAGTCCTACAAGTCTGTGGTATGATATGACCTTGGAGACCTACAAATATATACTTGAAAATTTCACTAATGCTTTCTATGAACTTGTATGAGTCTCAAGGGCACATGATACATAATTCAAAGGGAATGTTCACCTACATGACTTTTCTTCCCTCAACAAAGTCAACTATAGTTGGCTATTGTAGATAGTGAATAGGAAATTATTATTCCCAATGGAAATATAGAATTAAAATGAAGTGAATGGATCCAAATGAATAATAAAGGGATTTGGGGAATCTAATTAAGTCATTAGATATTGACTTAAGGTATAACCATGCCATCAACACCTAAAGGTGCCTTTTTAAGCTTAAGGTATAGTTAGAAATTACACTCAACCTTGACCTTTCAAGGTATATGAAGAGACATGTGAAAGGTTAAAATTAAAAATAGACCTAAAGCATATCCACCATGATGATAAACATCTCAAATTATCTCCATGTAAATTAAATAAGGTACAAAAATGACTCCAATAGTACAATTGACAGTCCACAATCAAGACCCTATAGATAGTCAATTACCCCATAGGTCTATATTAGGTTTTAGTGCATTTAAGAGGTCTAAAGATCAGATCAAGAGTTGAATTTTTGAATATATCATCTCCATCACTTAGATAATCCTTTAAAATTTTCACCTTTTTTGAGAAAATAGGGGAAGTTCCCTCTATTATTTCTCAGATAGAGGGCACTCCCTTTATATGGAAATTGGTAGGTTTTGAAGAAGGAAGGTGATAAGGTGAGCTAAAGGTGAATTAGACCTTGAAAGAAGGTGTGGAAAGTTGAGTGATATATAACCTAACATGAGACACCATGTATATAGGGAATAATCTCAATAGGGTGGTCTGGACTTTCAAGTATGTAGATAGGCCTGTTAGACATGGTTTAGGCCTAAAGACCAAATGGGGTGTCAATGTTATTTCTATCTTTATGTGGGAATTCTAAACTATTGGAACATGTTTTATAGAATATAAAAAGTGTGTTCAAGCTTCCACCTTGTATATGAATTCACAAGGAGAGCCACTTTTGGCTTAAGACCACATCATGGCTTATGTTAATGAAAAGAAAAGTTTGAGTGGGCAATTTGAGATGCTCATCACATCTTCGTTGATAATTTTAATGGAGACTTATGGGAATAGGATAAGTTTAATAAGGTCATGAAAAAATATTTTGTGAAATTAGTTCATCTGTTTAACGTCAAATCTTCATGAACAATCCTTAAGGGTATAACTGGTCTAAAACCCTTTAAAACCCTTGGAAATGACTTGATTGGGAAAATGAGGAAAGAGATTAATTATAATGGACAAAAATGGCATGGGAAGTGGTTATAAGTTGTAGGGGACTCTCTAAGGATTCCTTCCATCCTAATGAGGTGTTCCTCATTTATACAGACATGAGATAATTTGGATTTATTTAACTATTTTTTTATGTTTTATAGGTTCTAGGAGGTTTCAAGAGATGTAATAAAATTTTGGAGAGATATTGAGACTTATTATAACTCACTATGACCATTTAATTCTTCATAAAAACTCCTAAGTATTTTTCAAGTACCTCCATCTCAGCCAATCAAAACTGGCAAAGTGAAAAAGATAGTGAGAAGGGTGATAGATTCTAGTAGGAAGGTTTTTAAGGTGTGCCTAAAGAATATAAGACTATGGGAGGAATTTAAATGTATCATTACTTCCTATGTACATATTTTCATGGAAATATGAAGCTAATTTTGAAGCTAAGTGTGAGGGGTGAGTGAAAGAGGAGTTTCGTTGACTATAGGCAATGCTGGCTTACTTCTAAAAGAATCTAGATGATTAGGGATGAAAAAAATGAATGGAAGATCATTTATAATACCCCTAAATCTTATTGAAATCATGATATATATCCATAGTTATTTTTGGGATGTTCCAAAAGGGCTGGATGATGAAGGCACTTTTCTTGTGCAGAATGAGGAATTTTACACCACATTTCACAAGTCTCATGACTTGGAGGGCCATTTATCCTATCAAAACTTGCATGGTATACCTCCTACTAAATTTTCCTACATATTTAACTCCTCCTCTCAAAATTATAAGTTTTCTTATGACTCTTTTACTTCTCTTTTCCTACTTCTCTGTCAAGTTCTCTAAATAGCTACCATTTGGCCTTTTTAATCTAATTCCACTCCATGTATGGAAAATACTTAAAGGAATGACATTGCATTTTTCCTTTGAATATTAATTAAAGTATATTTTTGAGTTCATGAACAATTTTATAAGTATGTAGGTGATGCAAAGTGGTTATTCTCTATCCTTTCTTCCCTTATCCTTTCATGTTTGTGTAATAGTTCTTATTCTAACAGGTCATATAGAGTGTATTCAAGTGAATTAGGATCCTTTAAAGTGTATGATTTTATTTTTAATGTGAAATCTTCCCTTTATTTCATTTTCCTTGTGTTAATTCATACATCTCACCTCTATATTGAAATACTCATGTTAGAAACCTTCTAGGACTTATAAACTAGTTTGTGTGTCTTGATTCTTAGTGAATGAAGTATAGTGGTCATGTGGATAACATATTGGTGTATCAAAACCTTATATTAGGTTCATTTCATGCAAATTCTAACACTTTTCCCATAATCAAACACTAGTTTAAATGATAAGCATTTCAATATACATTCAGGGAGCTAACCCTTAAATCTAGAGGCTCACTTCCACTATAGGTACACCCATATACCTGGAAGTGTTTTTATGTTTCCCAAATCTTAAAAAGTCTTAAAAACCCTCTTATAGGGTTAAATATTTTTTGACAATATTTTAGGAAGGCCCAATGGGACCAAGGTCCAAGAGAGTGGAAAGAGTATTGGTGTGTCTTTCCTCTAATCAACTTTTGGAAGTAAGCAAGTTAGCATTAATGGTGACTCTGAATGAAATTTTTTTCTTGTAATCAGCCTAGGTATATCTCATTGAATATTTTTATTAGTTTTTATATCTCATATAACATATGAGGTTGATAAGAGCATCTATGTTGAATACCCCTATCATGAGCCTCCTTATCAGCCTTGCTATGAACCCCATTTTATTCTTCAATAGTCCTATCAAAATGGCTATCAATTCCTATAAGCCATGGAAAACCTATAGTCCTCAATTTACCTCTCCATATGGACACTATGTTATTAAATATCCCTACGATAAAGGATACCAAGGACCCTATCAATAAATGCCTTCCTATTAACCCTAATATGAGCCTTACCAATCATGCCATAATGCCTATAAACCCCAACAAGATGTTTTTATGGATTATAGATCAATATATAAAAATGTAAGAATTGAATTATGTTTCAAATACAACAAGTTAGAGATGGTCTTGATCCCCACCATTACCCTCCTCTTCCTCTAGTAGCCCCACCTCACGTCCAATCCTTCTTGGCACTCCTACTAGAGCTGTTAGATAGTGAAGACAATATGGGAACATGGGATGATGATTTTGATGTCTTTCCTAATCATATTATGGAATGGTTAAGAAGTTTTATCCAAATATGGATGAGTTCATGGGAGGTGGTTGAAGATGAAATTCAATGGGAGATCAAGGAACAAATGGACTTGGAAAATAAGTGCCTTCAATTCTTAATAGATAGGCTAAATATGTGGGAGGATAAAGAGCTCAAAAATTAACATGATGCTATTAAATAATTTCAAGAAAGTTATTGTAAAGATGTAACTTCTACTTATGTATGTGTTCCTCCTTCTAATCAGCCCAAAAAATCACTTCCCCATGATCTTACTAGTGCATTACTCTCCTAAATCCATTAACAAGCCCTCTACTACCCCTCACACTCCACTTTTCATTCATAATCCCTATAATAACCAAATTATCCATATCCATCTCATGATCATATCCATCAACCTTCCACCTCACCCCTTATTGAAGAGGAACCCATCTTTATAGAAGAAAATGAAAAGGAAAAATCTCAAGCCATAACTACACAAGAAGATTTCATGAGTGACTATGAGGAAGAAATCACCATAGGGACTTCCCTTGATGAACATAAATGCAACTCTACTTTATTGAACGAGGAGAAAGACATTATAAATTTGGTTACAACTATACATAAGGAAGTTGGTTAAAACATGAAGGGAGTGGTGTTTACAAAAGACTCCATATTTTCTAAGTTAGTTGATGTCCATGATGAAATAATCCATGAACATGATAGTTATGAGGAGGAAGATGACCTATGGAAAAATTAAAATTCTATAAGTCAAGAGTTTGAGTATTGGAATTCATAATGAATTCATAACTAACAAGATCACTCCTCAGAATGAATTTATAACCAACAAGATCACTGTTGCATGCCATTACCACATCTTATGTAACATAAACATTGCACAAAATAAGGAATTTACATAATAAAGTCTCTAATTGTATATTAATAATATTTTTGTGGGTATCCACAAAAAACAAGTCAAAATTACATGGGAGTGCCTATTAAATAGGCAAGGTAGGTTGTTTCATGCAAAAAAATATTGTTGCATGAACAACCTATAAAATAGGAGTTTCTATCATTATTGTGAACTTAAAAATATGTGCACAAAATATAAAATCATCTCCAAAAATAAATAAACTCCCAAAATAATGATTACATGCTTTACTCCAACACCATCCCTTAAGCATAAAATAGGGAGTGAAAAAAGAGAAATTAAAGAGACTGATGGGTCCCGACAACTAGGCCTGATCAGGTACCCATGTGCAAATCAAAATGAAATAAAAAGTGTCCCTATGGTAACAAATCCATATTATTAGACTACATAGATGATAAATCATTGTAACCACCAATTCAAATAATAACTAGTACTCTGTATGAGGCTAACTCTATAAAAAACACTGATCTTAAAACACTGGGAAAAGGAGTCACCAAGGATGAAATGTATCATCGAAGATACCCAAAAACCAATAACAACTAAAGTTGAGAGAGAAAAAAACATATGTTACAAGCTATGCCAAGAAATTAAATGACTCAATACTCAAACATAAAGCTAAAAAGGGTGCATTGGATGGAATGAAGGCCATCAAATACAAATGCACTTAGTGGACTCAAAAGTCTCAATGGAACTCAAATCTACATGAGTGGTCTAGATCTACTACTCGATCACAAAAAATAATTGACATTAGAATGCACTAGAATAAATCTTAAGAAAAGAGACTGTCAAAGGTGTTTATAGTGAAAAATGGTTCACCAATTGAATTTGATCTACTGTCAGAAGATGTAGTGCACCAAGGGTTAGTAAGGAACATGACAATAAAAAAGGCAAGATTTGTACCATACCCCTCATACTGTTAACTAGGTGGAGTGACATAAAAAAGTTTGTATGATTGGCCTAAATCCACAACTTGAACACTAACATGATGACACTATATTCACCAGAATAGATATTCTTTAGAAGGAGATCAAGCTCCACAATAAATGTGAAGGAGACTGTCAACTATCAAAAAAGTGCCAAAGATACATAACAAATATATCTAAAAAAAATGGCCTTGGTGGTAATGGGATAGTCAACAACTGAAGATGAAATGCTCAACATGGAGCATAAAAACATGAAAAAAAAGACTCCATGACTCTCATTATGACCACAAATAAAGATCCCATATAACAAAAAATACCAGATGATGCATAAAACCCATAATGTGATCAATCTATAGAAGACACCATCAAGAACAAGATAGTTGCTCCTAAAATAAGGGAGTGGTATAAAACATAAAACCATACTTAAGAATTTATGACATCGAGCTCTACCAAAAATTCATCCATGAGTACAAAAGTGGCAAAAAAAATTAATGCACCCTAAAAAATGGGACATTGGAATCTACCAATAATGTGTCCATGAGTGCAACGTGTGATGACAAGGATAACAATGTGGGCCAAGAGGGAACAAGATCAATTACAATGACCTATTAAAAAATGAAGGTAAAAAAGAGAAAAAATAAGTTTGTTTTATCTATGATGGGGTTTTGACCTCTTACTAGACCAGACCTCACCCTCCATCTTTGACAATCAAGAGAAAGATGGGACAAAACACAATAAATATACCCCTTTTTAAAATTGTCCACTTTACAATTTGTATGAGTATAAATGAATTTACCTCATTAAAATACCCCCCTTAAAAGGTCATCATTAAAAAAACTTAAACACCAATTAAAAAATTAGTATAAATCCCTCCATAAAAAATCACATCTTCATTTAAAAAGGAATTCCCCCCTCAAATAATTACTACCACTTAAATAAAGATTTCCACCCATAATAATAATAATACTTTGCCACTAGACAAAGATGCCCCTCCCGTAGAGTATTTTCCCTACTTCAAAATAAATCCCATGTACAAGGTGTCTCCTCCTTGAGAAATAACATGATCCTCTTAACAATAAAAAATTGTTAATGCCCCCCTTAGAAAAAAATATCACCTAAAAATCATCTCCACTTTAAAATTTAATGAGTTAAACAAGAAAACCTTTACTTGCAGCTTCGATTTGACAATCCAAGCACAACTTTGAGATAGGTGGCTCAGATGTTGAGGGAGATTGAAAAGTTGGGCAAGCCTTAAATGAGGTAAAGGTAAACCTAGATGGCATGGAAGGTGGTAAGATCACTCACTAAACAATAAACTAGTAGGTCGAGAAGGGAGTAGGCTAAAACTTTTCCAATGGTCAATATGTTACATGCATAAGAAAATCATGGTAGATAGCTAGGTAGTTATGCTTGTTGATATTTGGATGTAGTCCAAACAGGACAAAGGCATATTTGGATGGTAGTATAGGGCCATGTAGCTATGGCTGTATGCATTATTCACACAAAATCTTATATAGGACTGACAAAAAATAATGCAATATCCATTGCTTCAATCATAATTATACAACTCCAAATTAGAGTTAGCATAATTATCATTCAACTATGAGTATGAACAGGCAACTAAAAAGTGGCACATAAAATTTGGGATTACCGATCCATGTAGGGAAAGCTCATATCTATATTGGAGAGGTCAAGAGCTTCCTCATTGAGAGAATAAGAGTAAAAAAAAATCAATTAGTCCACTGAATGGTTGGGATGAGGGAGCCATGTAGAGGATTCAAGGGAAGAGATGCTATTTTAGGGATGCTAAGATATAAGTTGGGAACACTGTAGATATCATAGTCCACATCAAAGAAACTTGCCAATGTCATATCCATTTGCTAAGTTGATTCAGATCAATCCAACTTATTTAGGTGCCAAAACAAAATAATGCAAGGAATTTTGGCAAGTATCAAGCAAAGATACCAACACTTCAATCCATATGCTGAACCAAAATACAAAATGGTGAATATAAATTCACCACATGAATTTGAATACATGTCATACTATGGCCAATCTAAATGTGTATGCAGTCAAATGTAAATATGCCAAGAAGGAGATACATAGTATGGTCCATATAAATGCAAATAACCCAGACCAGTATAGACATCATATGACCATCAACCAAGGGTTAAGAAAAGTGTATGTCTTGCATAACAGATTTCAATTTTTTTTGAATGTGTCCATAAGCATATTCATAGAGTAATAGCTTCTTAAAGCCTTATTTGATACCATATTAGAATTTAGAATGAATTCATAACTAGTAGGATCAATCCTACACACCATTACCATAGCTTATATAATAAAAACATTTCACACAATAAGGAATTTGAACAATAAAGTCTTTAATTATATATTCATAATATCCATGTGGGTCTCCACAAGGACCAAGTCAAAAGTACATGGGAGTTCCTATTAAATAGGCAAGTAGGTTGTTTCATGTAATAAAATATTGTTGCATGAACAACCTATAAAATAGGAGTTTCTATTATTATTGTGCACTTAAAAAATATGTGCACAAAATATACTAGAATCTCCAACAATAAACAAAATCTTGAAATAATACTTACATGCTTTACTCCAACATTGAGAAATTGAATAAGTCTACCCCTCCTCCAAAGAAGTGTATATCTGATCATGAGGTTATTGATGATATTAACAAGCAAGTTATTGAGTATTTGATCAAGCATGAAGCTGAGTGTCTTGTGATAGATGAACACCAATCTGTCATCCAAGAAGCTACAGTCATAAAGGAACCTAGTGAAGCTATTGTCAAAGAGGTTACAACTATGGAGGACTCTCATGAATCTAAGGAAAAAGATTTTTATCTTGAAGAGAAGATAACACCAAAAACTAATGTTTATCCACTCTCAGATGTATTGGAGTAGAAGGAAGATAAGCTTGATAACCTCATACATCAAGAACATCAAGACCAAGAAGATAAAGTTGAAGAGGTGGTGGTTTTTAAAGACAAGGAGAGTAAGGATAATTAGTAGATACAAATGAATATATTTAAAGAGATTGAATATATTTTACAATTTTAGGAGTAATATGAGAAAGTTAAGGCTTTTTGGATGCAAGAAGAGTTCTTTTATATAGCTAATCTATTTGGAGCTGCTTTGTTTTCATTGAACATTATGCCAATGAAGTTAGAAAACACCATGAAGAAGATGGAGGCATCAATGCCAAGGGTTAAAAGGATACATGCCTCATTAAATCCTTCATGTCATGAAATAAGAGAGGTTTCAAACTTCCCCTTTGATATCAGAGGAAATGTTCATTCTAGGTTAGTTAGTGTTTGAATTCGTTAGTTTGGCTTAGTGTGTGTGTTCCAAAAGTGTTATAGTGAGCACATGTGTGTTTGTTTTGTGTGTGCCTTGTTTTGTGTGTCTTCCCTTGTGTTTTATGTGGTTTAAAAGGAAATTTTATGTCAAACCTGGTGTATATGTGACTCCATGGCATAATGGATAGGATTAGGCTATTGGTCTTGGCATAACAAGTATACCACCCTTGGGAAATTGCCAAAGATGTTGACCATTTTGACCAAAAGTCAAAATGGGTCAACCCCCCCTATATTAAAAAAATTACTAGGGGTATAATATAGTGTCATAGGGTGTTGTTTTTCTCATTTGAGGAAACTTGTTCTTTAGATGATGACTATGTTTAGGGGTCAATTTTCTAAAATCACAAAATAAAGCACCTTACCATGTTGTTGATATCATATGACAAGGTTACCAGGAACTTTAATAAATATTAATGACTATGCATTGTAGTCTCCACATAGGATAATATATTTGAAAAAGGTAGAGGGTAGATGATTAGTGGAAGGTAGTTTTTGAAATTCCCAAATATGTACCTTTGAACACTAAGTTCAGATAGTGACATCTACAAAATTTGAAGTCAAAATGACCTTAACCTCTAAAGTTACCAAGCTAAAGTATGTTTACATATTGGGTGACCTTGTTGAGTTTAGGAATACATTTTAGGGACAAATATTAATAAAAAAATGATGAATATATATGTTTTGGACCCTATCAACACCTACAAGAGTCTCTTGCCCAAGATGTGAACCTACAACTAACTGTGGAGTCCTACAAGTTTGTGGTATGAGCTGACCATGGAAACCTAGAAACATATACTTGAAAAGTTCACCAAATGATTTATATGACATAATATGGGTCTCAATGGCACATGATATATAATTAAAAGGGAATTTTCACCTAAAAGACTTTTCTTCCCTCAACAAAGTCAACTATAGTTGACTGTTGCAGACAATGAATAGGAAAGTAGTGTTCCCAATGACAATATAGCATGAAAATGAAGTGAATGGATCAAAATGAACAATAAATGGCTTTGGGGAATCTAATAAAATAATTATATATTGAATCAATGTCCAAATATGCCAATAAACACGTACATGTACCCTTTAGAGCTCAAGGTATAGTTAGAAATTGCACTCAGCCTTGACCTTTCAAGGTATATGAAGAGACATGTGAAAGGTTGAAATGAAAAATGTAACTAAAAAATATCCAAAATGATGATATAAATCTCAAATTATATCCATTCCATGAAAATAAGGTACAAAAGGGACTCCAACATTACAATTGATAGTCCACAATCAAGACCCTATAGACAGTCAATTACCCCACAGGTCCATCTTATGATTTAGTGCATTTGAGAGGTGTAGAGATGTGATCAAGATTTGAATTTTTTCTTAGATAATGTAAATAAATTGGATAATCCTATAAATCTTTAAAATTTTCTAAGAAAATAGGGGAAGTTCCCTCTATTTTGTCTCAGACAGATGGTACTCCCTTTGTACACAAACTAACAGGTTTTGAAGAAGGAAGGTGATAAGGTGAGTTAAAATATGATTATACCTTTAAATAAGGTGTGGAAAGTTGATTAATATATAAAAAAACATGAAAAAAAATGTATAGAGGTAATAATCTCAATAATATGGTTTGGACTTTCAAGTATGCAGATAGGCCTGTTAGACATGGTTTAGGCCTAAAGACCTAAGGGTGGGTCAATTTTACTTTTAGCCTTAGGTGGGCATTATAACCTATTGGAAAATGTTTTATGGAATATAAAAAGTATTTTAAATCTTCCACCATGCATAATAGGTCACAAGGAGAGCCAATTTTGGCTTAGGACCACATCATGGCCTGTGATAATGAAAGGAAAAGCTCGAGTGTGTATTTTGAGGTGCTCACATCTCCTTTGATACTTTGCATGGAGACTTAGGGGGATAGGATAAGTTGAATAAGGTCATGATTTTTTTTTTGTGAAATTATTTCATTTTTTCAATGTAAAATCTTCATGAACAATACTTAAGGGTAGAAATTACATGTGAATAAGTTTTTGGGTCTACACCTTTACATATGAACTTAGTTTTGGGGTTCCATATTTTACTTAAAAACTTGGTTTTAGGGTTCCTTAAAATAATAATAATTATATTTAGAGTAGTTAATTTGAGGTTTATTTATTTCTCCCTCTATAAATCCTTATCCAATGGTGGTTAAGGTATTAAAACTCCTCAACTCATAGTTTTAATGATTGCATCTCCTTAGGAAATAATCACCCCATGGAAACTTGGCTCGTGTATCCTCAGGTGTATTCATACCTTGAATTTTTAATTTAATGTGTTAAATTATATATATTATTGAAAATTTATTATCTTTCTATGAAATTTATCTATACATTATTATTTTCAAGTTTTACATGAAGGAAATGAGACATTTGGGGCATATGTGTCAATACCAAGTGCAGTAAAAAAAGTACCAAATTTATTATTTATCCTTTTAATTTAGTATTTTAAATAATGGATTAAATGGGACATATAATTATACCTAAATTTGGTATTATTTTGAAACATCAAATTTGGCACACTTTGATGTACTTGGACTTTATGTGCACATTTGAATCTTGTGCACACTTTCCCCTATCTTTATACACATATTTATTAGCCAACCCTGTTTAATGGATACACATTAAATATCAAATAGTATATAAAAAATCATGATATAATCCAAAATATACTTTCTCCATATCTGATATCATTGATGTTCACTCTTAGGATAGTATCAACAACAACTAGACAATTATGGTTACCATAGTTGTTTGTTTTTGTTGGAAGTGTCTAGGAACACTCAGAAACTATTTTTCAAATTGGGAATACTCCATTAGGTTAGTATAAAAATGTTTAATGGGTCATTCATATCATAAAATATCAATGATTCAACTATAAATACAAGTCAATCCTAAGGTTATACTCAACTAGGACTCACTTGATATCTTGGCAATCACATAGAGAAATCAATTAATAGTCTATTGAGATATTATCATAAAGACATACCTATTTTAAAAATACTTTAAAGGAGTAGGTATCAAGTGAATTTTAAATAGACAAAGGTAAAATTTTCATAGTGCCAAAGTGTTAAAATATAACATTGCATTGTATTTTATATGGATCATAATTGAGCACACACACACATAAGTCAGATAACTACATGTGGTTTGAGCCCTTTTCAAAGTATTGAAACATAGGAAATGTTCAATCACTTTGTGAGGAATAGTTTGGGTTTTCCAACCTAACATACTAGCCCATTATTCAAGGTTTATCTTGTGGTTGGAAGTGTGCTTAGGTTTTTAAAGGAAAAAGAAGAAAATAGGGATCAACACATAGGACCAAAGGTGAGAACATGCATAGGCAACATCTAAAAGTTTAGGCACAATATATTAAGATGCCAAAATTATGTGTAGTCTGAAATGATATTATTTTCAAAATCCAAACATTACTAGTCACCATAGGGGTCTCATTATTATGGGTAACATCTAGATAGGGTTTGACCTAGAGATTATTAATTTGGGTAGTGATAGGACATTAAAAAAATATTTTAAGAATATACAATGAATATTATGAGTTATATAAATAATGAATAAGTTAATTACATATCCCTTATATTGATTGTTCAAACCTTTTAAGTGCAAATCAATCTATCCATTTCTTAATTTATATTTATAACTTATTTCTATATTTTATGAAATTTGAATTATCCATAATTTTTCATTATTTAGATCACATTAATCTAAACTAATAAAAAATATCAATTCAATATGTTATTTATTCCTTTCCTTTACACACTTGGATTTGGCATTAAATTTCTATCAGGAATACCACCTAATCCAACAATATTGGGAACAATTAGGCTACCTATTTTTTTGGGTTTGTAATCATGTGTAACTCTCATATTTGTTATACCATCCTTATTTCATTATATATCTATATTTCTAATGTCATTACTTGTATAAATGAATGCCATAGAGGATAATACTAATACGTACATATGTTTCAATCATAGAGTTCATGATATCCCTCAAACAATATTTGAGTCCAATCATAAATACTAATGTACCAAACATTACAATGAAAATAATGATTATATTTTTATAGAATATCCTATTCAAATCCATGAATCCACACATATAAATTCATATTATGACACTTCAGGGGTCGACTACATTCCTAGTTACTTCTTCCCATGTCTCATATGAGATTTAACATATATATCTCTTGATACTTTAACATCATATATATGTCACAGTTACATTTACTTATGTTGTGAAATTTTTATTATATAGATTTTATTATTTAAAGTTTATGACACATTTTAATGTTTTTATAATTGAGATTCATATGGTTACACCATCATGAGTTTCTACATCTAATCATCTACATCAGGAGATTGTTTATCATTTCTTAATATCCAAACTTCATACAACATATCTAGATTGCTACATTCACTTATTTAATGAGTGTTGATGGATTTTATAGCCCATTTTGAGGTGAATATCTTAATTTAATGACTTAAGTTACATATTATTCATGTTTTCATGACCTATATAACTTTCAAAACTTATAGTGTTGCATTTTACCCTTTATATACATAATACCATACAATACAGGGGATCATTGGTTCGCTGTGACTAACCAATATTTTATGCATCATTGATACATCATGATTTTATTATAATTTATTAGTGAACATATTTTACTTTTTATATTTTTCATGCCTTTAATAAACACTCCTCCTTTGAGTTTTATTACATTTGAAATATAGAACTTTTTATTCTATTTTATCTCGACATTATTATTGCCACTTTTTTTTTTCGATTTCTATGTTGCATTGTCCCTTGCCCCATGGTTGTTGATCCCATCCAAAAATTTGTATGGATTTATCAATGATTATGGTATATATATTGAGACATTCCACCCTATAATTCATTTAGTTTTAAGAGAAGTTGTATGTTTTTTAAATATTCATCTTCATCTTATTATTGTATTGTTCCCTTTGGCCTACCTATTTTACTTTGATTCTTGATTTCACCCCTCGGTATAGCTATTTGAATTTTATTCTTGATTGTGATCCTTGAATTCTATTTTTATTGATTGAGATTTAGCTTGAGTGTTTCCCTTGGCCTTATTTTTTATAGATATAAATACTTCTTGTTAGAAAGTATAAAATAATAAAATATTATAAATTATAAAAGGTTGAAATAAAATAAAAAATCTTTATCTTTGTAGATTGATACATGTCATGATTATATATATATACTATAGGTTTTTCATATACATGTTATGCATGTGCTTCTCAAAATATTCTATGAGTGGAAGAGATGTAGGATATACATGTTTCATATGATAGTGGAATTTCAAATGTTACATGGCTAATTTCATGCCCTTACCTGAGTGACATTATCACATTAGTGATATGACTTGCATCTTGGACATCTATATGCATAGGGTTTTATGGTGATATATTTATTTATTTACATTTATCATATAAAACCATTTATTGTATACATTATTTATTTCTATTACCTACATCTTGCATGTAACATGGATATTTATGCTTTTTTGATACATATGCTTATTACATGGTTACCTTGCATATATTATCACATACATTATGATCATAAAAAACCTATATAATGTGAATTAGAACCATACATACATGTTTTAATTACTATTATGTGCATCATTCCTTACTACATCTAGCCCTCCTAGAGGCACATTTTCTCCATTGGGACATATCTTTCATCTGTACCTTACCTTCCATCAAGGGGAAATATGCCCTTAACTATCTCTTTGAGCATGTTATTATATATATTTTTATCATAGAGATCTTATAACAAGGCATATTATTTATCCCTCTCATCCTTGACCATATTTTATAAATCTTTCCATTTACGGCCCTGCAATCAACTTTCTTACATCACTAGACATTACCAAGATTGAGCATTATATAACTCTATCATATACATCTCTTCTTGTAGTTGGGTATATTATATCGATGTGATAACCATAAGTGACATTGATATTATCATACTTATAAGGAGTATCTCCACATTTTCCTCCTTTATTATTACATTTATGGGATCATATCCTTACATACTCATTACATCTTATCACATAATGTAAATCATACTTTCTATAGACATGATCTCATCTTGAGACACATAATTATTGATTTTATGAATTAAACCTTTCCATCAGGGGCATGATACCCAAATTTTATTTATTTACTATATCATATGCTGATTAGGACAACCTACTCACTCTCCATATTGTGGATCATGCCTACAACCTTTATGGAATTATACCCATGAATATTTTGTGAGCTTCATTGATGATAATCATCTATACCTCTCCATTTTTTTCACTTATGGATTTACTTTGGGGGAATGGCACATACATATTTTATCCTTGATATTTATTAATATATATCTTAAATGGATCCTCTTACACCCTTGTGTCCAGTGGTCTTGCATTATATATATCAAGACATGCCATTATCCTACATACACTGCGTCACATGAATGGTTTTCACATATGATACATATATTTTTATACCTTGATATATTAAATCATTTACTTATATTTATGTATAGATTATTTCCCCATTACTTGGATACATCAGGGCAAAATGTTGATCATATTATCTCATCCTCGTATGAGGGTGCACAAATATTTTGATGTTTACATGATGTTATCACTTTTGTCATGGTTTCTCATGGGAATATTATTTGTCCATATCTCCTCTTAGTAATATTAGGGTACATGGGTTGCCTTAATATCAATCCTCATTCTCCCTAGAGTTATATCTTACTATTGAGCATGCATGATGATATTTTATGAAAATTACATACATGTGTTATTTATAATGTTTTCAAGGATTTTAGCAAGCTTTGGATATATTTTGTAATAACACATGGTGTATTTAAATATTTATTTTGAGATGAGTAATTGTAAATAAATTATTTTATAATCCATAACCTCAAAATGGGGCATATATATATATATTAAATATTTTTCAAAACTTAAAATGAATTGGGCAAAGAAAAATTCAATTTTTTTAAAGATGAATCAAATTGTGAAATATTGAGTTAATTGAATGTGCCAAAAATGGATAGATGCCATGCATTTACTTCTCTAATCAAGAACTAGGGTAGATTTTTCAAAATATATAATCAAAATGAGCACTAGAAGGTTTTGTGTGTACCAATTATGATAGCATTGTTTGCATACAAATAGGTGTATTAATTATTATGCTCATTTATTTTTTTATTATTTTCATTTCACCATGGCATGTTATGAAATTTATTTTATTACACTTGTTTGTAGGCATTTTATCTATTTTTGGATTAATGTGACCCTAATATAATATAAATGATTGAATAATTTACAAATGAATATGAGTGTAACTATCCAAATATAGTAACTTTTTATTTATGGAAAACACTATAAGAATTAAGTAATTATCTTTTCTTAGGTCTTTGTAGGTCTGTGACATGATAAAGTCATCAACAATGATTAAAAAGGGCCTATGAAATATTTAATATGGAAAAGAGTGTGTGCATAGAAGCCTAAACATGTACACAATTATTAGACACCTATGTAATGTGGCACTATCTGATAGGGTGTCAAAATTCATGTGTACTTTTTCAATTTGTGATAGTTTTTACTATTGTACCTATTTCTGATAAGAATTTATCCTTATCCTTCAAAACCCTAGATATGCACTAAATAATCATTATAAAATAGGGATCATGGGTGAAATGGAAGGTTGGAATTAACCTTATCCACCCATTATGACTAGGTGTTACCTACATATCTAATACTCCAAATATGAAAGTCAAAGTAGACATAGTTCTCCACCAAGTTGAGTGTGTGGAATCTTATGTAATTTTAGTATGGTGTGAAATATTGTGTATGGATTCAACACTTGAAAACCTACGACTTGATTTTTAAAATGTCATGCATACTTAGCTCAAGGCTTTCTCCTTTAAGAGGTTTTATATTTAGGATATTTAGAGAAGTTCCTCACAATGTGCAGTGTATTTTCTAGTGATAGGCAAATGATTCTTGGGTAATAATAGGCCTAGGATTGATATGTTTATATAGATTAATATTTGATAAATTTAATATAAACCAATATGTGAAATATACCTAATAAATCATTTGAATAATTTTAATTTTTGAAACTAGAAATTAAAGGGCGTGTGGATAAGTCCAATCTAAGTGGATAGATATATAGTGGTAGAATTTTATGGGAAGTGTGAACCTATCTAGAGAAGAGGAACATTGATATGAAATTAATAAATAATTAGTTAATGATATTAATCTATTTATTTAAAGACTAATAAGGTCATGTGTATCAATAATGGTAATTTAAAATGGTTAGGTCCATCTTTTCATAAATGGCTAAGGAAGAATGTGTACAAGATTCATGTATTTGAGCATAAGTCAAGTATGTCAAATATTGGTCAAATTACACATTTTCAAGCTATGGTAGTAATGTTTCAAAAATTTCAAGAGCTCTCATTACATGTGTATGGAGTCATGACATCTAGTTGCTTCACCATTCCCTCATTAGGTAAGTTTAGTTGCATGTTTAATTTTATAATTAGTTTTAATTTGAAGAATGCATGCATTCAAATCACACACTTACATCAAAGTAAAGTCATTATGTAAATACCTAATTTTAGTACAAATTTCATTATTGTAGTGTTTTTAGTGTCATTTTATGCATATGGTTCATCAGTTTGAATTAGGGTCTTATTAACATTTTTGGGTGTGATTTCATTATTCTCTTTCTTATTTGTGTGATATTGTAATTTTTTTTATGTTTTATCTTTATAATTTGTTTGTTTTATGTTTATAGTCCTTTTTATGTGTTTTTCTCTTTCTCTATTTGTTTTTATTATATTGAGGTGCATTTGGTGATCTATCAAATCTATCTTGAACCCTTTTATAGGCCTTTCTACCCATTTTGGTGTTCTTTCCTTGTTTGGATCCATGTATGTCAACTATTTTAATTTTAATTATTTGATTTTCATGCTAATAGGATCCTAATTCAAACATGAGATGACTATGTATACAAAACTCTTTGAGGAATTTCAATAGGAACATATTAATGTGCAAGAGGGACAAGTATCAAGAGGAATTCAAGTCTAGGCACACTTTACATTTATATATTTTTTCTAAAGGAATTTAAAATAATATTTGTCTGAATTTTGTACTAAAATAAGGATAGGTGAATTTTTATGTAGTAGCATTACATGATGTGAAGCTCTTTCTCAAATTTTCACTCTCATCCACAAGAGAACTACATCGACTTTGATTCCAAGCATATGTAATTTTATTTATTTATTTTATGATTAATGAAATATACATAAGATATAACTATTGAATATTTAAACTGTATTAAGTATGAAATTAACCATGCAAATCTAAATGTGATATTAAACTTACTATATTTAAAATTAACAAAGAAAAGAGGGAAGAGATACATTTGAATATTTTATAATTTTTTTACTAATTGGATACATCACATCTATCACAAATGATATGTATTATCTTTATAAATTCTTAGATAAATAAACATGATCTCAAAACTTTTGTAGATAATGTCAATAAAGCTCACACCTATGATGGCCAATACTAATACTATCCAGACTTTTTTGATACTATCTGAGTTGACCATGTAGGTCTATGCTAACTTATATTAGTATGCCTTAAGTTGTAGATGATTTATATGTGCACTTTCCCCCTCTATCATATGTGCAAATCCTTATTTTTATTCTCCTTTCCTTGAAACCCTAGTTGTAATTTTGACACAAGATCGACTTGGAAAAAGGGGTTAAAAATATGGGTTGGATAGCACTAACCACTCCATATTGAGTGACTAAGTGTTTTCTACATTCTAATACTTAAAATAGGTATTAAGATACATATATTTATCCCACATAGGTGTGTGTTCACACCATTTTGATCATGTTATATTATTATGTAATTATTGGCTTACAACATGATAAAATGCAACTTTGACCTATGTTTTATATTCAGACTTAATGGATAATCCTTTGAGGAGTTTTGGATATGTATTAATTTTTGGTAATGTCTCAAAATATTTATAATGGATTTATATAGTTGATATGAATTTTAAAGATGAGTGATAGATTATTATTGCATTAATATTGATTTGTATATATATATATATATATAAATAAATATAAATCTATGATATTTTTTTCCATGACCGACCCATGAAATATTTTTAGGATATCCTAATGGAGATGTTCCAATACAAAAATAATCTACTGAGGGATTTTTGACACTACTGATGGAGGAACACATCTACATTAAACCATAACTATGTGATTATTGCATGTGTTGTCCCATGAGTAAAAATCAATGATATGGGATATTGTGACAATATATTTATTATTATGGAGTGTTATTATAAAAATTATGATGATCCCAAATATGTTTACTAGTAAATTAGGTTATCTAAGACAACATGTACGTAGATGCCTAGGGGAAAGTATGCATAAGAGTCAAATGTGAACACACAAGTCCAAGCATGTCAATATTTGTAAAAATAGATGTTTACAAGTGTTTAATGTTAAATTTATGTGCCTAAAAATGTCCCCATTTTTATCTAATATTGAAAATTCTAGATTAAAAAGATAAAATAAAAAAATTGGTACTTATGATTAATGACACATAATGTTGACAGGTATGCCCCAAATATATTTCTTGCTCCATGAAAACCTATAATGAAACACATATAGATCACTTTAAATTCATGATATAAAATTTTAAATAATATTAGATCAATTAATTTCTTGAAACTTATAAGTAAAGGATCACAAACACTTGAGGGTATGTAAACCAAGTTACCAAGTGTTGAACATGTTTATATAATGTTAGGGTGATTACATCCCAAGGATATGAAACTATGAAAACCATAAGATGATAAATATAAATGAATCAGCCCCTATAGATCATAATAAAACTACCATTCAAATTGATGAAATACTAATTTCTTATATACAACCTGACATACCTCTTCCGAGGGGAAACCTCCTAGCTTAGAAACTATGCTAGTTCATTAATTATCAACTTAGGGTACGTAATATTAGAAATATGTTAAAATTGTATATACAACAATAAATATTTTTTAAGGTTAAGTTATTATAGTTTTTGTATAAAAACACTTTTGTGTAAAGTAAATTGCATGAAAGTAAAATGTTTGGAATGGAAATCACACTTATTGTAATTTAAATAAACACTTGATGAAATGGAAATGAACTTGTCTTTTTTCTATATTTGTAATATTACTTAATAAATAATAAAATTTACATAATGTAAAATACTTACTAAATTATTTTAATAACTGAACTTGCATATAAATAAAATAGAAATTGTACTTACTCACACAATAGAAATAAGCACTATACTAATAGTTTAGGATATTTACCGCAAATCCTAGCAATGGTGCCCTCATAGGTCAAATATGAGTTCTAATCCTTCCCTTTAACACAAATAATTATTAATTAAAACCAATTATTCTTACATTAAATATTATGTATCAATGTAGAGTTTCTACATGAAATATTACAAAGACTTTTAAACAGTGCTTCAATAATAACAAGGAATTATTACTTATTCAAAATCTTTACAACTCTCTTATAATTTATTATAGATTATATTAACTATAGGATTAAATTTTATAGTTAAAATGTAATCTAATAAGATATATTATATAATCTATAGGAGAACCCAACTGGTTTTTGTAGATAACAAATCATTTTCGTTATGTGGCTATAATAGTAGAGAAACACAATCCATTGGGAAGGAAGTAATAGTGGAAACTTTTGTTGTTATCATTATCCTTTATAGGTCATGTAATTAATAATCATTCTTAAATAACCTCTAAAACACAACATGAATAAAAAATTGGTTTCATGGTTGAACCATTTCAATTAGACTACAGGCTAGGACAACTGTCATGCAGTTGTTATGATTATTTAGTCATGTCTTCAGTTGCTACATGACTTTATTTGCTTTTCATTTGAGATTTCAAGATACTACAAGATCCATCAAAGGTGGATATGATCTATTATATTCAACCCAATAGTTTATACATGTTATAAAATACAACCTAGTAGTTGATACAAGTTGTACAAATCAATTTCTACATGTGATATGGGTTGACTTATCTAGTTGCTATGGTTTAGCTTACCCAATTATTATGGATTTACTGTGTCCATGAATTCATGATTTATCCCTAACATATAAACATACCACATCAATAGTAAATCCAATAATAATAGAAAAATTATATGATGTAATCTTTATTCATGAATAAATAGTTTTAACCATAAAACATAACGAGATGTAAATTATATTTATTAAGTGCTAAGTGGTAACGAAAGTAAAAAAAACTTTGTATGCTTAGAAATAGTATCATTAAATAAGAAATAATGGGTTATAGTGGGTTTAAAAATTTTCATTTCTATGGTTCATCACACCCTAAAATAAGCATGTTGCTTTCCCTCAATCAAAAAAAACCTTTGTATAAATGAGAAAAGAGTCTTGAAATCAACTCGTTCTACCACAACTGATCCTTGCTTTGTGAAAATACCAAAGTTGTTTTATATCCTTCTCCATTTTATCAATTTAGATTCCACATAGAAATGTTAAGTTCCTATCCAATTTGGAATAGTAAACTAGAATAGAGGAGGTCGATAGGTTATAACAATCTAACTTAACCTTTTCCTTATTGCAACATCAATATACTTGGTAACCCTATTGAGTTATATCATGTAGTTATAATGTAAAAATGGTTCCTTAGTTTTAAATTTTTTATCCAATTAATTCCATATGATTATGTAGACATTATAGGATTCTTGAGATATTTTTTACATTAAGGTTAGATATTGATTTTGAGCCTCATTTTTCTCTCGCATGGTTCTAGAAGTTGTTCATCAGTTTCACCCATTCTTGTTCTATGATATTAAGATAATTACCTTCTCCCATAATAATTAATGTGTTTGAATTTTATTTTTAATGATAATAAACTATTTAATTTCCTCTTTTCTTATAATTAACAATATAATAATAAAAGTCTCTCAACAACACATCACCTAAATACAAATTTGGGTTCCACTCTTAATCATGGGGTACAACATAATTGTGCATGTAAAACTCACATAACTAAATTTTATCTTCAAGAGTGATACTATTATATATCTCAATGAAATAATTAGGATCACTTACTAATTTTGGAATATCATCCTCATAAATTAAAAGTTTACCCATTTTTATTTAAGATATACAACATAGACCCTTGCAAGGGGTTTATAATCCATGATTTGTACTACTAGTTGGTTCATATCTTCAACCTTTTCTTTCAGTCTTATGAGTTGTAATTTATTATACTTGTATTTATTATTCAAATACTCATTTTATTATTTTAATAAGCTTAACTAAATATTCCATTAAATTTATAATGCTTATATTTTAACATCTCTTTTGAGGAATAATTCCTCCTGATTCAACCCTTCCCTCTGAACTGTAATGGATGATAAATTATATTCAACTTGAGTAGTAAGAAATGATTATGTCCTTTCTAAATTTATTACAACCATATAATTTTTTTATTTTATGTTGAACTTTATGGGCTTGTAGATGTTTTCTCTCTTTTTTTGAAATTCTGGCCAAGGCATCCAATCCATTCTCTTTAGCCTCTAAATATTTTATCCTTGCCTTAAGTGATCTACTTCCCTAAGGGCATGAAACAATTTATAATTTAATTATTCTTGTTGTTCATGGGTTTTTTTCCCTCTATATCCATTTTACTATCATTGGGTTTCTCTTCCATTATTTCTTCTCTTACTATAGGTTTAAGAGTACCCCAATGCTTCCTTTTTCCAAAGATGGAACTTCATAACTAGAAGGGGTGTTATCTTCATAAAAAAATAATGGTAGTCTTCTCTTTATCTCTAATAAAATATTCTTCTAATTTATGGGATTCCTCACTCTCATTCTTAATTTTGGTAGGTTTTATAGAGGTGTGTTATTTGGCTATCATGCACCTAATCCTTTGAGATTATCTCCTTGGAGCCTGTGGAGATATATTTTTATTCTTCCTTGATCTAAATGTGGAAAGATAATATTTATTTTTATTCTTTCCTTGATAATCTTAGGAATAAGGTGTTATAATCATCTTCATTCTCCTTCTTTCAGGTCTATCTTCTTGTTTTTCAATACCCTCTACTTGTTCTTCAACATTTTATTCCCTAGATATGTCATGTTGTTCCTTAGCCACTTCATCATGTTGATCACCAACCACTTCTTATTGATCCTCATTAGGTATTTAATACATGGATAAGAATTCATCCCAGGTTATGTTTGGCCTCTTATCTCTCAAACATTTTTTCAAAATTAGTTCAATTAAATAGTGGTGGGACAAAGTTTTTGACTTCCTTTTTTGGTATTATTTAGCCATTCTGCTAAGCATTTTTAATTGGAAATTGGGATGTTTATATTTCTATCATTCTTGAGATGATTTATAAACTAGAAGTGGTTTCCATATATCATGGAGCATATACATTCACAAGTCAATTATTTGATGATATAAAATATAACTTCAGCCCATGGCAAAGGTAAAGAGTAGCATAATGTACATTTTTGGAGAACTTTGATTGTTATCCTTTCTCACAGAATATGTTTCTTAATATTTTGGCACTATATTTCTTCCACTATTATTTTCCTTCTCTTGGTAATCTAGTGAACTATGCTAGTAATTCATTGAATATCTTAACATGTAGCCCCTTCATAGTGGCTACATAATTTACCAGGGCTTCTATAAAATCCTATACAATAATTAGCTCATCTATACAACATCCTAAAATATGTCTATAGTTTCTTTACATTATCTCAATGGTGTGAGGTCTATTGGCTCTTGTTTGACTACATCTTCAACCATGTTTTCTTGAATTGGTCTTTCTTGGGAAAAAGGTCTATTTTTCTATTTTGGAACAAGTACCCAATGAATTATGTGATGTATGATGAATATATTCTCATTCTAAGGTTCTCAATTCCTCATATGTGGCAAGCCATCATTACTTTTTCCTTGATTACATGCTTTGATAACCTAAAACTTACCTTAATGGGATAATACATGTGCCCATAGCATTGATTGAGATCATGTATCAACCCTTGGAATACTCCCCCAAAATAAGGTGGCACTTGACCTCAAGTGACTAACTTATAAATGTAGATCATGCAAATTGGAAGTAATTTTTGGATGTGATGGGAGTGATGATGATAAAGGTTGATGTGACAAGTGGGATTAAAAAGGAAACATTTGATAGTTATTTATCTTATAGTTTTGGACTTAGTATTTTGCATAATCATGAAACATAAATTAAAATGTTTAAATGAAAAAAACATAATCATTCCAAGAAAAATGATGCCATAATTGCCTTTATACACATTGGTTTACCAATATTTTTTGATATGATTATTGGTGGTGATGATTGGATTATGTCCAATGGTGTATGGAGTAGCCATGTAAGATGGAATTGTGAAGAATGTGCTATCTAATAGAGTGAATAATTGAATAATTTTGATCAAAGTGTTGATCATGTGGAACTTTGGGGTGAACATAGGTAGCATAATTCCACTTTATATAATAGTGCTAACTAGATTCTTGAAACATATATAATATATTTTAGCAAGTGTTTTACTTCTGGGATGGTGGAAGGTGACTCTTGAAAAGATGTTACTCTTGGTTATTGTCAACCACCTTTAAGTGTAGTTTTATCCCTCATAAATATTTAAATATAATTTGACATTACTAATTATTCAATGGTAATCTCTATTTGAGTAGCAATGGAGCTGACTAAGTCAAACATATATGTAGAAATTGAAGGAAGGTAATGAGATGATTAAAAAGGACTATGAGTGAAAAAATGTAGCATCCTTGAGGAATATGAAGTAGTTCCATAATAGCCTTTAGAAGATGAATGTTATAAATAATACACATTTCCAACTTTGAAGTATATATACAAGCTTTGATGTAGCTTCTATCAATGTTCTACAATATTTGTCATCATTCTTTATCTTAGACTTGCATATTATAACATCTATTAAATAATTTATAACATCTAGGAGTGAAGCCAAAATATATATAAGTGAGCCCAAAGCATCTAAAACTGATCTTGTAGTATCTTTTACAAATTTTGTAGCAACTAAAATGCAACATGTAGCAATAAGTTGCATGTTGAGATAGTCTAATAAAGCTATTTACAAAATATGTACAAGGTTCTATGAAGGTGTTAGGATCAAAGAGAGGAAAATGTCAATTATATTTCTTATTCTTCTTGTATTTAATCCTTTTTTACTTCTCTTTAATTTTTTGTTTTTCCCCTTGAGCAATCATCAAGCTAGTTTTTTGCTCAAAGCTTTGATTGAACCATTGGTCATCTAGTGAATTGGTTTTCTAACCAAGGCTGCCAACAACACTTGAAGGTTTTCTTTGTCAATTTTATTGATTTTATTTTTTTATTTTTTAACTCTAACTAAAAATTAATTTATGTAGTCAAATTTTTTATTGAGCCCCTAGTTAGCCTAACAATAAAAAAATGACCTGGCTAAGATATCATAAATAAAGGGTAAGGTTCTCTATGTAAGGTTCTATGTTATGAAGAATTGATTTGGTAAGGTTCTCTTTGCTGATAACCTTACTAGATTGATTATTCATAACTTAAATACTATGTTGTCAAAGACTTTCTCCATCCAATAAGGACCAGTCCTTCTTTTTCTCAACTTTCCTTTGTGGTCCTTTTACCTAGAATCATAGATCAAGGCCCAATCTCCTTATTGTAATTCTATATAATTGATAAACTTTCCATACCATCTTAATCTTTATTTATGCACTATATTTGTATGTTGTAGTGCCTCTCTTTAAAACCCATCTAATGCATTGAGCATCATTATCCTCTCCTTATTGTTGAAGTAAGGTCTAGGCCAAGTTTAAGGGCAATCCTTAAGGTTTAGAGCTCAAATTTTATAGGAAGAATAACTTTCTTGCCATAGACCAAATCATATGATGTAAACCCAATGTTAATCTTTCATGTTGTTTGTTATGCCCATAAATATTTAGCAAGACATGTTTCCCAATATTTATGGTGTACTACAACTCTTTTGGTGTGAATATTCATAAACTTTCTATTTGTGACTTCCACTTGTCTATTAGACTGAGGATGATAGAGACTACAATTTTTGTGTTAGATTTCATACTCACATATAAGGGATAAAATCATATCTAATGTGAACTATGGTCCTTTGTACATATATCTCTCTTGGTAATATGTATCTATTGAATATCTCTTCATAGATAAACTTTGTAACTTTCTCATCTCTTATATGTACTTTTTATTTCACTTTTATCCATTTAGTTAAGTAATCTGTACATACCACTATATACTATTTATTATCAGATTTTGGGTTTATTGGGCCAATAAAATAAATTCCCCACTTGTCAAAAAACTCAACCACTAGATGATTTTGTAAATAAATTTCATCATAATGCATGGGTTTCCCATGCATTGGCATCAATCACACTGGCATGTATATAAGAGAGCATCTATGTGTAATATGGGAGATTAGTATCATGTGGTTAGGATATTATATATAGTCCTCTTAATAATAAAATTTTGCTTTTAGGTTTCATTATGACATGCAAAAATATTATCTACTACTTTGTCCTCCCTTATACACATGCACATGATTAGATTTGGGCCTACATAGAAGGGGTACCTAGAGATCCATGAGTATGGACAACATTTTGTTATCAAGAGATATATCTTTCTTAGAGAAATTTGTTGTGGAATTATACCTATATACACATAGTTATAAATGTTTACAAAGCATGGGATGTTAATAGACACTTCAAAAATATGTTCATCTAGAAAAGAATTGTCTATAAGAGAACCATGTTTAGAAGATTTTAGTCATGACAAAATTTTTAAAACTACATTGTCCTTACCTAGTTTATATACAATAATGATGTAAAACTCTTGTAAAATTAATAACCATATAATTATGGGGATACTGACTACTAGTTTATTCATTAAATACATGATGGCCGCATGATCAATGTGTATAAAAATAACATAACATGTTACATAATATATAAATTTGTTAAAGACAAATGCAATAAATTATTTATCTATTAGAATGTACTTAATATTTTCAATTTGAATGTTTTTTCCAATAAATTAGATGTCATATATCAATTCTCCTTCTTTATATCTTGGGATAACCCTAATGTTCTATCAAAAACATTTTTATGGACGCGGAAGGATAGATTCCAATCTATTCCACATAGAATTAAAGTCGATACTAGTATGTTTTTTCGCTCCTAAAATGTTTGTTCATGTGTGAGAGTTCGTTAAAATTCAACATATTTATAAATTTAAAAAAAACATTTTTTTTGTTATTTTGCTAAAATATTTTATAAACCTACAATAGTAATTAACATGTCATAGAAAATTGTGAATGAATTTTTTTTCATGAATTTCTTAAGTTATTGATTACTTTTATCTTTACAGGTTCAACCTATATTCCTTTAGGTGAGATCTAGTGTCCTAGTAATATTCATTCCATCATAAACATAGAACATTTATCCTCCTGATGATAGGCCAAGTGTGTGGCCTAAAATGTTATATCCTTCTAATGATAGGCCGAGCATGTGGCCTAAAATGTTGAGGCTAATTTTCTCCTTTTAAATGTAATTTTGACACTTTTTTGACTTAGAGACAATCGGTTATTTTTGTAACATTGAATAAATTTCTCAAGATTTTAGATGGATTCATCATATGTGTCTCCATAGATGAAGAATTCATCCATGTAGACCTCAACACAATCATGGAAAAAATAGAAAAGATGCTTAGAACAAACGTTTGAAAGGTGATAAGAGCATTGCATAATCTGAATGGAAGTATGGAGTATGCATAGGTACCTAAAAGACATATGAATGTAGTTTTTTATTGGTACATATGATATATTATAATATGATTATAGCCACTAAATCCATAAATAAAGGAAAATTAATTATTTCCTACTAATATTTCAAGCAATTTATGATGAAAGGAAGAGGAAAGTGGTTTTTACTTGTGTTGTATTTAGTTATCTATAGTCTATACATATATGCCATTTGATTCCTTTTTTATAAATGATTACAAGGGGAGAAAACCTACTGAATATATAATATTGGATAGATAAATCTAGTGTCTAGGATTTTTTGTAGTCCTATTTTAACTATCTTTGAAAAAAATATTCATTCTTCTTTGTGGTTGGTAGATAGTTATGCATTCCTCCTTGATATAGATATGGTGGGTACATAGATCAGGGTGGATGCCTCTCATGTCATGGTATTACAAAGATAAATTAGTTTTATGCCTTTTAATCATGGACACAAGTTGAGTTTATTGATTTAAATTCAACTTATTATTGATGTTGAGAGGGCATCCAGGTAGGATTTCCACTTGTTTGGACAAGGATCCCATAGATTATCAGATTCTCACCAATGTGATAAGGTTATAATGGTGTGTTAGTAACTAATTAAAAATGTCTCCCCTTCTTTTGGAGGTTTATTTAGTTAGAATAACATTAGAGAGGGGACATGGTAGGCATTGTGACATATTATCTTTAGGTGGACTGATATGATAGGTGTTTTCTAAGACAATTAAAATGATTATGTCATCATCTTGGTATTTAAGGTGTGGGATATAACCTATTGTCTAGAAAAGTTTGCAATGAGAATTTCTCATTTTACTCATCTTATACCCATATATATTGTTCTTTGCTTATGTGGGTAGAGAAATAGCTTCTTGGTAGTGTTACCATTAGAAATCAACATGTTCCCTGATCTAGAGCTGATGAATGCATCGACTATAACCAACCATGATCTCCCAAAGATGAGTGGGTATCCTACATTGGATTTGGGCTAAATATGATGAAATTAGTTGGATATTCCCATGAATCTATTATAATGACCAAGTGTTCTATAAATCCCTCTGGTTTAAGTTTGGACCTATATGCCATTTGTAAAATGGGAGTTAGACATAGACATGTTAGACCAATTTTTTTCATGGTTTATTTTATCATTATGTTGATGTATACTCCTAATTATATCAATGTATTCTAAATGAGGGTACCATATATATGAATGTTAACTATGGGACAACCTATATCAAAGTAATTGGGTGGGACTATGTTTCCAAGCATGATATCATCAAGCTACCCAACCACTTAGATAGTCTCAGAATATTGATTTTTTAAACCAAATCTCTTTAGGTAGAGTTCTTGGACAATGTTAGTGTAGATTTGAACATCTTTGATATCCTAAAATAAGGTAATTTTGACATAAACATTTTTGATTTGTCCTACAAAATCAAATTCAAAAGCATGTTCATGTTTTTAGTGGTTTAATATTTTAGTAAAATTAGGGTTATCATTCCCTTCATGACTTGTAGACATGGTTGGTTCAGGTATTTTGGTTGGATTACATAATTGTGAATTATTTATGGTGTTATGAGTGTCATTGAGGACCTCATCAAGAGGTTTTATGATCATAAGTGAGGTGTTTGGTGGAAGGATTTTCCCTAAAGGAAGGTTTACTTCATCTACCTCCATGGAATAAGTGGGATATTACATTATTTCATTAGTTTATGTTGGCTAAACTGACTTATTATTTGGGTTTTGTATAGATTGGGAAAAAATATGTTTTTATATGGGTTGATTAGTTTTTCGGCATGAGCGTACACTAATTATTGGTCATTAATGCAGATTGTTGATGTTTTTATGGTTGTAATTTTATGAGAAAACAACATTTGGATTATACCAATTTGATTCTCATTCCATGGTTATTACCATTGATTGGAAGGGTGCTACCATTATTGATTTTGATCTAAGTTTTTCCATGATGGATTATTGTTTTGAGGTAGCCATGGTTGGTTTTGATATTGTGGCCAAGTGGTTGGGGATTGTAATTTTTGTTGTAACCAATTTGGTGATTGAGTTGGTGTGGGGTTTCATGAATTATTTCCATACCAATTAGGTGTAGCAACTAAAAATTGAGAATTGAAAAATGCATAATATTATGACATACCTAGATGTGTGGCCTTTGGATCAATGGTTTATTTTGATCCACATAAAAAAATTGATCTCCATCAACTCCAATCATATGGATCTTAACCACTTTGGGGTTTTCATGCATGATGCTTTCTACATTTTATCGAATATCATATCATTTACAATATGATTTTTTATTATGGTAATTTGGGTATTACACATTTAAGGCATGTTCCATGTCTTCTTATTTCCTTTATGTGTGAAATGTGTCTAACTATGTGGCTAGATTCATATATTGTATCAAATTACTTATTTCCCTTTATGAGATTCCATTGGTGGATTAGGAAGATGTTTGATTTTTATAGTTATTATTCATCATGGATCTTGATTAGTTATTGCATAAGTTCATGATTTCTTCAAATATCATCCTTGACACATCTCCACTACTCAGAGATCCAATGCCTAAAAACATGAATATTGAATTCCTTTCAAGAAAACTAGCTTTATTGATTCATGATCTAATGCATGATTATTTTATTTTATTAGGTTGAATAGGAACCTTTAAATATAGTCCTCCAAAGACTCATATTCATTTTAAGACATTTAGAAAACATCATTCCTTGTATAATCCCTCCCTATACAATAATCTTAGTATTTATAGAGGAATTTATCTTTCATTTTACCCCAAGTGGAAATAACATCATCGCCTAGTCTCATGAGCCATTTGAGGGTTGTATCACTAAGGGTGGCTAGAAATAAATTGAGATTTTGGGCATTCCACTTATATTCATAGCTACAACATAGGACATCAAACTCAAAGATGAATGTGTCAGGATCCTCACTAGTTATTCCTCTAAATTTAGGTAATATGAAATAAGGAATATTATTTATAGGTGCATATCCTTTAGGGATATTAATGGGAAACTCAAAATTTATGGCTACATCGAAATAATTTTCTATTTGTTGGTCAGCCATTATTTTCTAGAATACTTGTAAACTAGAAATCTTAGCTACCCACTCTTCAACTCCCTTGTCAATATTATCCCAATGTGATTAGTGAATTGTGAATTTAAAATACTTTAATGGGGATTGGAATATTCTAAATATAAGTGATGGGGTGGGGATTCTTAATAATTATTCTAGAATCTCAAAAAAAATGTCTCATTTAAACAGTTTAATTGATTCAACAACTTTTTTAAATATAATTTTTTAGGGTTATAAGGGCTTGGATTTATCTTTTAGAGATGGTGGAGGGAGTTGAATACCATATCCTTTGGTGTAGAGTGGCTAGATAGGGATTATTTTAAAGGATGTAAAGATATAATTTTTAAGGGGTATTTGGTTCCTCTTGTTCCTTTCCCTTGGACTAACTTACTAACTTAGATAAGAAATCCTTCGTTGATGTATCTTATAACCTCTCAAATGACATTTATGAACTAACTAATGGTTTCCTCTATTGGCATGTGATTATTTCAAGTGAGGATTTTACCCTTCAATAAAGTTCAATCTTCTAGGTGAGATTCTACCTTGATATATTTGTCTTTATTGCATACAAATCAATCAATTTTTCTTTTTGATTATGTCTTACCTATCCTACGTAGAGTCATTTTTAATTATTTTTCTGATATTTGATAAATCTACTCGTAGAAATGGAAATTATTAATTTAAAAAATAGGAAATTTTATGCTAGAAAGCAAGAAATTTAAATTATAAAGTAGGAAATTGAAATTATAATTATAATTCAACCTTAATGAGATTTGGTTTTTGACACATGTCCCAAAAAATGGCACAAAAATGTAGATCTGAATAAAATCACCATTAAAACTAATGTAATATCAATCTCTCACATGCAACATGAGAGACCTCTTTTAAGGGGAAACTTCTTGGATTATTAGATATGCTACTTCATTAATTATCAACTCGAGGTATATAAACTTGACAAGTTGTTGGCAGTGTATATACAACACTAAATATTTTTTGAGGTTGAGAGACTATAGGTTATGTACATGAAACACTCTTGTGTAAAGTAAATTGCATGAAATTAAAATGATTGGAATGTAAACCAAACTTTCTTTAATTTAAATGAACACTTTTTAAAATGGAAATGAAATTGTTTGTTTTATAGACTTGGAAGCTTCCTTAATAAATAATAACATTCACACAATATCAAATACTTACTAAATTAACTTAAGAACTAAACATGCATGTAAACCAAACTAAAATTGTACTTACTCACAAATAGAAATAAGGAATTATACTAATAATTCAAGGTCTTTAATAACAATCATAGAAAGGGGGACCTCATTGGTTAGAGATGAGTTCCAATCCTTACCTTCAACACAACCACTTCTTAAGTAAAACTAATTCTTCTTACATTAAATATTATGTAGCAATATGGGTGTTATTATAGGAAAAATTACAATTTTTTTAAAATTATGCTTCAATAGTAATAATGAATTATTACTTTTTCTAACTCTCTTCTAAGTTTTTATAGATTATATTAAATGGAAAAGGTATGTTAATTTTTACTATATAATATAATAATATAACTTATTCAAGCTACAAGATAACCTAAATAGTTTCTATAGAGAAGAGACCAATTTTGTTATGTGGTACAACATAAGATAAATATTATACATAGGGAAGGAAGTAATGGTGGCATATTTTATTGTTATCATGTTCCTTTATAGGTAATAAAATATGTCCTCATACTTTAATAACTAATACAACTCATCATGCATAAAAAATAGGTTTCATGGTTGTACTATTTTAATTAGTCTATAAGCTAATATAAGTGTCATATAGTTGCTATGGGTTGTTCAACTATGTCTTCAGTTGCTACTAAATCTTATTCATTTGTCATTTGAGTTTATGTATGCTACATTATCCATAAAATATGGTTACAACTTATTATCATCAACATAGTAGTTGTTAAATATTACAACAGACAACCTAATAGTTTGTAATAATTAACTATTATAGGTGAAACAGGTTGGCCTACCTAGTTACTATGAACTATCTTACCTAATTACTATGGGTTGACTATGTCCTTATACTCATGATTTACCCCTAATATCTAAACTAACACATCAATATTAAATCCAATAAAAATATTAAAAGTGTATGATGCAAGATTTATTCATGAAACAATAATTTTAACCATAAAACATAAATATATGTACATTATATTCATTAATTACTAAGTGGTAAGAAGGTTATAAAATACAAATTTATATGGTTATAACCATTATCAAGAGACAATAAAAAAGGGGTTACAGTGGGTATAAAAATATGAAATTTCCATGGCTCATCAACCCCCATTAAAGATACATAATTGCTATAATTTTTAGTGTCATAATAACCTCAATAACATCACTTTAAATATCATCATAACTCTTTTTTGGAACCCAAAAATAGGTTCGTATGTAAAGGTGCAATGATAAAATAGTTTTGTATGTAAATTTAAACTTTAATTCAACCACTACAAAAATATTTTAAATCCAAAGTGCTTGTGTAGTACCATATTTCCCCATCAATACATAACATAGAAACAAAACTTTAGTTGCATGAAAAACATTCATGCCACAAATATAATCCATCTATACCTCAAAGTGATATAGTATGCCATAATATGTATATTAATATACTGAATCTAATAAATTGATAAATTCACTCAATATAAACCATATAATCTATCTTAGAATGTCATAGAATATCCAAACTTTTCTTCACAATCATGTAGAATGCCCCACATATGCTTCACACATGCTTCTATCTATCCTATCTAAATCACATTATCTAAACTAAATTATGAATAAATATTTTTATAAAGGAAAAAAATTTAATATAAGCACATTATATTTACTCCTTTTGAGGTGAGGGATTAACCTTATGAATCACTCACCTCAAAATAAATAGTATTTGAACCATGTTTTATATAGAAAAAGGTAATCACGTAATGTAAATATACAAACATGATAAACTATGTCAACATAGAAATATTTTATCATTCAAGTACATATGAAACATGCAACCCAAGGCAATGGGTAAACATGCATCATGCCAAACAAATATAATAATTAGGCACATAATAAGAAGCAACACAATAGATGCATGATAAAAATCATGACATCAGACACACAATAAGTATGCATGGTAGAGATTTACACTAATTTGGTTTTTGAAACCCTAATAGGATGAAAATTAGTGAACTAATTCATATTGATAAATATGGAATTCAAGCATACATTTGAATATAAAATGTGAAAACTAATTACAATGATTTGACAAGTATTATATGCTCAATATAGTAAGTACAAAAAAGGATAGTAGTTAGCTTTTTTAGTTGACTATGACTATATTTTGATAGTGTAAGTTATACTAAATATGGCCTATGATTTATATATATTTAGAAATATGTTTTTGTCTATGTAGGGTCAGTTCTATCAAATTTGGGTCAAAATCAATTAATGATGCTAACCTGAGTGGATGGTATTAACCTTTGTGAAAATGAGGGATTATCACCATATAGTCATCTCCATGTCTTTAAAATATATATATGTGAAATGTCAAAACCTATTGATGCTCAAAACTCTATAAAATAGGTTCCTTCACCTTGAAACCCTAGGTATGCTTATAAAGGTTATAAACCTACAAAAACTAGGAAAGTGTAATGGTTTGAGCTAACCTAAATCACCCTCATTTGATGATTGAACACTATATATGTATCTAATACTCCAAGGAGGGAAACCAAATAACACATGATTCTCTCACCTAATGTGATTTTGTAATTGTGATCCTTCATTATATGTATGTAGCTAATAATTTGGCTTTGATACTTGAAAATGCTTACTTTGATAGAGATTTTCTATGCTTCAGACTTGGCTTGTGACTAATTTTAGTGATATATTAAAAACTTGGGAAGAATAAGGTATATTTTCTTAATGTGAAATAGTGTATATGTGTGTACCAGTTAAATCATGATTCCCATTTAAATTGAGACCTTGATTTTTATATATGAGTCAAATTAGGTAATTTATCATGCCATCAACATGCTAAGAACATCGACCAATAAAGAAAGGGTTGATTTTAAAAATTAGTCATTACTAGGAGAGGGTTATTATTGACCAAATCAGGTTAATATCAATATGATATATTTATTGAAATTAACAATACTAACACGTGTAGAGGAAAATTAAACTAAAGGTCTAGAGATGTCTTTGTCGCATACTAAACATGTTTTAAATAGACAATGAGGTTATTTTAGTTGTGTAACAATAGAATAGAGGGGTCAAAATCAAAATATAGTAGTAATTTGAGAGATAATGGTGGATTAGGACCATGCTTGTGTGCTCATGTCCAACATGGTAAATATGTGTCAAGCTTATCACTGTTAAGTTATTAATACTATATTTTGATATCTAAAAAGGCCCCCCATTTATTCTAGTAATGTAATTAATAGAGTATAAAATACAATATATACTTAAGTGCGTACATCAAAATTTTATTTGGTATGAAGATCCAATTATGCATGTCACTGAATAGCAAAACCTATAACCACCATATGCAATCAATGTCCATATATTGTAAATTTTAATATGATATTGAAATTTTTGAAAATTTGAAAAGTAATGAAGCACTACACTTGGTTTGTTGGTTAAAACCATGTTTCTCTTAAATTTTTTTAGATATTATTATTCATCATTGAAACAGTATAGAATATTTACTTCCTTGGTGAAGCACATGGAGAGTTTGGGTAATTATGCCCCAAATTTGTGTAACTATGCAAGCCCTTGGGTTAGGAAGACAACATGCCCCAACCTTCATGAATGTGAGGATAAACACACAATGTATTAACCCAAATAACTACATAGGAAAGAAACATGGAACCACATGATGGGTTCACTGAAATAATTTAAATCAACCACTACATATGGTTTATATATTCAATTGTATATTTTCACTCTAGTTCACTCAAGTTATCTCCAAGTAAAATAAAATGCATGATTGAAAGGGGATGAACAATTTTTCATTCCCCCATTATGACCATTGGTTTTATTGTATATTTTTACTCAAGTTAGGGTAAATTTTAAGATCCCCTATCAAAAAACCCCTTGGAATTTATTGGTAAGTCTATTAAAAATTATTTTGCAAGCATGGAAAATTTGATATGCATGGTGGAAAATCCACCAGAAGGAGACTTAGGAGAGGAAAGCATTACAATTTTTTGTTTTTACATATTAAAATTTGGTAGCACCATGAAAACACCAATAAATAACATTGTGAATAGGGTTATCAAATGATGATGCCAAATGGCACGGTTGAATGTTGATGCCAAATAGTGTTGTTGAATAGTGCTATCGATTAGTGCATCCAATATGTGTTTTTAGATGGTATTAATAAGTTGGAGCTATTAGTCAATGTGGTCTATCGGCATAGATGTCATTCGACTACTTGTTGCTTGTTTAGTGAAACTAAATAACCCATGCTTCTGGTATGCTAGTTGGTGCAGTTGTTTGACTTAATATCCTTGGTTGCTATAGATACCCCATTTTACCCTTATTTTAACCATTTTTTAGATCATTTTCTCACCCCCTCATGTTTTTATAGTGATTAACCTACCACACTAATCATAAATAATGATTCACTTACTTCAATAGCCAGACACATTCACCTTCGCCAACACCATAGATTCCACATGAAAATAAAATTTCAAGAATTTATTATGCCCTAATATTTTGAAGCTACTAAAAAATCCAAACACATTAAATTATTCTATTTACAAATTTAGATTTGGAGGACTCATGTACATGCCATAATATGGAATTGAACTGCCCTGCTAAAATTACTAATGTTTTGCTATGACACTAGTGAGACAAGGTTCAAAGTCAATATTAACTCTAGATTAATCTCATTTAGTACCTCAACTATTGACATCCATAATTTGATAGGGATTCCATTCCACAATGCCAACCTTGTAACCATAAAATAAATGTTGACTAATGAAGATAAGAAATATTTAGAGTTTAATGTCAACTTGTAGGTTAGTCAAACTGGTATGTATATCTATTTTTCATATTTTAAATTAATTTTTTTGTAATTTTTCATCAATTTCAATAATTCATTAAAATTCAATTTTTTTATAATTTTCCATTGGTTTCACTCATTCATATTTTTTTGCTTTCACAGTAGATAGTCATAAAAGGCGCCTCCACATTGATAAAATATCTAACCCATTTTTGAAAGTAATGGTTCAATTTTTACTTTAAAAAATAGTGTTATAGGGAAGACCAACAAATATTCCCTTTTGGGTTGTTATTTACATTCTTCATACTCTTCTAGGTTTGAGATATGACTAGTTTACATTTATTTCCTCTAGGATTATATTATAATTAAATTATGCTTGTACCAATATAAGTTCTACAATTTCTTGTTCCAATTTTATTTTGGACTTATACTATGAGGCCTTGTATGGCCTTCAGAAAAAATCATTTCTAATTGTGATTCATTTATAAATGAGCACAAATTATTTGTCTATTGATGAGCAGGAGGTTAGTTTAGTATTCAAATGAATCACCTGAATGGTTTAGTTTATAAATTGTTACGAATTTAAAGATTAATGTTTCTTTGCTTATTATATGTAAGATTTTATGCATTTATGACACAAAAATATGTTACTTCAAAAAGGCATCATACCCTTGAAGGTTATGGAGATTTGGAGTTTGTATAATTATTGTTCCATTCTTTTCATATTTCCAAACATTCAAGAGTTTCTTTCAGATTATCTTCACATGTTGATTTGCATATTTACAAATTTTAATAATAAATACATCATGAAATTTTAACTTTTAATTTTCCATTATCTTATTTATTTATTTGATTTTTATAGTTGACTTAGAATCAATTGAGGTTGACCTTGAACAACTTCAACAAACCCCAACATTCCATGTGCCAATGTCTTCTCAACCATTTGTTCAAGTTTTTTTATATTCCAAGTTTTGGTTTTTTAGTTGAAGTTTCTTAGATTATAAATTTTATTGATTGGATGATTGCCTATTTTAACACAAACCACCCTTGTCACTATGAATATGACACACAAATTTGATGACATACTATATCTCACTACAAGTTCTAAATGTTTAAGTTTAAATTAAAATTGAGTTTTATTTTTTAAATTTACCATTTTTATAATATAGTTTATTTTTTTAGGGCACCCTCAATCTCTGAGAAAAATTATGTCATTGTCACCCCCACCGAACCCAGTTTGCATAAGGTGGAAGAATATTTCATTTCCATCACCTAGTAGAGGAACACTACAATTTACAACTTATAACTTACCTAATTTGTATATCAAATGTCTCTCTAACATGCAAGGATTAACATGTTTACAACAAATTGATCTTGATGAGGAATATCTCAGGATTGAAAGTGGAGAACTTGGTGGTAGTGATTTCAATCCCCATGATTTTATTCAAGTTTTAAATGTAACTACTATGGAGAAACCTTGTACTTCTTCACCCCCATCCCAATAACTAATGTTGACTTGTCAAAGGATGGCATGAATAATTTTTCATTGAAAAATTTATTATCAAAAAGTAGAATTTCACATCTTAAGGAGGAAGTTGTAGATGAGCTAAAAAATGTATTAATTTGAGAGTTTTAGGTGAAAGCATTGATAAAATAAATAAATGTCCTTTATCACAACCACTCCTAGAGAGAATTTGTTTTCATTAGATAAACATGAACCCATGAAGATTGATGTTTTATTCAATCAATCCAAATCTAGGTCTGTATCAGTTTCTAATAATTATAATGACAATGTGTTAAGTAATATGTTAAACAAGTTAGAAAATTTAAATGTCGAAGCCCAAGCATACTTTAATAAATACGAAAAAGACATAAACCTTGTTGTTATTTTAAATTATAAGAAGGAAAAATCTTTGGTAATTTATCATCATTTTTCATCAAATATGTTATAGTTATTATAGTTTGTTTCTAGTTAGATTTCATTTTTAATTGTAGGCAAAATATGAGAACTTGAAAAAGGAAGCCAAGGTCCTCAATATGAATTTGAAAAATGCATGAAATATTTTATATTCTTCCATTCAATTTAAAGAGAAGCCTTTTTTATAAAATCAATAGAAACACACACTAAGGATAATAATTAAGGAGCAAGGATTGGACCATGATGTTTTATTAAAGAAAAAGATAGATGTTAATCTAAGTCTTCTTTCAATAAGAGATGTTATGAAATAAGAACAAAACATCTTGCTCATATTAGCTCTGATGCAGAGGATCTTGAAAGGGTAGGCATATTAAGGATGACACAAAATAAGGGTAGGCAAGGATTTCTAAGGATGGTGGTAACAAAGTGAATGATGGTAGTGAGAAAGTGGTTGAGGTGTCTTTACAAAAAAATTGATATTTTATGACGTTGCAAACTCATTATTATATTTCAAAAGATAATGTTATGTTTTTAAAAAATAATTTAAAATGTCAATGTTAAGTTTTAATTTGAAAGGAGCATTTTATTAAGTTTCAATTACTCTTATTTTACTGAGTTATGGTCCATTTATCATCTTACATACATATTCTGAGTTGATGTAATTAGAATAACATGGTGATGTGGACTGATATTATTTTTTTCTATGGATTTATACTGAGCATGAATTTGATGTGATTTATTCTTATTCAATTATTATCATTGTTATAGATAATGGAAAAGTTGTAGTTATTATGGATGTTGAGTCCAGGCAATAATTATGGTTCTTTTTGGTCAATGGAAACTTCATTGGTCTATTTGAAAACAACTAAGTAAAACATTTATTTTTTTGCATGAGAAGTTAATCCAATTCAATGATGAAGGTATTTCCTTGGTTGTTTTTCTATGCTTGAATCTTGATGATTTTTTTTTTCAATTTGGTCATGTTGTTCAATAGGCTTGTCATCTTCTATTTCCTTGGTATTTGAATTCAATATTCATATTTTAAAGCTAAAATTTAAGCTTAAAACTATTAATATGGTGATAAAATATCAAATTTGTGTTTTTTCAAAAGAAATAAAAATATGTATTCAACAATACAATCTTATAAAAATACAAAAATATTATGACCCATTTAAAATTTTGAAGAACCAATTTAATAAAAGGGAAAGTTGAATGATGAATGGAATAAATATTTTAAATGACAATGATATCAAAAAATTTAATGAATTAAATATTTCAAATGTTTTATAATATAAAAAATGATATGAAATTATATTTTAGAATATGATAATTACAATAAATATACAACTAAAACTTGGGTATTTGAAACAATCCTACACAAGTCTACTCATCACAAGTGACATTTGCATATGCCGTGTTAGTGGCATATTTAATGCCAATATTTACATAATATCTATTGTTAAATATATTAATAACACATATTATTTCAATTATATAACTCCATGTTTCTAGATCTCTTTCATAAGGAAACATGTCCATAGCATAATGTGAAACATACAATCTCAAACAAGTTTCTAAATTTTTATCCAATCTATTTTGAAGTTTTGACTTAATGAAAGATAATGCAATAAATGATATTTCATCTTCCACTAAGCTTAAAATCATTGTTTGACAAAGTTCATATAATCATAAATATTCACTAACACTTTCTTGCAAGATTCTACTAGGATAAAGTTTTTTCCATAGCCGTGTAATTGCCCCATTTTCTATTGGTTTGCTTAAACATCGATATTATTAAAACATTATAGTTTTGAAATGTGTTGAATAAAATATTAGTAAATTTTTATACAAATTTATCAAAATTATTAATAAAATAACCCATGTATTTGTGAATTAAATTTATAATCAACTTTTGACCATTATCACTATTCCAAAATATGGGATTCAAAACTACCATGGCCTCCAATAAATAATCCCTTTGAATATTATCTTTGATCTTGGTAGATAAGTTTTATGAAATTAAACTCAATTTCATCCGAGTTTTAGAAATAAAAGTATCATATAAAATATGTGTTACATGCAGTTCTTTAGTTTTAGCTCCCATAAGATTAGGTCTTCTATAAAAAGTGTGCATTGGTTCTCCTTGCCATTAATGACAATACAAAGATGATCAATGGTATTTAAATTAAAATAATTTTTAGGATTGTTAAAATCTACCAAAAATTTACAACTAATAAAAAATGCCCCTAAAACTTTTCATTTGAAGTGTATAATATATCTAGAGATTGACATACTTATTTTCTCAACCATATGAAGTCAACAATATAAATGGATCTCTCATGAGTATGTTTCTTTAAATAATTCATTTCCTTAAACATTGGGAAAATTATACATAATGTCAATAATGTTTCCAAATATATTAAATAGTGCAACAAATATTTTACCTTATCAACTTCCATACAATATTTAAACATAAAACCTACTAATGATGGATATTCTTCAAAAATTATGCATGCAGGTTCATACATAGAAATTCATTTTGTATCAACATATTTCAAGTTTTTTTTACCATAAATCACCCCTATTATAAATTTTTGAAATTCAAAAAATATTTTTGGATTGCTTGACATATAAGTATGGAAGTCATGAATGAGCTCTTCTAATTTTGTGATATTAACAAATTTACGAACTATTTTGTATGCAAGATTCATCTTATGAGCCATGAAATGAATTAGAATTATATATAGGGAAACTATTGTTTGTATTCAAATACATAGACCATTTATATTGATCTACATTATTTATTCAACATTATCCCTAACACACTCTAGCTTTGTATCTATTGCATAATCATCCATCCCAACTTTATCTCTCAAATTAGATACAACCAATTTGTGAAGGTTTTCAGCATTATAATTTTCTACCATTTTATAAAATGCTAATAGATGAGGTTGCCTTGAATATTTCTCAAAGTTATAAAAATGCATGAAAACCCATGATGTGTTGTCAATTATTGTGACCTCATCGATGGACAGTGAGATGAATAGTGAATTTTAAACTCTTTTCCTTCAAATCCTCCTCAATCATTGCTAGACATTTTTCTATTTCTCAAGAACTAATATCTGACCAATGTGATTGTGAAATATCAATAAATCCATTATGTTGAAATAAAATCTTGTAATAAAAAAATTATAAATAGGTTTGACCTTTTTAAAAATGTGGTACACATTAGAGAATTGTCTGCATAACTTTTCCAAATTGATCTTCAATTGTTCTCTCTTTCTCAAAGAGATGTTTTTGATGGATCTTATCATTTTCATACTCACATGCATATCTTACATGCATGCATTATTATGAATTTATACACCTTTATGTTTTTGTTGTCTGTCCATTTGTATGCTTCACTATCACATATTTTTACTCTATGTTTCTCAATAGTGTCTAACTTAAGTTGCATGATGTTTTCATTTCATAGTTTCCAACTACATATTATACATCTATATTATATTAGAGTATCATTTCCATTTTTAGTCTGTATGGGTTCAATGAATGTAAATTTTATTTCCCAAACCACCTTAAAGGACCTTCCAATTTTCCATCTACTTCTCTTCCTTCGCAAAGTTTTTTTAGTGGAATTTTTAGCTAAACTTGGTGTTTGATGAGAACCATAAATATCATCTAGTAGTTAATTTTCATGATCATTGTCATAAAAAACTAGAGGAGCATCTTCGAGTGGTGACATATCATCATTAAAATAAACTTTAGGGGGTGACATGTTATTCTGATTAATTCTTTCTTATGAGATAAAATCATAATCACTGGGGATTTCTACATGTAAAAGTGTTTTGATATTATTCAATAGTTAAAATCAAAGTCAATACAAATTAAAAAATAAATAAATACCTATATTTTTAGTGCATTGTGGTTGTGTGAGATTTTTTATTGGATCTTTAAAATAAGATAATATACTCAATTTTCCTAGTAATTATCTTATCTTTTTAACATTTCCACCAACTACCATGATGAACAAAGATGCTACAGTTTAGTTTCATCTAGAGACTAGAATGCCACTGTCCACACCATTAAATTATATCCAAGATGATGCCATTTGGTTGTAACTAGTTAGTTTCAGTGTGGATGTTATTGTTTAGTTTAGATAGCTAGTTTTAGTGTCCATTCAATTTAGCCAGTCGATTATAGTGTAGATGCTATCATTTGATTTAGTCGATTAGTTATAGCTTAAATGCTACCATTTGGATACAATCATTCAATTAAAGTACGGATGCTACCATTTAGTTTAAGCTTGTTTCTTATTAAGTTCTTGTTTGATATCATGGGGCAATTATCAAAAGTATAATTTGATGGTTACCCATGGTATTGTATGTACTATATATATGATGAATTTAATGGTTAACTAATAAATTATTGTAAATGGTTGGTGAGCCAAACCACAAAATAATTTATATTATAAATTTTTATTAATCTATACCTATGTAGTGACCCTAAAAAATCACTAAAAACAAATTTAGAAAATTAGAATATTCATAAATTAATGAATATTCACCACTAAAATTTACCTTAACTTAATTTCACTAAATTTAGATTAAATGGATGATTGAAAGAGAATAAACAATGTTAATGCCCAAATCATGACCAAATATTTGATAAGTGTGAAGTGAAATGACAACCATTTATCATTCATGTATAAAATATACTATTGTGTATGTGCATAAACTAATGTCATGCCTAATAAATCTAAAAGTGTGTATATGTGCATGAACTAGTAACATGCCCCATAAATATGTATTAATTGATATAGAATGTTATGCATATATATGATACATATAATAACTTGTATCTTAGATATAAAGTGTGTGTGAATTTGCACTCAAATCTCTATAAATTTAGTGTATATGCATGGCATATGCCCTCATAGTTTATATTGATGAGCCAATATATGTCATGTAACTAAATAATTTGATATCTAAACCATTATAAATATCTAAAATATAAACTATAAAGTAATTTTATGTCAATGGATCATTATGGATCTATGACAAGCTCACTATAATGCCCTATTTTGAGATGAGGGATGTGTATAGACATAATATTTTTAAAATTTATCATTTAATGACACTTTCTATCTTGTAATAACCTATCAATTTTAAATCTCTCTAAGTGCATGCCTTAAAGGGTGTACTAAGAAGGGGTGGGTAGATCATTGGTGCTTAACAAGATTATTGGTCAATTATATCATTACCTAAACCCATTAAAAATACCACTTATTCTAACTCCCCAAGCAATCCAAACCTTATTCATACATTTACATAAAAATTTATTTATTCAATATACCCTAAATCATAAAATATCCCCCTTTAATACTAATTTAACTAGGTCAGTCTTATTAGAAAGGATTAAACACACGTTACAGAACTAAGTCAGCATAACTAACTTAGTTTGAGGCTTAATGGTAACTTTTTCCAAGTAATGAGATCAAGCTAACTGATCTTGTCTGCTAAATTTTTGAAAGGGTTAAGGCATATCCATTAATATAAATATAAGGCTTATTTTAATCCAATAGAGAGGAACATTCATTTTTGCATCATTAAATTTCATAATTCTGTTAAATCTACATTTGAAGGAGCCATTACTTAGGGTTTACATTGGATAGAAGATTAATTATTTTGTGAGAAAGCTTTGGATGTAAATTAGGAGTCTTTTAGCCTAGAGACAATTTTTGTAGTGTGATCCATAAAAATCCACAAAAACCTCTTTCAAAGAACCATTAACCAAGGGAGATATTGAGACTTGACATGTTCATCCAAGGTAACTCTTAATGTTTCATTTGATAGATAGATATTGTATAAGTAATATGTGTTATGGATGTATAAATCCTTGTTTGGATTACCTCTATGCTTAAACTTAGTATAAATATAGGGTTTTATTTATTTTCCATCATTCATATTAGGAAATATAGGACCCCATTTGCCTACAATGATATTTTTATTATTTATTTATGTTCAATCATCCCCCTTTGTGCCACAAGCTTCAGTGAGCACTCGATTATTTTTATTTTATGTACTTAGACCTAGATATGATTATTGCATAGTGTCTTTGTTGACATTTTGACCTCACTAGCCAAATTTCAACCCCTACCATCAAAAAATTACATGAGAACCCTTCTAAGCTTACCTATAGTGTGTAAACTAATCATGGTCCTATGAATGTCTCTTGAAGTCTTTTAATATTTTTGAGAGGTATCATGATGTGTCATAGAATTTGCTTGTAAGAATATTATGTCATGACTACTTAGAGGTCTATTGGTGATGTGTTATTACTCATGATGGTCACAATCTATTTAGTAAGGTTGTCATGGTCTTTCTCAAGACTAGAAGGATAGTCTTAAGCATGTTTGATAGGCTTAAATGTTCCTAGCAGAACTTGAAGAAGTCTGACAAGATTGAGACTCCTATTTTTATGAGTTTTAATCCTATTTGGGTCATTCCAAGGTGATAAATATCCTTATGATAAATATTAAAGTTATCTAAACCATGCCTGGATCCTATTTTAAAGCTTGATGGTGTTTAGATAGTCATTCATCATGTTCTATTTGTTCAAGTCTACTTCAGACCCTAAATAACTCTTTTAAGCTACAAAATGACCCTCAAAATGCCTCACATAAGCCTATTTGTCTTGTAAAGCTTGGAAAAGGGTAAGTTTTTTTTTATAAAAATCACATTATAAAGGTATTGAGGAGGTCTAATTCTTATCACATGGTCATAACTAAGTGTTTTCACATCATAAAGGTCCATTTTAAAGCTCATTCCACCTCTCACTAGCCAAATAGGCCCCACACGTGACAAATATGAATCATTTCAACTCCTACTCCATAACACTACATTTTAAATTCATTTCAATCATGTATTCCCTCTCTCTTCCCTAAAATAGCATTTCAAGATAAGGAACTCATCGAAATATTAAAAAAAAAGGGATTTCAGGTGTTTTTTGTAGATTGTACAAAATTATATGGATAGATTCATACATAGGGGGATAATATATCATATAAGAGATTATTATATATGTTTTTGAGAATTTTTAGGTCAAAATAATGCAAGAATAGGATAAAATTGTTCTTTTCTCTTGATTGGGTTCTTTGGCAGCTAGGTAGTCTTTTCAGGTTTTCATTCATTTCATATAAGAGAGAGAATATCAGGAGTTGGTCTATTGAATAGAGAAATGGGGTCAATTTAAATTATTATCCATGTCATTTTTATGTAGTTGATGGTCTTATATTTATGAATAAATTTCAAAAACCTAGCCACTCTAGTGACCTTCTTCATCTGTACATGGTTTAGAAATTGTAATAGTTTTGGTACTTTTAAGGAGTTTCTGAAAATAAATGTTTGATCTGTGTTCATTAGGTCATCATAGATCATATACAACACCCTATACCCATATTTTACATATGTTGGTGTGTGAGATCAATAAAATCTCCTTATTCTCTTTAATTATAGCCTAGAGATAGGTTTTCATTCTATTACAGGGTATTCAAAGCCTGATAGTGTAAGTGATTGATGGTTATGGGTTTTGTAATAGTTAATTATAATAATATTGAACCTATATTCCCTAAAAAATACCCATATAAGTCACCTTAAAAATAAAATGACCTCTTCATGGTCTTATCTCTAATATGACTGTTCTATATGTGATGTAAGGTTCCTTGTTAGTTCTTACAGAGGATCCTAAGGTTTTTAGAGAGGTATACACATGAGTCATATTTTATACATGATATATTTTTATATATTATGTAAATCATGTCCCTATACCTTATCCACCTTCACCCCTAGCCTATTCTATAATATCAAGCCCTCACTCAGTCATTACAAACCATTCAACATAGATTAGACATGGGGTGGTCACTATTGGAATGAAGCATAGAAAGGTGAGGGGAATCAAATAAAAATAATAAGAAATATGAATAAAATTGAAGATTAGGAAGTAAGTATAATTAATATTAGGACCTTCAACTCAATCAAAAGGGATATTCTCAATCAAGACCTTAAATGCATACATAAGGCTATAGCTCCTATTTGGAGAGAGTATTGAAGGATTATTGAGGTTAAGGAGTCTAATGGAGTAAATAAAAATGAGAAGAGACCAAATTTTTTATAAATATGACCATGGAACATCATTACACTCTTCAAACACCAAATACATAGTTAATAAACCTAATAAGATCACCTACAATTGACTGTTGGAAACATGGTAGTATTGAGTAAAAGAGCCACCATGGTCTTTAAGACCATGATGTGAAGTATGAATGAGATATACATTTAAGGTTAGTTAATGTTGGTAAGGGGAGATTATATCTTTAGATATAAGGGAAATTTTCTTTTAGATAAGTTAAAAAAGTTAAAGGAGCCAGTTTGCCACCTATAGGGTAGAATGAAGATGATATACTCAACCATTTATGAAGATGATAGTGGAAAAAGAGTACATAACCTTTGAATAGTTTCTTAAAACATACTTATTTTTTGTGTCCAATAGAATTATTATTTGAGAAAATAAAGGACCTATATGGCCTAATAAAGCTTAGTTATGCCCATGCATATAGTTATAATTAGTTTGAGGACATGTGAGCAAGATGCCACTTGGTGAAATGTTAAGAGAAGTTCTTGAAAATCATGAAAGGATGAATGGGATATAAGGGATATTAGAGTCAATTTAATGAAAATAAATTGTTGAGAGATGTTTAACAAGTTACAGAGGGTCTTAGCATGAGGAAAAAGTCATACACAGGCTTATATGCAGACAGTCATAAGGAAAATAAATGACTAAGTGAGGATACTAGTCTAGTAAGTGATTTTAGAATTCATACATCTATACAAGAAACCCCATGTATGGTGTTATACCAAATTAATGATCCAAAGTCCCATGAAGGGTGATTTGTACCTATATCTCAATCAACAAACTTAGAAAGACTACCTACAAGTAGGGTTCCCATATAAGAGCTGAAGGTGTCCAAAACCTTACATGGTATTATAGAGAGAGAATGGGAAGTAAATATTATCATTTTTTAAAAATATCTTGAGACACATTCCATAACTTGGTATTTTGAGATAATATTAGATTTGGATAGCTTAATCAGACCTAAATATATGGTGATAATCAAGGAACACAAAAGGGGGAGTTACAATGTATAATCTTGTAGGCAAGTGAAGCATGAAAGTAAAATAAGGTATCCCACACTTTCTATATAAAATTATCTCATTTATTATTTCTAGGTTTCAGTTCTTAATAGGGATAAAATGTTTAAAAGCCTATTAGGCATGTTAGACCTAAACATGCCTAAATAAACGAATACCTAAAATTAAAGGTATATATTTGTCTGATACTATCATAAACTTAAAATTACCTAAGGGAAAATAAAGAGAAAAATGAAAGTTATTATTGAATGTTTAGACTCCCAATTAAGGTAAAGAGGAAATTGAACTGAGCCACTAGGGTTACATTGGCTAACTATGTATAAACCCTAGGCCAAAAGGTGAGAATGCATAAGGAATAGAATTGGGAAATAATGACCCCAGGTATGTTACTAGGCCTTGAAATAATGTTTAATGGGATTTAATAACTCTATTTAATCCACATTGGAAAAGGAAAGAGGCCACTCAGGTCTAACACACTCCCATCAAACACTCAAGCTATGACTGTTAGTCACAGACAGTCACATGAGCTAATGAAGATAAGTGGGAGAATGGCCAACTAAAGTCATTTATATAATATTAGAAATTATTAATAAATGTGTTATGATTAGATTTATCCCCTCAAGTGAAGTATAGGCCACTTTGATATTTGATGCTCAGTCTAAGCCTATTAGGCCTAATAGCTTTGACTAGGCCTAAAGCCTCACACTACATTAAAGCATGCTTAGACCTTTCCAAAGAAGGACCAGAGCCATGAAAGATATAAGTCAATAAGGATATAATTTATACATTAAATATGAGTAAGACACTCATCATGGCCATCATTAAGGATAAGGTAATTACCAAGCTTGGTCAATATGCATGAGAGGGCTAGTGGGATGCTCAATGCCTCATGAAGGCTAATTGCACTTCATTACACTTTGTAACTACCATATATGGAAGTAATTGACCTCTAATTTTGTGTGGTCATGCCTTGAAATAAATTAAAGAGGTCAATTATAGCCTCTACCACCTCACTTCAAGGCCTAAGAGCTCATTCAAGGACCATCAAAAGCATCAATACATGGATGGAATTAGAAGGGCTTCTTGTAACTAATGTAACTATTTTATGAGTTGACCATGGTAATTTATGACCTATTATATACATATACACACCATTTTTTTCCTTCTCTCTCTTCTGATCTGTTATTTAGTCAGGCCTTATGGCCTTGATTTGTATCCCTCACCTTGGTATAAAAAAACTCTACCAAAATTATATCTTGTCCCTTGAATCAATAGAGAAAAATTATTTCAAACCTTATATATGAGTGTTATTGTGTATTATGATGGTTTATTTATATAATGTATGAGATTCATCATCTTTTGTAGGTCCTTTATTTCACCTAATGTCATACTATTAGTCTATGCAGGTTGTATGAAGTGTTGATAGGTAGTAGTGGTGTTGAAGTGTTGATGAATTAGTAGCATCTTATACAATCCTATATCCTTAACCTTCAAATTTAAAACTTTATACTTGATCTTCATATGTAATATTCCTACCTAGGATTATGTTAAGAGGTCTAATTAGTTGTTTCTTTTCATTAGATTCATACGTATGTCTAAAGAACAACCAAGAGAGAATATTTAAGTATTGGTGTATCACCACTCTTAGTGTAGGTTTTTTTTCTAAGTTTCCATCTTAACCCTTTTAATATCAATAGAAATAGGTCTTAGAAGTAAAATTCAAGTTGATAAACTAGGGAAGCTAGCCCCATAAGCTAGAGGTTTGACCTAGACTACAGGTAGGCCACAACCTTTAGGTTAATTCCATGTTAGTCCAAGTTTGAGGTGGATTTGAACATTATTATTCAAGAGGGTACAACTTGGGTTTTTAACATTCATTTTCTTAGAGACTTTGGAACCCTCTCCTTTGGTATTGTGTGGTAAAGGATCCTTGGGTTAGGTTTAGTATATCTAATTTAGTCATGCTCCCAATATAAACATGTATTTCAATGGATGTTAGTTGATTATCTTATTTTATCTTGGATTTTATTAAGTTAGATAAGCTATAGATATGTCTTATTTTATTGCATACATTATGGTGAACTTAATGTCAATCTAACCCTTGCATTTTCAATTTTTCACTTTCAATCAACTAAACCAGGTAGATCATTTAGTTTTAACATTTGTCGATAAATTCAAGATTTATATTCAACTAGATCATCGATATATTTTTATCCTTTATTCATATTTTTTCTCCAAAAAAACTAAATCATGTTGGTCAATCTAGTATTGTTCTCTATTTTTAGTTCTAGGATCTTCAGTCAACTATATATCACTATTTGATATAGTTTTGTCCTTACTATTAAAAAATTTTAAATCTAAAAAACTAAATTACATTAGTCAAATTAATAATTTTCTTGTTTTCTAAAATTTTCACTTATAGTCAACTAGATTGATCTGGTTAATTTTGTCCAGTTTAACAACTTTTACTTTTCAACTTTCAAAAAACTAGATCAAGTTGGCCAATTTAGCTTTATTTTATCATTTTTAATATTTAGAATAAATCAACTTGGTCGATCATATTTAATCCATGTGATTTTCATGTTTTTGCCTTTATGGTACTTACCTAGATCTAGAAAATATAGCTAGCAATCAAAATTTTAGCACTTTCAATCAACCAACAAAATCAACCTAGTCAATCTAGTCATATTTTCCAGGTTTACAATAAAAAAGCTTTGTATTTAAATTTTTTGTTAACTAAATCAATTTATCATTTTTGTATTTCATTCAAAATATTCATCATTTTAATTTTTAATTCTTTCCTTACCAATTTTTGATTTTACCAAACTATACCACATTTTCAACTAAGTCAACCTAATTGACTTAGTTATGTGTCTATTTGCTTTACCGAACAAACTAGATCTACTTAGTTGATCTTATTTATTTTTAGCATGTCTTCATAATAGACTAGATCAGCCTGCCTAATTTTTTTTGTTCTAATTGAAAACTAGATTGATTTCACTGATCTTATTCCATGTTATCTATTTTTTAGCATAAGTAACGAAATTTACTTTCATTTCTTAATAATAAATCTCACATTTGATTTAAAAAGAGTTAGCTATCAATTTATTTAATTTTTGAAATAGTAAATTGGATTTCAATAATTGATTTTTTCCTTTATTTTCACTTTGTCTTGATTTCCTTAGAAACTACGTACTAGCATTTTTAAAACTACTTAATTATTTGTTGGCCATTTTGGCCCACATATCAAGTTTTGCTTGCAATTGGAAGGATAAGCTTAACAGGGTCCTAATGAAGTAAAAAACCTAATGGATTAAAAATGGGTCCAACAATGCAAATGGATCCAAGTAGGATCTCATGGTGCTCATGAGCATACAAGGGCATGGACCAGATTAACAAAGTCTTGAGAGATCATCAAAACTCTGAAGGGTCGAGCAAAGGGTGAATTATGCAAGATTTGGAGACTAGACCATCACCAAGATGTCTTCTAAAAAAATGGAACAACCTATTTGAGAATTTAATAAATGCACCTTAGAAAGCTACAAAAGCCAAAATATTATAGTGCCATTAAGTTCTACATACCATGATCATCCTCTAAAAGTTTCATACCCACGTGAGTTCTCTAGCTTGAGTTATGGAGCTTCAAAGTTAGACCTGTAGTATGAGACGTTCATGCTAACATCAAGTTTGATATTTTAAAAGTATCCATTTGGGTTTAAAAGGTCCTTAAAAGGTTTAAAGTTGATCAAGATCTAATGGTCTACATGAGCTCTCAATCTAACACTTGAGATATGATGGTCTATGTTGCATCATACATCTTGATCCAATAGTTCAAGATGAGTTAAAAAGTCAAGGAAATCGAGAGGCCACCATGTGTCACAAGTGCTAAAACTGATAGACTGATAATAAGATCCTAAAACCAATGCTTGATTGACATGTGGCACAAATATGGAATCTGATAGATTGACAATGGATCTTGAGTGCAAATGCAGGACTGCCAAGTAAAAGGTAGATCAATGATTCATAGTCATTCATACTGATCAGGATCAATGGTATGAGATGGGTCAATGAGTCAATGATCCAGGTTAGATATAGATGACTAATGAAATTAAAGGTTTAGAAGCTAAGGGACTTATTAGAGATTGAACACATGACCAAGGTTAATATAGTGAAATATTTTCAAAGGGCACACACTACCAATATAGCTCTACCAAATGCCAAAAAGTGGACATAACCATGCAGTCAAGTATTAAAAAACATAAAGGACCACATCAAGGATAAATATGGACCTCTAATTTGAGGGTTTGTGTCATAGATGGATCTTTCTATGATTGTGTTCACCATTATTAGAAGAAAGAGATAAAATTTCAAAGGGTTCCATAAAGGCATACACATAGAACCTAATGGTTTCATCTCCAAGATCAACAACATGAAAATGGCCCCTTCTCTCTACTGTGCATGCCATGATAAACTAGTTAGGAGAAATTACCAACAAGACAAGATTATAACAAACTAAACTAGTCATTATAATTTCATGGATGGTAGAACCTAGCTTAGAACAACTTAACCCTACCATTGCAACAAGGAGTATTAGTGTATCTATGAAACCACTTGAAGTAACTTAGATCAATCAAAAGGGTTTGAATGAGCATAATTTGTGGAGGCAATAATAACTACATTTCAAATGGATTTGAGCTCATTTTATTCCCCTTTGAGCACCAAAAATCCCTCTATCTTACTTTATTTCTTTTATAAATATATCCTTTGAGCTATTGATGAGCATACCTCAAGCTGGAATGACTAGAATCTTCCAAAAAATTATATTTTGTACCTCTTGGAGTAATGAGAAAGGCACTTTTGTACTGTTTTGTCAATCTATGTTAGCATTCTTATGTTTGCTTAGTATTTGAATTGGTCTAATCCCCCCTTTAAAAATTCTAAATTCAGCCTAAATGTTATAAAATTTATTTGTAGGTCATATAGTGTGTCTTAGCATTTATCTCTCAAGGATATAGTGGACTACTAAATGTAAGTGTCTTTAACCAGACCTTACTTTCATTACTCTCTATTTTTAGTGCATCAAATTAACTTTTATATGAAATACTATTGCTTATAAATTATAGTAGACACTAATTTAGTTCCTTTAATAGTACATTAGTGTGTTAAATATTCCAAGCCTAAGGGTGTATATGAAAAATTCATGGTGCATCACCACAAGATAGATAGGTTTACTTTATGCAATTTCTTGACTCTTTTCATCCCAACTAGTTTTAGGTTTCAGAAATAGATGTCCAAATTGTGAAATATAAGGAGATAGACTCATTAAAAATCCTAGAGTTTTGACCCTATTAAATGATATCCACAACCTAGGGTCATTCCCATGTTGAGCTAGATTTGGGTAAAGGACCTAAACAATCCCTTGCCCAGCTAGGGTGCAATCTAGATCCCCAACATTACTATCATAAAGGGATATGTGATAATATATTTATGGTCCTTGTCTATCATTTATTTATATCATGGTGTAAGTGGTTTTCCCCAATACACATAGCCATATTATAGAGATAAACATGGTATTTATTTTTCACATACCTCACGGTATTTCAAAAATGCCTAGAATCTCCCTTTAAATTGAATCATAGGAATCCAACCATTTGTTTGATTCTATGGTGCATCAAATAGTGGATATCACTGAGAAGTTACTTCCATCTTCCCCTTGAAACTAGATTTAGTGGGTTATGGGAACAACGCCTCCTCCATAGTTAGCACTCTAAAACATTAGGTCATCACTATCCAATGGACAAGCAAGTATCTTTATAAGCCTACAAATCAATCAAAACCCTTTAGTATAACTTATTGACCTTATTTTTAGATAATTAATTAGCATAAATAGTTACATAATTACATTTTCTATTTTTTTCTTATTATTCTTTGTTGTATTATAGCTTATATTAAATAATATTATTACACTTCTATGTTGTGTGGTGGATAGTCTGATATTTTGCTTATTTTAATTCTACCATAAATACAACATAGTTAAAATATTTTTTAAAATTTCTCCAAATCCAACTAAATTGACAAGTAAGACTTAGTATAATTTTATTTTTTTTACCTATCAAACTAAGTCAACTAGCTTGACTTAGTAGGATTTTATACTATTATTTATTTCCTGCTTGTCAAACTAAATCGACTAGCTCGATTTAGTGGGATTTTATTAAATTCTATGTTTTTATTGCTTGTCAAACTAAGAGAACTAACTTGAATTAGTAGGATTATATTACACTCTTTCTTTACCTATCAAACTAAGTTGACAAGCTCAATGACTTGGTTTTCAAAATATTCTCTATTTTTTTTCCTATGAAAAAAGTTAACCATCTCAACTTGCTAGGTTTTCAAAAAATTCTATATTTTTTTACCTGTACAACTAAGTCGACCAACTTGAATTATTTATCTATCCTAGTTTTTTTATCCTTACCTATAAAACTCAGTCAACCAGCTCAAATTAGTAGGTTTATATATTTATACTTTTTACCATGTAGTACATTTTTTATGAAATTGAAGTACAAACTCATAATGATATGATGACTTTAACTAACCCTCTAAAACATCCACATTATCTCCTCCCCTATATGTCTATATAAAATCCATATGATAGTAATATTCATGTGACTAATGGAACCAAAATCTATGTATCACCTCTTTCCAAAACCTTGTATCCACTTAATTATCCTCCCCACATGCCTATTGTCAAGGATGAGAATAATCTAAAATATACTATCAAAATGATACTCTTTATTATTTAAAACACCTATCACCAAGAAAAAGATCCCATAACCATATAAAATCTCATTATGGTACTTGTATTTATCTTCCACCTTTACCTATGCATAAAATATATAGGCCTTGATCCAAGTCATCCTATGACTTCTTCCATGAGTTTTTCCTCTTTGATACCCACTTCTTCTTCCATGCCTTTAAATTTTTCTACATCTTCTTCAACCTTGCCTAGTATTTCAACTACTATGTCTAAGCTTTCATAAAGTAGGCCTACTCAAAATTCCCATGTCCATACTCATGTCAATTCTACCTCTAGTGCATCTCAAGATACTTTTACTAGTCAAACTACTATCAACACTAATCAAATTCTATTACAAGACATGAACCAAATGGACACATTTGAAATTAATAGTACAAATGAAATAATACAAATGTAAAACCAAAATTTTCAATTACAAAATCATCCTCAACCTACTCAATGGGGAGTAAAAAATCCAAATGCTTCCCCATCCACCCTTAGAAATACACAAGGTAACCTTATACTTCAACCCCCACTTTTCAACAAGACTATCAAACATTTACAAAATGAACACTTAGTCCCTCAAATCAAAAACATTGACATAGGTGGTATTGTTACTAATATCACTTATAATGGGTTTAATGATCTTGATTTTCACTTAAAAGCTTTCAAAAACTTATACAAATATTAGATTAAAATAAATAGCTTTTCCACCACCAAACTCCTAGCTAAAACCTTTATAGGTGATGCTTTAGATTGGTATAATCAACTCAAATATCATACTATATCTAGTTTAGATGATTTTTTTAATGCATTGGTACAATAATTCAAAACTAACGACCTTTTTGAAAATAACTTAGCTCACTTCATCAATTGTAAGCATTCAAATCTTTGAAATAATCCCTCGATCAAGCCAAATGATAATATTTTATCATAAGACAATTCAAGCCTTCCCATCTTCCTAATGTAACCTAAATGCTTATGAATCTAAAAAATTACATATTGCCAATGATGGTGTTACGGATAACTATGATTTTATTCACACTATTACTATGAGTGGTTATAGTGATAAAATTTTTCACAACCACTTTCAACCAACTCTTTACCACAACCTAATTCTACATTTTCCCAAGTCAACATGGATTATCACAAACCTATTTCCATAACATAAATTCAAAAGTGTATTCCTAGACCTTCATTATGATATATTGATCCTAATCACCCTACCAAACATTGGTATGACCCACATAAGTTTTTTGGTTATATGAAAATTGATGTCATTCTCATGAAACTTACTATCAATTGAAAAACTTCACTCTTGAATATATTTTTTGTCCTAATTTTGATCATGAAACCCTAATTCATGAGTGTCAAAAAGCTTATGAAGTGGCAGCCAAGGTTCAAGAAATCAAAACTAAACATGATGCCATTGATCAAGCTAACACTCATCTTGTAATTTGTAAATATCCTCTTCCTAATCATCAACTGACTACTTATCAATCTCCCACACCAACATTGTTGAAACTTCCATCGATAAAATGATGAGAATGTTATCAATATGAATAATATGAGGAGAGTATTTTCTTATATATATTCTTACCCAAATACTAACTATAACAACTTCCCCATTTTTTTTACTATCTAAGATTCTTATCCATCTCAATTTATATAACTTGGGGATATAGTAACAATCTCTAAAAATATAAAAACACAACCTAATCCTCAATATACAGCCCTAGAAACTTATAATCAAACACCACATTTGGATGCTCATTCACTCTAAATTGATACAAAATTTGATTCTAATTTAATATCAAACACCTCGCATTCCAACCTACCAATAAATACAATTTCTTCACCACTCACAAACACTCCAACTATGATCCCAAAAACATCACTTACTTCAAACCAATCAAATACACTTGATAAAACCACATCAGATAAGTACCAACCAAATACCTCTTATCAACATCAATTTAAATGTACTTACACAATTTATTTAACATATTTGTTTAACACTATGCATTGTTACTCAACACTGCATTCAACAATTATGATGAATGCAATTTTATAACAGATATTTACCATCTCCCATATCAAATTCCTTTTCTTGAACTCATGAGAAATTATCCTCATAATTATAATGATTTAATGCAAATTTTATTCAAAATGAACATCCCTTGACCTCCACCTATAGGGCATGAATCCACTTTGTTCGGGTATAAAGCTAGTATTCTTTAATAATGTGAATAAATGTCTATACACATTGATGAAACCATATATACATCACTATCACTCAAATTTATTATCACTTTAATGATTATTGATGAAATTTTACTTTGAGTAGATGATCCTCCATTATTTATCAGTGTATAAATTGGTGATATACAAGTTAAGTGTGCTTTGATTGATGAAGGTTATATCACATGTGTTGCTTCCTTTTATTTTATTAAAACACTTGGGTACTTTGAAACAATATAAAATCTACCCAAAGTATATCAAGGATATGATCATAGAAAAATGCCTCCTTTAGGATGTGTTTGGATTCCTATCACAGGTCCTATCACTATTTGAATTAAAGTTATGATATTTAATTTTATGTTATCATATAATATCTTACTCAGTCAACCTTGGACACATTGTATGAGAGCTATTACCTCATTGACATGCCAATTTATTAAATTTACTCATAAAGGTGTTATTTACAAAATTTATGGATAAAATACCCTTATAATTTTAAACAATTCCAAGAATGTGGTGTTTTTAAAATTCCCACCCTGAACCTTTACCTATCATTCCTTTTCAATAATCTCAACATTTTAGTTACCCCGTCAAATCTATTAGAGGTTACAATGGTCACCTCAAACTTGTGGGTAATATCCCAACTATACTTTTATATTTTGATGATGATGAACTAGATGAGATTAGTTTAAAAATGAAGACTTATGATCTCCCTTCACACATAATTACTCAATTACATCTTTTTTTATGACCCTAGTATCAATCAAAACCCATCGATGAGATTACCATTACTCTAACCAAGACTAAATAATACATTTTTAATGTTTATTAAATGGATAATATAATTGATTATTTCACTATAAATATCAAAGCTCATAATTATGACAATGGATATTCATTATATTGTCCCATATTAGCTATATTTACTCAAGCTAAAAATGCAGAAATACTTAGATATCATTCTTCTTTATAGAATTCCTTTCATAGTATTAGTTATATAGATGTAGTTGTTTATTCATATCTTGTACCTAAAATTATCTATTCTTAACTTGATGTTCATAGGTAATAATGGAGTGAACACACACTAATTCTCACCTAGTCACTATTAAGCCTATTTAGAGTATGCTTCGTGATCATGCCATGATGGGACCATATCAGTTCACTAGGTTTTATGATCCCTTGAGGTTGCTACCTCATAAGATGTTAGCCACATTATGTTTACCTTAATTACACACATATAACATAGTTTTTTATCCTAACATAACTTATATTCCAAGTTGTACAATTGATGGTGATGGCATCCTACCTTTCCCTAAGCTTGAACCTCTATCTACACGATGGGTAGATGAGCCATATTGTAAGTTTCATAGGGTTTTTGGTCATTTAGATAAGTATTTAAAGAAAATTATAATTTATAATCTTAATATTAGGCTTTAGGTTCCACTCCTACTATAAACAAAAGACCTCCACATTTAGCTACTTCTAGACATACTTATTGTTTTCATAGTATAACCATGCATATTTATACACACTACTAACAAATTCAGTAGTCTATTGATATGATCTATCCAAATAAGGAATAATATAATAATAAGACTCTAACTTCTCATAAGATAGTTATATAATACATACCTAAACATGGGGAGGTGTATAGATTTATAGTAACACTTTCATGATTTTCCATGGCCTGCACCATTACATGCTCAAAAGTGTACAAGGGTAATTTATGAGTGAAGGTTTCCCATTACTCACCACCTTCATCATCATATATATTAGTAGATTTCACTCAAATTATGGTACTAGTTCCTTGCATTGGTTACCCCTCATAGGATATGCCACATACACAACCCTCTTCTTTTAGTCTCCCTATATTCTCCATTGATATGGTGTGATAGGAAGTCCTCACACATCTCTTAGTGAAGATAGATGGGAATATTATCAAAGATATATTATATATACAATAATAATTCTCATATGTTATTGATGATGCATGCTGTGAGATCTATTAGTATTTATGAACACATTATTTTTTCATGGCATCTTATGTCTCATATTTCTACATGTTTGATTTTAGATATTCAAATTGAATTATAGCATTTTTGATTTATTACTCATCAATTTTTATATTATCACTTTTCTTTATCTATCCATAATTACCTTTACATTCTTACTTCTTGATTTGCCTCTCTTGAATTTTTATACATTTAAAATTTATTTATTAATTTCAGTTCTTTATATACATTATTCACACTTGTTGGGGATGCATTTTCATTATGTAGATGTTTATGTTAAATAATTTATTAGATAATATAGTCATTTATGTGACATGGAACTTAAACCACACGTTACACTACCTATTCTCTATATGATCAACTATAAGCATATTCATCATTGTACCATTATTTACATGGATCTCTCATGATCCCCTTTATTTCCCATAAATATCCCTCATCTTAATCACACATACAATCATTATTAAGATTGCATATTTATTTATGGGAAATTCTAAATAATTTTCTATACCAACATAGGATTTAAGTACTTCTCTCTTATAACCAAAGTATAAGCCTCTGTGTTAGTTACCTTATCACTCATGTTTGGTTTTTTGATTCCATACAAATTAGGAATAAATAAAATCCATAAAATTAAAAATCCAAATAATTAAAACAAAAAGAAATGATCAAAAGGTAAAAATAAAATATTCAAAAGGCAAAAATCACCAGAAAAGATGTGATACTTCTTTGGCACATCTCCTACTCTAGTCAAAGCTCAAACTCCATAGTTGGCCTCATAATAGAGCAAAGGTACATTAGGTTATGGTAGGATAGTAGACTAGGATATGATGTCTCTGTTATAGTTTATAATTTCATCCTTATGGGATATTTTTTCAAGATCTCTCACTCCTAGCTACAATATTGGAGCAACCTCAGGTTGTGGGTATCCTGCAGTGAGGTTGAACCTCTGGAGAAGGCCAACTTCCTCTTGATAGATCACCTAAACTAATGTTTCTACTTAGAAAAGAGTAGAGAGGGGGTATAGGGTAACTAAGAGAGCTAAATGGGTGATACACCAAATTTATTGATACTCACATCAGCATGAAATAAACACTAATTCATCATAAGATAATTCTTGATCACACAACCTCACAAACTAGCTAATTTGCATAAGTGTTTCATAAACTAAGATCACCAAACAATACATGAAGCAAAGAGGAATTTAAAAATTAACACAAATAATCCATTAATGGTAGAATGAGCTCAAGTTCAAACCTACAACTAACTTAAAAATTCATTAAAATAGGCAAGAAAGAAGGACAATGGACATAGAAAAACACTTATTCACAAGGCCATCATGCACAAGCTTGCTAAGCACAATTTAGAGGAAAGACATAGGTAAAAATTGATCTTTATTGCTTCAAAAGGTCTTTTTTACAAATTTTGATAGGGTTTCTCAATGTCAAATGAGAATACCTTACAAAAATGGGGGAGAAATGGGAGATATAAGAGAAAAGGGGAAGAGAGAGAGAAGAGGCAAGCAAAAAAAATTAAATAAATGAGATCCAACCACCCTCCATGGATTTTCACCCACATTTTGGTTAATTATAACTAATCCTTCTTAAATATATTAACCTCCATTAGCTCCAATAGTCTTCAAACCCTCTCATTGGTTGAGAAACACACTAGAAGATAAAAACTTGTTGAGGATGATGATGTCATGATCAACTAAAAAGGAAAAGTCTTAAAAGACTTTAAAAATGTATTGAATGCTCCACTTGCACTCTTTAACCTCAAAATATCTCTTCCATATACTTCTATGCCCCCTCCACTTGCTCTTCTAGAAGATGTTAGGCAAAAGGTTAGCTAACTTGGCATTTTGTGCTTAACTAACCATGGAGGTTATCTTTCATGTTTGATTTTTGAGGTTATTTTCTATTTTCAACTTGAATTTAATACTCCAACCTAAAATAAACTCCATGATACCTACAACTCCCATAGACTCCATTGATGGAGGTCATAAGCTTGAGTTATCCTCAACTAACTACCCTAAAAACTACTCCCAAGGCCATTTTTGGACCACTTCTGGACCTGTAGAATACTTATAGACATCCATGTAATGTGCATGATGAATAAAATGAATATTTGGAAAACCTTCAATACCTGTAACAATGGTGGAAATCACCATTAAATCTGTAATAATGTACAAATATGTCAAAAATTGGGTTTTTGACCTTTTTGCTTAGCAAGACACCATGTAAACTCTTGTGAAGAGATATAAATTCCATGGAATGATTTTTTATGTCTTATTGGACCCCTTCAATGGTTTTATACCATTTTTTTCTTTGAAGACCTATAAAAATATGCAATTTTGAGCCAGTTTGGGCCTCTTAGGCACCAAAACATGCCATAATATTCTAAAATATAGGTTGGTAAAGAGATGGAGGGAGTCCTATAAAAATTATAGGTGGTTTTGAAGCAATTTTTGGCCATTTGATAGATCTATGAGTCTAAAAACACAAAACTGGTCAAAAAGCTCCATTACAAGCTTAAGCAAGTTTACTTTCAAGATGATTGTTAATAAAATTAGGAAAAAATTTAAAAAATTCATTTATATGGATATATGGTACATATTACCCTTAAAAATCCTTGAAAATATTGGGTTCCCATGTAGAAGGTGTAAAAAGATACACATGGAAAGATGATTGCTTACAGGGTTTGGAAGTATTCTAGACATGCTTACACTCTAAATGATTGTTCATAAAAATAAATACCTTAAACAACCTCAATACAAAATTAATTTAAATTAAATATGGTTACCCAAAACATAATATAATCATTTATCCCAACTCTTCATGGTATGAAAGAAATGAGCATCTGAAGATGGGCTAAAACTGGGTGTCTTAGGCCTAAAAGCTTAAATTTATCTAAATGAAAAATTTGAGATTTATAAATGATATTAATTGATTTAAAAAATCTTAATAACATCTTAAAAACCTCATAACACCTCTCTAAATTATCAAAACTCAACTTTGCCTTTTTTGCCTTTGAGACTGCCTATGAGGATTTGAGCCTATCTTCAGAGTTTACATGAAGTTTAGAGTGTGAAAACTATTTAAATGTGTTTAAGAGGATTAAAAAAATCTTAAAATTCTTATAAAATAGTCCCATAATCTTGGAAACCTCAAACACACATTAAAACTCCAAAAAGTGTGCCTGCATGAATAGTGACCATTACAAGACATAAGGTGGATTGTGTGTAAATAACATGACTTTACACTAATAAAATGAACATATTTAGATTATTTATGGATATAATAGGTCATAATGACAAATAATAAAAATTTTAAAGTCATTTGGATGTGTAATTTGTCCTATAGACCCTTTTACCAAAAGTTACCTTGAGTTGCCTGCATGTTTCCTTCATGCCAAAACTTGTCTTTCTTTAAACATTTGCATAAAAAACATAAATGTGATCACTTATATAGGTAAATATAGGTTTAAAACATCATATTATACTATTTTAATACCTATCTAAGGCCTAAAATACTTCTTGGCATCCAGAATTGACAAAACTTCATTTGGTCTCCAATGGCTACCTTCTTGGGTGCTTATGGATTGTGTAAGAAAAATGGGAACTTTAAATATTTATATTAAATTTATGATGGAATTTTATGATTTTTTATGTCAAGGAGACTATACTTAACAGTTTTTTTTCTTTGAATCAACCTGTAGATACCCAAAAATGGCTAATTCCTCCAAGGCATGCTTTAATGTTGACTGTGAATTTGACATAGGGTTGACTGTACTAAAATATAAAATAGTTACCATTTAAAAAAATCTTATAAATTATGTTTAATATGTATAATAGGTAATAATGAGCCTCTCCACCAAATTTTGTGATTGGATCTTGCATATTTTGGCCTGTAGGCCCATTCTGGCAAACGCTAGTGACACATGTCTGCTTGGTCAAAATTCACAATTGAGTTTTCTTTCTCCTTTATTTGGTTTTTGACCTATAATGATGAGTTTTTATTGAATAATTAATTAATACCTCCCAAGTCATGATTTCACTCTTCATTTGAATCATGTTACCTTATGTCATCTCAATCTCCTTAAGGGAAACACATGGATGCCTACATGTCAGTGATATAGGTGATGACTATGAGGTGCATGATAGTAGATTGAATTGTTTTAAAACATATATAATTATACTCATGAGATCATTCCCTTTATTCTTCTTAAAAAACTACTTGTAAAATGAATTTTATATTACTTATCACTCCTTAGTGACCTTGACTATGTTTCCTTGAAGTTTTGAGGTTTATCATGGTGTATTATTATACATCATCATTAATTACTCACCCATTCATGACCAATAAAAATATATGCATCAATATGTTCTCAATATAATTTTACAACCTTTATAAAGTTTTGAACTTGAGAAGCTTCATGTCATTTTATTCTAATTAGACCCTCATTGAAACTTCATGATATGCTTGATTGAGTTAGGTACTTAGGCTGTTGGTCTATTGCTCAGTCACCATGAGAACTATATTAGTTTTTATTCCCTTACCCCTTTGAAAACCTCCTTCCTAGTCATTGTTCTCTTTCATATGACTATGTTAATTCTTAGCAGTTGTAGGTGTAATGCTTGAGAGAGTATGACTACTATTCCCATAGTTGTAGGTGTGTGTTTTGAGAGGGTTTTAGGTGAGTTATTTGATGAAATTAATTTTCAACTAATCCTATGTTCCTTGAATCTCCTCCAAGGTCAATATGAAGTAGAGGACAACCACAAAACATCTCACCTATACTTTGGCATAATACAAGCCCTTAATAAAGGTTTTTTGAGCCTTTTCCACTCCAAGGGGTCACCTCCTTATCTGAATGTCTTTAAGACCTTAAAAATGACTATTTAATGCCATTTAACTCTCAAATCAAAGTAAAAAACCTTTAAAACACTAGCTCACATTATGCACCATTCTTAGTCCCTTGACTTGCCTAGGCTCCTACTAGCCCTTTTTTGGTCAAATTATTCTTGTATGGACTAATATATGAACTCTCTTATAAATATGAGACCATTTATATCTATTATCCATCTCATTATAGGTGTGTGACAAGTTTCATGACCTGATTTCACTCTTATATCACATTTCCTTTGGAAACCACCCCTTTTAAGGCCTAATTAGCCCTATTCCAAACCCTCAACCACTAAATACATACTATAAAGACTCTAATAAACCCAAAACCTATTTAATAACTTATATCACCTTGAAATACATTAGATGACAAAATTTTGGCAGATTTGGAGGGTTAAAACTCTTAGAATCCTCAAAACCCTAGTTTAGGGCTTCTCTCATGCTCTTTCTGAGACCTTGTTTTGGATTGAGGGGGTTAAAATGAGTTATATACCTCACCTATATCTCTATTTGTATTAATTGGATAGGTATAAATGTTTCATATTTTGGAGATTTGGAAAAAATAAAAAAAACATCACCAAGCTCTCAAATAAAAAATAACAAAAAAATGCTAGCTTGTTTCCTTATTTTTGATTTGAAGATGGTTCTTGAGTTCTAGGGGTGAACTAGGGAAGCTGAGAGAGGTTTTTATGGATAATAAATTACCCCAAATATCATATAAATTTAATGTCCTTATTTCCTAACTCCCAAGGAAAATACTGCTGTCACCCCCTTCTCTTCTGGCATTCTAGGCCTCTCTTAGCTCTTTAGGCCTAGAAAACTAAAAAATGGATTTTTTGTCCTTTGAATATATTTAAAATCTTGGGAAAAGTTTTATTTAACTTTGGAAATCTACCATTATGTTACATACCAAATTTGAGACCTTGAATTTCTATCTTGGGGTGTGAAATTCTTTTGAGGCTCAAATCCCATAGAAGTCACTAAAAACCTGCAATGAACAATTTCATGATTTGGGAGTCTTCAAACACTACACTACTCTAATCACACACCCCTTATTTTTTTAATGGATATTAGAATATGATAAAAATATAATATAAGTGCATTTGGATGCATCAAAGCTCCTTCAAACATTGTTCCATGGCATCAACAAAAGTACCTACGACCTCTATTTTTGTGTTTTAGGGAAATTATCCTTATTCAACTTTGACAATGGTTTATTCTAACTTGCTTGGAAATTTTGGACTAAAAATTTATTACCGTGGTATATTATAGGTTCAAAAATCATATCCTATTTATTTTAAACCCACTATAAGAAAGGAAAACTTTTGTATTTGATAAACTTGCCTGCAACTCCATTGGATCTCTATTGGATCTCTAACTAGCAAGTTGACCATTTGGCCTATAAAGGCTTAAATGAGACACTAAGGATTTATGAGAAAGATAAATTGTGTAAGATGATGTGTCATAATGAGGATAAGGTACATTATCCCTCTTACACATTTTCTACTCTAAAATTGATCAAATGACCATTTCATAAGGATAGCAAGGAAAACCTATTTTATGCCATAAGTACCTTCCTAGAATGAAATAGATAATGAAAAAAATTTTAATAGGTCCTATTTTACCCTTAAATGACTCCTATAAAACCATTATTTCTCATTGAATTCTGAAGTGAAGAAACAAGGAAAAACTTGGGCCCTATTTGGATGAGTAGGCCATCTACACACCCCTGAACTGTTAGTAATTGTTCATAAATATGGAGAGATGAACCAAACCACCAATGAAAAAAAGTGGAATTAAATTAGGGTCCCTATAAATTACCAAAATATTCTAGCCCAACTCTCTCTTTCTTGACCATACTGAGTGAAAATTTGAGGCTTTCCTAAAGCTGTCTTAAATTGCCCAAAATGGTTTTTCCTTAGCATGAAGAACCAAAAGTCTGAATATGAAATACAACACTTGGGAAAGATTTTTTAGGCTATAAATTACCTTTATTTCCTTTTTAAAACCTTCTAAAATTATTGGACCTCCATTAATGACAAAAAACTTGCTTCATGCCTAGTTTGTAGATAATAGCTTTTCCTTAACTCTATTGGTTCCTATGATGGAATATGATTTAAAATAAATATTATGTATTTTTATGGATACCATATATTATTTAATATGATATTTTATCCCTTGAATAAATAAAATACTCCAAAAAATTGTTCTACCAAAGCTCCAAAATGCTCCAAATGCATCCTTTTGCTCTCAAACTCCTTACCTTCACTCCAAATGATCTCAAATGACCTTAAAAATGTATAAAATGGTAAAATTAACCATATGGATGTGGTAGGAAGTTAAAAAAAATTTGAATTCCTCAAAAAGTCACTTTTTCACTTGAAATTTCTATTTTGAGGACACTTAAGTCATCTAATGCACTATTAGGGTTATTTTGGGCATAATAGCTTCTTTAGGCCTCATATTTGGGTCATTATAATCTAAAATACTTTTTTTAAACATAATTCATGCCCTTGGATCCTGAAACACCATGGAAACCTACTAGATCTTTCACTTGCAGTTCTAGACCCATTTCTAGGCCTTTTCCTCAAAATCACCAAAATCACCTTAAAAATTACTTTAAGTGTTTCAAAATATTGCAAGTGACATGTGGTATAATCATGAGGTTTGTCTCCTTATTCCACCATTGGATCACTCACTCTACTGGAACTCTACTCAGTATCTCACAACATACCAGGACCTCCTAGAATACTACACTACATCATCAATTCAGGACCACAAAGGGACTAGTCATGGGGGTGGAAGGTTATTGAAAGGTCCAAGAGAGTTACCTGATCCATCTAGGAAAATGTTTCATATGTAGGCCAATTTTGGCCAACATTCTCATTATTATTATAACTTGTGCCACCTACTTTCTCATGTAAGTACCCATTATTTGAAGTAGACTGATGGCTTTATAAAGGGTCCTGAGGAATGAGGAACATGTCATGGGGAGGTAGGATAATTTTAATTTTTTTATATAAATAACCTTCATGAGATTATCTAAGAAATTCTTTCATTATCAAACTAACTTGTGTATAGTAGTAGGATTATTTTAAGCTTTTATTGTCCCAACAAAATCTTAAGCACTTGCACATTTGTTGATTATGTCCAATTTCTACTACAAGTTATTACAAAAACCTATGTACAATATTTTCATTTCCTAATTTCATAATATCACTCCTACACTCCCCTTTATGTGTATTTATTTTAACATTGATCATACCACTTGTTTATCTTTTATGATTTGTAGTGTAAGGCCTTAGATATGACCAAGCCTTCCTCACCAAATTATCTTTTCCCTATAAATAAATACCACTTAGTTATCCTTTTGTGAGTTTTAGTGTAAAACATTTGATAGGACCATGCCATCCTCACAAAATTTACTTTCTCATAAAAAAAATACCACTTGGTTATCCATGTGTGAGTTTCAATGTAAGACCTTAGATAGGACCAGGCCTTCCTCATGAAATATCAATTTCCCCTTTATAAAATATGTACCATATCTTGCCACATGATAACTTTACTCTTCCACATGATTTATTAATACAAACCCTAAGTTTGGATTTTCATTCTTATTCCTGCTTTCATTTTCACACATTTTACATATTCTGTTTATTTTGATATTTTTTTTTAAAATTGATATTTCATTATTTACATCTTTTTGATTTTGTTTAAATTGGGATTTCTCTTGTCTTTAATTTATCATTTACATCTTTGCTTATCTATTTTTAATGTCCATGTTTTCCTGTGTGATTACAATTGTTATTTTTCATTTGCTTTATCATATTAAATTTGAGTATTTTCAATAATGTATTTATTCACATTTTACAGAAAATAAGTAATACATACATAATTCATTTTACCATACCATATATTTAGAGTAACACATTTGATAGAGAGAAAACAAAAACATCTATAGCATACATGAGTCACATACAATAGTACACACACACAACTATTTCCACATGTTTCATACAATATCACATGATAAAATACAACATTAACTCTATAATTGTGGTCCATCCTACATATCTAATGTTGGAAAAACTACACTACTAATAGAAGCCTATGATTTTCCTCTATTAATATTCCATTGAAGTGACTGTGTACATGTTCATAGTCCCTCCACATATCCCTATAAATGGGCCACTTATCCCTACACCTAAGCCAAATATATATCTATCTAAAAATGTGTATATTTCTTTGTATACAATGACTACCATGCATATAAATCACCATCACTAAAACCTATGGGTAATACCACTTAGGTAGTATCAACCTATGTCCATAAATTTTAAACTACCACACAAACCAAATAAAAATAGCTAACATACATTTGATTTGAAGGAACCATTGGATCAATCATCTGAGTCATATCATGCTCAGGTAATACATCAACAAATAAATCATGATGTAATATCTCAACAATGGAGGACCATCTTATCTCCCTATTGTAACATCTACAAAATGCAAACCAAATCAACATCAAATCTCACATATAAATCTCAAAAATAACTACATCTATCTAGCATGTCTATCAATAGATCACAAAAAAAACACAATAAAAATTACTTACCAATAATAACCCCATCATCTTGACCACCAAATACATACTATAAAGTATGACTCCAAAATGGTATGAAGCCTTTATAACACCTAGGTTAAATCACATGTGCATGATTTGGTCTACTACAAATCTACCTCATAATTGAACAACTCAAAATAAGCTACATTATGGGGTCTCCCTATCTCTCTCTATGGATTTGAATATGGTATCACCTTTAGTGGTTCCTATGGTGGTGTATGTGGTTATAATATAACCTATCTTTGTATCCAGCATCATCATCATGGTCACTCTAATACATGTTGATGTAAAAACATAGTCACATCCTACACTATTATGGCTACCACTAGATATCCTCCCTATCACTGCCATCATCATACTCCATGCATCAAGTGGTGTGGTTGTATTCCTATACCACCCACACCATAATTCTCACTCACATGATGTTCCCAATATATATTCCTCACAATGGAATCTTCTAAGTGTGGTAACCTAAACTATCCTGGTAATTATGTGGATCTACCCACTAAGGATAGTACCCAATAATCCTTTCCTTCACCTATGCCTAAAATGTACTTGAATTCAAGGGCCAAGTATCTATTATGCCTAAATATGGATACTAAATAATATCTCCCTACATGATCATCTATAACATTGGGGCATGTAGTACAAAATGTGATGTATGATCCTAGGCCCATATCTGCACACATAGGAGGGTAGCGTCAACAACATATGATAACCCCATAGGCTAATATATTAGTAACCATTTATAAATATAACTACATAAAAAAAGGCACATAGTCATCTACCCTCATGATAATATATTATACAAATCATGTACCAACTACACCCAAATCACTGATTCTAAATCATACAATTTGCCTTGCTCCAATATGGATCAACATAATGAAATAATATACAACACCACCTTCCTATCTAACTTGTGATAGATCACACAATCTATCACAAGTTAGATAGGAAGGTGGTGTTGTATATTATTTCATTATGTTGATCCATATTGGAGCAAGGCAAATTGTATGATTTAGAATTAGTGATTTGGGTGTAGTTGGTACATGATTTGTATAATATATTATCACAAGTCCAATAATGACCTTCCAAATATCTTAAATGGTTGACACATATACATAAAATAGGCACACTCATAGGATGGCCTATGATATCTCTTAGACTCAGTATCCCATAAGGCTAGTGCTCATATCTTTACATATATATTTGGTGTATCACACACCACCAAAAAACCTAAAACCATAAGTCCCAACATAACATGGATATCCTTAAGGGTGATACCCACCTCCATGGTATCCCCATACACCACCCACCTAAAAGTGTTAGTTAGTTGATCCCATGTTCTTAATAACATGGAGACTAACTCGACACTAAGAGGAATCCACCACATCTCCATAATACCACAAAAATCCAAAGCATTCAATTTATCCCAATCCATCACATATAACCTTTCAATCAAATTCGGTAACCAAGCCACATCCACTAGTCTCCAAAGTCTTTGTCACCTCTAAAAAATATTAAACAACAAATTATTGGTCAAGTCTCCATCTGAAATAAAAAAATATACTTTATAAAATCTCAAAAATATAAGTAATTAAAAAATCAACTACTTCATCAACTTCTTTTGCCTTTTCATTACCATTCCAAACTATGTCAGCTAGCTTTAATACTAAGTCAACCATCTATTTCTACATATCCTACTAGATCAACCATTTTTTCTACTAACTCAACTGCTTAATTTTTATACATGATCAACCATGACCTACACCATTATCCACCTTTCTATAAAACAACTACGTCAACCACCATCTTTATTAGATTATCCACCTCTTTGTTTAATAAGGTTAGACATGACATGTTTTCTATCATCTTACATATTTTAACTAAATAAGCCACCTATTTCATACTTAACCATCTATTTAAAATCACCCAAATATATCATCTAGGATGATCACATTCAAATTGTGTGGTGGATTTTAACTATATTGTAATTAATTCCCTAAACCTATTTTTTCACATTTTGGTTCCTACCCACTACCCCTCATAATTTATACTCTATTAAATTTTTTTAGGGTACTCCTTGTTACATGGATCTATCTCGACACTCACATTTCCTAAACTAGTTCATTTTTATACTAAAAAATCATATTAAATTATACCTAGACTATATGAATAACAACCATAATATGTCTAACTACAGCTTCCTCAGAGGCTTCATTTGATTGATTCTCCAGTGATTCCTCTTCATCTTCTGATTCGGATTGCAACCTTTCCTCATTCTCAGTCTCGGAATCTGTTGTTGTTTCCAAAGGTAGTTTGTCTATGCTATGTTCAGATAAATCCTTTGGCCACCAAGAAGGTGAACGTCTGGGATTGTTTTTCCCAGCAACACAACAGGCAGCAATATGTCCCGTCTGGTGACACTTCGTACACCTAAAAGGAATCCCCTCATAATCCAAGATTTGTGTCCAGGTACCCCTTGGGGAATCAATGCATATAGCCTCAGGAAGGCCCTTTGAAACATCCAGATCAACCAAAAATCGAGCACAAGTCGAATGGTGACTCTTCGTACTGTCTTCTTCATATAGAAACTCCCCTATTGCATTTCCAATGGTTTTATAAATTGCCTCTTGCCACAAATGTATCAGAAGATAAGGGAGCCACACCCATATAGGGATCTTGTTAAAGGATTCTGAGAGAGGATTAAAATCCTTATGCCAAGGTTTGGCCATAAGAGGAAATTTGCCCTGCCAAGAAAAATTATTGTGGCACAATATAGACTTCCTATCTTCAGGGCTTTGAAATATTACTATAAAAAAACCCCTGGTGCAGGGCTAGATTTGACCGTCTTTAATATGCAGCCAACTCTTAGCAATCCAATTCTGTAGATCTACAAAAGAGGGCTAGAAACCATGGAAACGGAAAATGGTAGCACAAGAGGAAAACCATTTTTCTTCTTGGAAGATATTTTCTGCTAATTCAGGGTCTAGAGTTACCCTAATAGGTTTTAAAGCACTTAGAGGCGATACGTGGGTAGGTACAGGTGTTGTATGAGGCCGAGCATCATGTATATCTACTTGGAAGGCCACCACATCCGCATAGGTTCGCCCCCTGGTCCATGCCCTGAACCAGGACCGTAGGCCGGACACACGGCTGTAGTATCTTCGATCCCCATAGAAGAAATCCCTTTGAGGGTATTCTGGTTCCTCCCTCTACTAGCAGGAAAAACCTCCTCCGTAACGGCAACCACAGCCTCACCGGCCACTCAGATCGCAGCAGCCGATTTCAAATTTGGGTTCGCACGCGCAGGAGCAGGAGCCAAAACCATCTAGAGGAGGTGGTGATCTCTTCCCCTGTCTTGGAGGATCTCTCTAAGAGCCAGACTATGTTAGACTGTCACAAGGAGTTTATGCCTACTGGTGTCCAAAGATCATTGTCTTCTGAGGCATGGGTTGCTGAGGCAGCTAAGGTAGAAGATGGATGGACAGCAGTCAGAAGAAAGAAGTCTAAGCCTTTGGTCCCTCCTCTAGATATGAATCTTCGATCATGCAAAAAGAAAAATCTGAATTTAAAAGATTCATCCAAAGTTCCTTTTTGCTGATTGGTTTTTTGGGGGCAGTAAACCGGTCTTTTTTTGGTTTGCTGGTTACGGATCTGGAAGCTTGCTATTCCATTTGGTTAACTTTCAGATTAGTGTTTTGACAGCTATTTTTTCATGATCTTATTTGTCGGTAACAGGTCCCTGTAAAACCTGGTTTTGGTTCTTTTTTGTAATCAGGTTCTTGTGTTAACCTGGTTGTGCTTTAATGTTTATCTTTCTCCTTGTACAGGGTTTCGGGGTCCCTTCAAAACCTATTTTTACCTTATTCTAAAACAACCATAATATGTCCTCCTGCCCATCCTCCAATGCATCTGCCTACTCAAGCTCACACCATCGTCTCTCTCACTCAACTCAACTAGGATACTCAGAGCTCTGATAATCAATAATTTTAAATGCATTAATGAATTATAATTTTTGCCTTTTATAGTAAAATCTTGAAAATTTGAAAACTCCAATTATTTATAGAGAAATTTAGTATTTTTCTCATAACATTTTTTGTAAATTATTTTGATAAACTAAAATAAGTTCTAGAATAATGATAATTTAGAGAATTTTTTAGTACTAACCACATATTTTTTCAATAACTTTGAATTTTATCTTATTTTTTAGGTATGCCTCTTGTTCCATAAACTAGATGCCTCTACCATTTATTTCTCATGCAACTCATTTTTTAATAGTAAAAAGGTAAGCAAATGTACATATTTACAAACTATTTACTTTCATTTAATTTCCTCTTTCTACTACATTTTATTAGCTCAATGTTGTGTATTTCTATGTTCTTTCTCGAAGCACCATCCTATGTTATAATTGTATGACACATGATGAGATTAATGTGGGCTATATGTATACACACAAAATTTTAAACTTTATCATTTACTAAATATTTCTCTCTTGTAGGAACCCATCAAGTTCCAATCTCTCTAAATGCACACTTTAAAATGTGCACCAATAAAGGGGTGGGAAAACCATTGGTACTTTGTAAGATTGTTGGTTAATTATATCATTACCTAAACCCATTATAAATCGCAATTATCCAACTCCCCAAACAATCCAAACCTCATCCATACATTTCCATAAGTATTTGTTCTTTTAGTAGGCCCTAACTAAGAAAATATCCCTTTTTCTACTAAATTAGCTAGGTTGATCTTGTTAGAAAGGATTAATAACATGTTATAAAACTAAGTCATCCTAGCCAACTTAATTTGAGACCTAATGCTAATTTTATAAAACTAATGGGATTGAGTTGGTAAATATTATCGGATAAAATTTTAAAAGGGTTAAGGTTTATTCATTGATATAAGTAAAAGTCTCATTTTAATCTAATAGAGAGGAATATTCATTTTTGCATCATTATAATTCATAATTCTATTAAATATACATTTAAAGGAGCCATTGCTTAGGGTTTTCCTTAGATAGAAGATTACTTGTCTCGTGGGAAAGTTTTGGATGAAAAATAGGAGTCTTTTATCTTAGAGCTGATTTTTAAAGTGTGATTAATACAAATCCAAAAAAACTTCTTGTAAATCACCATTGGCTAAGGAAGAGATTGAGACTCAACAGGTTCACTCAAGGTAAGTATTCCTAATTCCTTCTATTTAATTTGAAAGATAGATATGTATAAGTAATATGTGTTTTAGATATATAACTCCTTGCTTGGATTACCTCTATGCTTAAACTTTATATATATATATATATATATATATATATATATATATATATATATATATATATATATATATATATATATATATATATATATATATATATATATATGGTTTTATGTTCTTACCATATTTCATTTTAGGTGATATTGACCCCCATTTTCCTACCATGATCCTTTGATTATTTATATATGTTTAACCATCCCCCTTTATGCCATAATATTTAGTGAGCACTAGATTAATTTTATTTTATATACTTATAATTAGCTAAGGTTATTTCATAATGTCATTTACCTAGAGACTTTGGAACCCTCTCCTTTGGTATTGTGTGGTAAAATATCCCATGGTTAGGTTTATCATATCCAATTTGGTCATAATCAAGACGTAATCATTTATTATAATGGATGCTAGCTTATTACCTTATTTGATATTAAATTTTATTAAGTCAGATAAGTTATAGATCTATCTTAATTTTTTGCATACATGATGTGTCATGAAAGTCACTCATCTCAAAATAAGAGTTTATTGTATAATGCCAAGTATAAACATAAAATCATGTATATTCATGTAAACACATGGATAATGTATACACAATATTTATAAACATTATGATTTACTCAAGCTTTCTCCCTTGTAGGACCCTATCTAGTTTCTATCTCTCTGAGTCCATGCCTTAAAGGGTGCACCAGGAAAGGGGTGGGTAGACCTTTTGTGATTCACAAGATTATTGGTCCCTATACCATTATCTAAAACTACTACAAGTTAATTTTATCTAGGTACCTAAGCATTTAAAACATACTTATATAATCCTCTAAGTAAACACCTTCCAAAATAGCCCTTAACTAAGCATACACCCCTTTTTCTTCATTTTCCTACCATGTTGGCCTAGTCTATCTTGTTAGGAATTGAGTGCATGTTATGGAACTCTATCAGTCTAAATAAACTGGTTTAAGGCCTAACATATATATTTCATGCTAAACAAGATTGATCTAGCTAACCTAGTTAGTTAAATTCCTTAGAGGGTTTAGGTTTAATAATTTACTATAAGTACCCCACTCACTTCATCTCTAAAAAGAGGAACATTCATTTTTGCATTTCTACAACTCATAGTTCTACTATTCTACATTGGAGGAGTCATTACTTAGGGTTATACCTTGGAGGTAAATAATCTTGTGTTGTGGGAAAGTATTAGATGAAAAGTATGAGTATTTTAACCTAGAGTTGATTTATATAGTGTGATCCTTACAAAGTCACAACAAACTCTTGTAAATTTTCATTGGCCAAGGGAGAGAATGAGACATGACAAGTTCAATTCAAGGTAAGTATTCCTATATTTTACTCTTTAATTTAGTATATTATATATTATACAAATTACTAGGATGAAGTTTTACTAATTGTTTAGTTTACCTCTACATTTACTTGAGTATATTTCTCTTTGTGTATTTTATTTTATTTTTTATTAACTATCCCCCTTTGTGCCACATGCTTTGTGAGCACTATATTAGATTTTTTTTATGTATTGTAGGCCTAGATAGTGTTATTGCATATGTAATTTTACTAGAGGATTTAGAACCCTCTCCTTTGGTATCATGTGGTAAGATATCCCTTAGTTAAGTTTAACGGATCTGAATTAGTCATGTCCTGGTATAAATAGTTATGTAATGAATTATTTTGGTAAGATTACCTTATTTGAAATTGGAATCTACTAAGTAAGACAAGTTGCAAATCCATCCTAATTATTTGCATACATTCTGGTTAACTGACATGAGTCTAACCCTTGTAATTTTTAAATTTTCACTTAAAGTCAATTGGATTGAGCCCATTGATCAAGTTTTATATTTTATGCATATGTTTTCAACTAGGCCAAGCCTATTGACCTAGTTATATTTTTTGTGTGCAAGTTTTTAACCAAGTCAATATTGTTAACTTCATTATATATTATGTGCATAAGTTTCCAAATTCATCAACCCTATTGATCCAATTATATTTTATGTGATCAAGGTTTTTAGTTCTATACACTGGGTCAAACTAATCAATCTAGTCATTTATTCTACCCTCTGTGCCTAATTAAATCAACCTAATTGATTTCATTCTTTTTTATTTAATTTTAATCTTACTAAGTTGATCTGATTAATCTAGTTTCATTTTCCTATTTTTTCTAAATCTTATTTAAAATAGATCAAATAACTCAAATTTGTTTAATAACATTATTTTTTGCCTTTATATGATCAAAAATTCACCTAGATGACCTAGTCAAACAAGAATTCAACATTCTCAAGAAAAAATACTAAATTAACCTAGTCAATCTTGTTCTATCTTCCAAGTTTAATTTAAAATAACTTAGTATTTTAATTTTTTCAAATTTTCATAAAATTTCATTTCCTTATTTTTAGCTAAAATTCAAATTCAATACTATTTTTCTTAGTTTTTTAGTTTTATAAAATTGTACCACATAGTCAATTAGACTGACTGGCTCAATCTAGTTTTGTGCCTATTTTTATACCATAAAATTAAGTCTATAGGGTCAAATTTATTTGATCTATTCTATTTTATAATAGATTGATTTGATCAAATCAACTTTTTTCTATCATATTTGCCTAATTAGATCAACCTATTTGATCTTGTTATGTATGTTTCAATTTTCTAGCATAGGAAAAAAAAAATTAACTTTTATTTTATAGTAATTACAATCAATTTGATTTATATTTGGATATTTGTTTATTTTATTTCAAAATTTAGAACTTAGTTTTTTACAAAATTAATTTTTACCATTATTTTCATTTTTCTTAGCTTTCCCTAGAAATTGTGTATTGATAGTCTTAAAACTACTTAGCTACTATCGTGAAAGGCTACATGATATTTTATTTATGTTCCTTGTCTATTGTTTACATATATCATGGAATGAGGGTATTTACCAAATATTCATAACCATAGTAAAAATATAAACATGGTCTTTAGTTTCCATGTAACTCATTATATTTTAGAAATGCTTAGAATTTTTGTTTATATTGAACCTTATGAATCTAGCCATCTATTTGATTGTGTGGTGCATTAGTTAGCAGTTAACATTGAGAATATACTTATAGATTACCCTTGAAACCAATTTTATTGGGATATGGGAATGCAAATTCCTCCATAGTTAGTGCTTTGAAACATTAGGTTGACACTATCTAATGGACAAGCCAATATCTTTAGAATCTTACACTATCAATCACAACCTTTAGTAAAAACTTCTTGATCTTATTTTTAGATAATTAGCTAGTATCTAAATTACATTTTTGTTACTTTTTGTTTTACATTATATGATGTATTATAAATTTTATTCGTCAACATTGATATAGTTTCTCTATTATGTGTTCCAACATTGAATTCTTGTTTTCTTGATTTTCCAATTAGATCGACTAGCTCAACCTAGTTAGATTACAAACTATTTTATTTCTCTACTCTTCCAACTAGATCAACTAGCTTGACCTAGTCATATTATATATTATTCTATTTTTATTAATTTTTTAACTAGATCGACTAGATCGACCTAGTCATTACACAACTTTTTTTATTTTCTTATTTTCCCAACTAGATTGACTAGCTTGACCTAGTCAGTCTATAAATTATTTTAACTTCCTACCTTTCAAATAGCTTTAACCAGCTCAACTTAGTGTGTGTGTGTGTGTATATATATATATATATATATATATATATATATATATATATATATATATAATCCTATTTATCCAACTAGATCGACCAACTTGATCTCATTCATTTTCAGTGTTTAGATCTCCATTTTCTTTGTGTCTATATATTCCTTTGTGTCTATATAAGATTTTCATCATGCAACATATATTTGATGAAACTATAAAAAGAATTAAACTGACATGATTATTCTAACTAATCTTCTTAAATTCTCTAAGATTCATCTACCATATCATGTGGTAGATAATTTCAATCTTATCAATATCCACATTACTACTAGAACTACCAAATATGGGACCCCTTATTCTAATTCTATTAATCCTATATTCCTAAAATTAGTAGAGGATGAAAATGATTTTGGGTACACATATAAAATGATCCTCTTCATCAATAAAAACCCTCAACATTAGGGTAAGGATCCCAAAATATTTTATAACCTCATGATGGGATATAATATTGGAGAACTCCTTTCACCTTCAGCTAGCTCTGCTACAAGATTTGGGGAAAGTCATTATATAACTTCTACTACATCTTTCTCCTCTCTCATGTATCCCTATACTATCATGACATCATCTTCCATGCCTTCTTCATCCTCCATGCCAACCATTTATATAAACATGGAAGGCATGACCTTTAGTGGGTCTACTCAAAATACCCACACTAATACTCAAATCCATACAACTACTAATGTATCTCAAGCTACTAATGAATTTAAAACTCTCAATGCCTCACATAATTCTAATGCATCCCATGTTTCTTTCACTAATCGAAATTCCATTAACACTAATCAATTATTATCATAAAATTTAAATTAAATGGATACTTTTCAAATTAATAATACTAATCAAATGATGCAAATGCAAAATAAGTTAATGTATTTCCAAAATCACCCTCAACCTACTCCATGGGGGTGAAAACCCCTAATTAGACCCACCCCCCTTATAAATTCACATGGTAACCTTATACCACAACTACCAATTCTTAACAAGGTTATTAAACACTTATAAAATGAACCTATAGCTACTCAAATTACAAACATTGATATAGTTGGCATAGTTCCCACTATTGCTTGTAATGGATCCATTGATCTAGCCTTGCATTTTAATAATTTTAAAAATATATATAAGGATTGGGTTAAACTTAATACCTTTTCTTCCACCAAAATACTAAATAAAACCTTTTCTAGTGATGCTCTATATTTATATAATTAACTTAAAACTCAATATATCACTAGCTCAGAAGACTTAGTCAATGCATTGGATCAATAATTTCAAAATAATGATCTTCCTAGAAAAAACTATCTCATTTTATCAATTACAAAAAAATGGAATCTGAAATAATAAAACTATTCATCAAATGATGGAATTCCTTATCTAACAAAGCTGAGAATAACATGTCTAATGCTAATTTATTTCATTTATTCACTAATGTTAACCAATCTAAATTACAATACCATGTGAGGACTCTTTATCCAAAATCTTTAGAATAATCCCTCAACCAAGGATAATTTTAATATTTCCTTATATGAAATTTTAGCCTTTACACCCTCCAACAGGGACCTGAATGCTTCTAAAAGCCAAAAATAAACATGAAACTAACAATAGTGTTATGGAAACCTATGATTCTACACACAAAATTCAATCCTTTACTCCAAGTAATCCCATGGAACCTTCCCTTTCATCACCAATTTCCAATAATTCTCATCTTAGTTATACATTTTCTCAAGTACATAATTTAAATGTCCATAAACCAATTTCCTTAGCAAAAATTCAAAAACATCTTCCTTGACTTTGCCACGAAATCTTGATCCTTTATTCCCTACCAAAAATTGGTATGATCAACACAATTTTTTTTGGTTTCATATAAGTTAGGGCTATTCTTGTGAAACTTGTCACTAACTAAGAAACTTTGATATGGATTATCATCTTGGACCTAATTTTGACCATGAATTATTTATACATACACATCAATAAACTTATGAAGTAGTAGCTAAGGCTCATGAAACTAAAACTAAACATGAAGCCCTTAATTAAGCAAATGCTCATTTAACTATTTACAAGGATCCCTTTCCTAATCATTAAGTTAATTATAACCAAATTCCCACTACTTATAATGTTAAAATCTCTATGGATCCTAACATGAATTATGAGAATGTTGTTAATATGAATAATATAAGGAGATTAGTTTCCTACATCGATCATTACCCAGCTTCAAACTATAATAATTTCTTAAAGTTATGTACTATTCAAGATTCTCACCCATCCCATCTCATGGAATTAGGGAAATTAGAAAAAATTCCAATAAATATAACAAACTCATAAGTTTTAAATCAAATAATATAGTTAAATAATAACTCACATACTATTGATATAAATTATACTCCTCCTTTAACTAAAACACCTCACTTGGAAATCCCAAAAGCTTCCATCATTACTACTTCTTCCTCTCAAACAAAAGAAGAAACTAATGATTCAACCATGTCATCTTAAAAAACAAAATCTTATATAATTAGTCAATCCACATTAACTAAAACCCAATCAAACACACCTTACCAACATCAATTTCAATGTACTTCCTCTGCACCCTCAAAGGATATACTTCAACACTATGCACCTTTATTAGATAAAATTATAATGGTATATGATAAATGGGATATTATAGCTAAAATTTCACATCTCCCATCTCAAATCCATTTCTTAGAACTCATGATAAATTCTCCTCATCATTGTAATCATGTAATGTAAATTTTATTCAAAATTAATATCCCTCATCCCCGACATGTGGGGAAAGAAGCTACTTTATCAAGGTTTGAAGATAGAATTATACAATAGTGTGAATAAATGTCTATCCACATTGATTAAATGGTAAATACTTCTCTTTCACTCAAATTCCCTATTTCTTCAATGATTCTCAATGAGATATTACTTCACATAGATGATCCTCCATTTTTAATTAGTGTCCAAATATGATACAACTAAGTTAAACATGCATTAATTGATGAAGGTTTAGGTAATTTTGTGGCCTCCATTAGTTTCATTAAAACACTTGGATATTTTGATTGTAATCTCAAATATACTCAAAATAAATGTCAAGGATATGATAGAAGACAAATGCTTCATTTAGGGAGTGTTTGGCTTCCTATCACAGTTCACCCCATCATAGTATGTGTCAAAGTCATGATATTTAACCTCCCACTTTATTATAAAATTTTACTTAGTCAACCTTGGACACATTACATGAGATTAGTAGCCTCATCAACATGCCAATGTGTTAAATTTAGGGGGAACACTGTTATATATAAGATTCAAAGAGACACCAATCCTTGTATTTTTTAACAATTTCAAGCATGAGGTGTTTTTTAAATACCTAACCTTAAACATTTACCTATCATATCATTTAAAAAATCACAACACTTTTATTATCCCTTCAAATATATTAGAAGTTATAATGGTCACCTTGAATTAATAAGAAATAGACCACCTATTCTCTTAGATTTAGATGATGATGAACTAGATGAGATTAGTCTAAAAATAAAATTTTTGATCTCTCTCCTCATATAATTGTGAAATTACCTCCTCTAAAACCCCAGTCTCATAAAAAACCATTAGACAAAATTATGTTCTTTCTAACAAAAACTAAACACTCTATTCATCATGCCTCTTTGACTGATAAAATACTCAATATATGTAGTATTGATCTTCACACTCTTGATTATGATGATGGATATTATTTAGATGGACCATTTTTAGTTGTATTTTCCCAAGATAAAAATATAGATATACTTAAATATCAATCTTATTTACAACATTCTCTTAGTTCTATTTATGTAGTTCATTTTCCTTTTATAGAACCCGATATTAGTTCTTATTAGATGTTCACAGGTTTAAGATGGAGCTCACACACACTACTCATCAAATCACTATTGAGCCTCTTTAGAGTATGTTTCTTGACCATGTTATGAAAATACCTTATCATTTCATTAGATACCATGATCCTGACAACTTACTTCCTTCAAAGATGTCAACTACACTACACTGACTTGCCTTGAGCTCATCTATTGATATGAGCCAGCCTAGTCCTGATCTCATTCCAAGTTATCCTCCTATTGGTAAATGAGCCATATTATGATATTCATAGAGTTACCAATCATTAGTATAAGGATTTTCATGTACACTAGTAACAAGCCTCAAGCTCCACTTCTACAATAGGTAGCTGACCTTGATAGTCTACTCCTTGATGTACATATTTATTTCATGGTACATACATGGATTATTCTACTAATTTGTAATAAATTTAGTAGTAAATTAATATACTTCACCCAGATAAGGCACAATCTACATACAAAAGCCTACCTCTTCCTAAGACACTTCTAGAACACATATCTAAATATGGGGAAGTTTATTGTCTTTGGCATCAGTGTAACACACATCATACAAATAGATGTTGAGTAATATATCATTAATTTCATGATTTCCCACATCCTATGCATTCAATGGCTCATTCAAATACTTCAAGACATTCATGGATAAAGGATCATCCTTCTTTGTAGCCCACATTTATTCACAAATATAAGGTTATTCATCATAGTTCATTGTCACTTATTTTTTTTTGAGTATCCCTCATAGGAATTACCCCATGAAAATAATTTTTCTTCTAGCACACCCATTTTTAAGTAGAGATAATGCATTAGGAATTCTTTTCATGACTTTCTACAAAGATTGATGAGACTTTGATCAAATTTTGAGTATAATTACATAAGTATGTATCAAATGTTATGATGTTTTTACCCATGAAATTTATTAGTACTTGTGAACACATCATGGTTTTTCATCACATTATTTATTATAGTTTAATATGATTTGGATTTGATTTATGAGCATATATTGATATTATGTTTTAATTATCCTTGGACATGTTTCATGGATTAATTTAATTTTCATTTATTTTCCCCCATTTCTCTTTAGGATGTTTAATTTTATGCTTGTTAAGTCATTTGTTTCAATAATATAGTTATTATTGTGACATGGTTATAAATCTATACCCCATTAATATCTTTTCTGTATATATGATTAGTTAACAAGCATATTTCTCATTGTATCACTACATACACATATCTATTTGATCTCTATTTCCCCTTATTTTCCATTCATAATAAGCACACATATGGTTAATCTTGAGATGACATACTTTTTTATGGGAAAGCCTACTTATTTAACATCATGACAAAATATTTAGGTATTTTATGTCTTATAACCCAAACATAAACCTCATCTATATTTGTCACTTTTGTCACTCATGTTTGGTTATTCTAAATCCATATGGAGGAGGAAACAAAAAATCCATAAAAAATAAAAATACAAATAATTTAAATAAAAGGCAATGATAACAAGGAAAAAATAAAAAGTAAAAATTAAAAATCACACTAAAATACATGATTCATATCATAACATATCTCCCAGTACTAGTTGAAGCTCAAACTCCACAGTTGGCCTCATAATATAGTTGAGGTCCATTGGTGTGTGGTAGGCTAGTAGACTAGGATAGAAGGTCTCAAAAATTATCTATAACTGCTACCTCCTTTCTTACGTAAGTACCCAATATTCACAGTAGTCTGAAGGCTCTATAAGGGGTCATGAAGAATGGGGAACACATTGTGGGAAGGTAGGCCCATTTTAATTTTATTATATATATATATATATATATATATATATATATATATCCTTTATGAGATTATATTTGTACTAACCTTGTTCTCCTACAAAGTCTTGTGTTTATTATGAATGAATATATTTTGAATTTTCCATCTAATAAATTCTTATCACCTACATATCTACTTAGTATGTCTCGTACCTACTAAGATTTATTACAAACACCTATTTCATGATTTTTTTGTTCATTATTTCATTATAACATTCCCAATATTCATCCTTGATAAATATTGTTAATCAGCTGATCATGACCCTTTTATTATCCTTTTTTTGAGTTACAATATAAAACCTTGGATAGGACCAAGCCTTCCTCACAAACATTCCATTTACCATACTTTACTATTTCCCATTATTTACCTTATTGGTTTACCATTTGTGATTTGCACTATAAGACCTTGGATATGACCAAGATTTCCCTAAAATTATACTCAAGCTTCATACCATGATTCAATCACAAAATAACTATACTTCTTCTAAATAAGTGATTTACACAAATTTACAGGTCATTCTACTTGCTATTTTGTTGTAACTTTTTTATGTTTTACATGCATCCCAAATTGATTTAGTGTGTTTTAAATTTTCAATATTACAATCAATTTATATACATTTTACATGATTCCCAACATGATTTAGTGTGTTTTACATTTTATTCCATTATTTTCCTTCATTTTTATTTTACATGCTTCTCAACTTGACTTAGTGTGTTTTACATTTTCATTATTAAAAAATACTTATTTTATGTTTTTACACACTTTTTCAACTTTATTTAGTGTATTTTACATTTAATTTAATTTTTCATTTATTTTATGCCTTTATACATTTTTTCAAACCTAATTTAGTGTGTTTTATATTTCATTCCATTTGTCATTTAGTTATGTTTTACATACTTTTTCAACTTGATTTAGTGTATTATACAAATTTATTTATATTTCATTTTACATGCTTCCCAACATGATTTAGTTTGTTTTAAATTCTATTTTTCCATGAGATCTATTATATTTTACATTACATTTCTACATTTTACATTTTTCTATCATTCTGTTAACCAATCATTTATTCACAATTGCTAGAAAATAATTAAAAACATGTCATACAATTTATTTTAGGATATATATAAAAAATTAAACACGTGTGCTAAAAATAAAATACATACATCCATTAGTCAAAAAACAAATATATATATATATATATATATATATATATATATATATATATATATCAATGGATCTGATGTTTGATACAATATAAAAATATGCTACAAGCATAATATAATAATAGTTCTATAGTTGTGGTCCACACTACCCATCTGGTGGATCAGCACACTACTTATAAACCCTTGAGACTTCCCAATCTAAATGGTGCACTATATTGAATCCATTTTTGTATGAAGACCCTCAATATGGCATTGTAAATTGGCCACCTAGCCATGTACATGTGCCAACTCTCTAGATGTAGCCAAGTGAATAGCCCATTCCTTGACCACTATCTATCATGCCCATAACTATCCATCACCCAATCCTATTGGTAATTGTACTTCATCTCCTCATCTCTATATATCTTGAACTATCTCACTGACCAATCAAAACCAACTACTATAAGTTGAGGCAAAAGGTACAATAGGATCAATCATATCAGTAGTGTCATGATGTAATAACACATCATCCAAAATATCATTGTGTGTTACCTACACTACCATAGACCATATAAAATCCTCAGAAGTATCTAAAAAATAGAAACTATATATACATTATATCTATTTATCTCTCCTTCTCTCTCACACACACACTCACACTCACACACACACAAATATACATATATACATACATACGTACATACATACATACATACATAATAAACATAAAATACATATCCAAACACATATCACTCAACAACAATAGTCTCTTCATCAACACCCCTACTAAGTACCTCCATTGGGGAATGTCTCTGGGGTGATACAAAACTAGGTGGGAGAACATGAGCATGCTATGGTCCACTAAAAATTCATCACTCTATGGACCATCTCTCTTCAAGTTGTGCTATAAGATCTCCATGCTTGGTTACCTCTACCTATAACTCCTCTTACACCTCCACTTGCACCTGCCTATGTCTATATCATCATGGTTCTCATGTTGTAAACTAAAAATCCTATTGTGGCACAAAAATTTCCACCAACATCACTCTTGATTCTCTCTATTTTTAACATCATCATCCTAACCAAGGTCTCAATCAACATGGATGAATGACATGCACATGTGCACATACTCTTGCATGTCCACTACCCCTATGCTTCCTAACATGTCATGCCCAATATCCAAAAACTACTATAGGTGTTGATGGAGGTGGAGACCCCAACTAACTAGGTAGGCACGTAATAAAATGTGGCTCTACCCACCATGCATAATGACCAGTGATATGAACATAACCCTATCATTAAAAAATGGTTGGCTAAGAAGGCTAACTAGTTGTAATACCCACATAAAGCTACCACACAATATCTCCTCAAGTGATATTCTATAATGTTGGGGCATGTGGTATAGACCATATCACATGATCATGTTTTCATCTCAAAGCATGAGGTAAACTATTATTTATAGTATGGGCCAACCCTATAGGATGATGCATAGGACACCTCTCATAAATATAGATACTCAACAAAATAATGGGGACCATAGTCATTTTTCCTCATGACATAATGTTATATAAATCATGCACCAACTACACCCATATAACTGACCCTAGGTCATACATAGTACCTTGATCTAAGATCGAACAACACAAGGTGACCACATATAGTGGTACCTTCATATCTAACTTGTGATAGATCACATGAGCTATCACAAGGCCAATAATAACCTTTTAGATATCCATAATGGCTTACACATAAACATTAAACAATCTTACTTGTAACCCCTCAAAATATGTTTTTGATCTAGTTACCCATAAGGCTAATGCTTGTTTCTCAGGATTCAACTTAGGGGTATCACAAATAATAGGAGTACCTATAATAGAAATTACTAAGACCAAATGGACATCCTTTAGGGTGATACCCACCTCAATGGTATCCCCATCCAACACCCACCTAAAAGTGTTGGTTAGCCACTCCCATGTCCATAAGAACATGAAAAATAAGTAAACAATCAAAATAGTATGGTGTATCTACATAATACCTCCAAATCCCAATGTCATCAATCGTGCACAAATTTAAACTATTAATCTATCCAACAAATATAGTATCCAAACTGCATCTACCAAGTGCCAAAGTCTATGTCATCTCTAAAAAATATCAAACAACAAAACACATATTAGCTGTCAATATTAGATAATCATCAAATTACATTCCAAAAATTAAAAAATACATATCATTACATCAAAATTAACTACTTCATTAACCTATTTTTTCATTTTCTTAATATTCTCTACTACATCAACCACGTAACTAACTATGTTTTCTAGGAATATTTTTTATACTAAATTAGACATGTATCTAACTACATCAGCCACTGTTAATTTTAGACTAAATCAACCACTTTGTACAAAGTTAGTTAGATAAACCTACTACATCAACCAATTCATATGAAGTTGTCCATTTATTAAAATAACGTCAACCACCTAAATACATTATTGAATTGATTAAGATGTACATGATCAACCACCTAGATATTATTATACTAGATTGACCCCTATACATGCAGTCAACCAACTATTAATGAACTTTATCAGCCTAATATATAATCAACCACTATTATTGACGTAGTAATTTATAACTACATCAACCTAGTCAATCCTTTTCAATTATTATGGTGATTTTCACACATTTGTCATTAATTCCCTAGGCATTATTGACCCTCTTTGATCCCTACCCATTGTTTGTTTTAATTTCTACTCTACCCTTAAAAAACTAGGGCAAATTCTACTACATAAATTTGCCCCTATACCTAGTTTTTCAAATTTACCTCATTTTTCAAATAAAATCAATAAAACATCAAAATTAAGTACATTCCATACCTAGATCATGCTAGCCATAATTATTATACATCCTCCACCTCGTACTCCTCACCTCTATGCCATTTTCTCTCTTGTCACTTCTCTAGGTTATACATAGCTTTGCTTTCTCAAAATAGTAAATTTATAAATGAATAGTTAAAATTCTATTTATATTTAAAATTTAAAAATTATTTAGTTAATAATTATTCACCAAAAAATTATGTGTTTTGCTCATAACTATGTTTCTATAAGATTTTTTTCTAATTTGTAAAAATTTCTAAAATCCTAATAATACAGAGAATTTTTCTATGTATAACCCATATTATTTCAAATTTTTTGAATTTTTAGATTATTTTTTAAGTCTACCTAATGTATTGTACATTGGATTCCTCTTCCATTTGATTTACACAACTCTTATTTTACAACAACGAGGAAAATTAAGTATGTATTTTTCAATTATTCAATTTTATTTACATTTCCACTTTTTACTTCAATTTATCATCTTAGCATAATGCGTTTCATGCTCTTTCTTGAAGCACCATCCCATATTAAAATTGTGTGATGCATGATGAATTTTGAGTGGGGAATGTGTATAAACATAATATTTTTAAATGTTATCATTTACTGATGCTTTCTCTCTTGTAGGAAGTTGTCAAGTTTCAATCTCTTTGAGTACACACCTTAAAGGGTGCATTGAGAAATGGGTGGGTTAGTCTTTAGTGATTTACAAGATTTTTGGTTCCTATAATATTAACTAAAACCACTATAAGTTAATTTTATCCAAATCCATGAGAATTTAAAACCTACTTATACAATCCTATAAGAAATTCAACTTCTAAAATATCCCGTAACTAAGAATATAACCCTTTTTATTCATTTTCCTACTATGTCAACCCAATCGATCTTGTTAGTAATTGAGCACACATTACGAAACTCTGTCAGTCCAACTAACCTATTTTGAGGCATATAATTATATTTCTTACCAAAAAAGATTGACCTAGATAACTTTTTTGTCTAACTTCTTGTGAGGGTTTAGGGTCAATCCTTGGCTATAAATACCCCCTTCACTACATTTCTAAATACATGAACATTCATTTTCACATTACTACATCTCACAATTCTATTGTTTCTACATTGGAAGAGTCATTTCTTAGGGTTTTACCTTGGAAGAAAATAAAGTTATCTTGTGGGAAAGTCTTGGATGAAAAGTAGGAGTGTTTTAACAAAGATCTAATTTCTATAGTTTGATATTACAAAGCCATAACAACCTGTTTCAAAGCACCATTGAACAAGGGATATATTATGGCATAATAAGTTTAATTCAAGCTAAGTATTCCTAAATTTTACTCTTTCATTTATTAGATTAGATATTTCATAAAGTGGTAGGATGATTTGTTGTACTCCTTGCTTAGTTTTCCTCTACATTGACTTGAGTATATTCATCTTTGCATGTTTTATTTTATTTGTTATTAACTATCCTCCTTTGTGCCACACATTTTAGTGATCACTAAATAATATTTATTTTTATGTATTGTAGGTCTAGCTAGGGTTATTGAATAATGTCATTTTCCTAGAGGCTTTAGAACCCTATCCTTTGGTATTGTGTGGTAAGAGATCCCTTAGGCTTAGCAGATCTAAATTGGTCATGTCTAGATATAAATAGATATGTAATGATTTTTTTTTGGTAATATTACAATCTTCTAGCTTGGAATCCACTAAGTAGGACAAGTTGTAGATCCATCATAATTCATTGCATACATATAATATGTCATCATAGTAATGCATATGTCAATCAAGGCATGTAGTAACATATGCAATATAAGGCATGTAAATGTCATGTCTTAATAGATTTAAAAAATAAGCATGCATTAGTATCCATTAGTTATATATAAGTTAATAAGACTATGCAATAAAAGTGCATGTTATGTATCATGTCACCAATCAATTTTATAAATATTGATAATTGAAATAACCTCAAGATTTAGTGTCACACATAAGGCCAATGGTTAAATACAAGGGACATGAATATGTCACAAAAAATAAGTCCAGGAGCCACATCTAAGGGACATAAATATTTCACAAACAAGGGAATAGATATGTCACATCAAACAAGGCCAAAGGCCATACAAAAGTGACATAAATATGGTACAAACAAGGGACATAAATATGTCACAAATTAACAAGGATCAAGGACACATACAAAGGACATGAATGTTTCACAAAAAACAAGTCCATGAGCCACACACAAAGGATATAAATATGTTACAAACTAGGATAAAGCGCCACACATAATAGATAATCACAATGATTAATTTTGGCCTTATTAGTCTTCTTAGATACGATCCATTTGACCCACTTTCTTACATAATTGATCTAAAGAAGATACGCTATCCATGTAGAACAATATGAAAAGAGTACCTTCATGACTTGTGTCAACAAATAATGTTTATCTATTATAGCCATGAATAATGTGTATTATTAGGTAATAATAAAAAAATATGTCTTAAAATAAAACCCTAAAAGTATGTAACCCTAATAAAGAGATAGGTTTTGACATAGTTTGATCAGTATATGGGTTTAACAATATGTTTTACCCCAATTTGGTTTTATATCTAGGGTTTTACATGGTTTGAATAGTGTATAGGTTCACCAATATGTTTTACCCTAATTTGGTTTTATAAACCTTAGTAGGATAAAAACTAGTAGAATAAATTAGATTAATAAATATGGCATTCAAGCATACATTTGAATGTAAAATATTAGAACTATATGCAATGATTTTATAAGTGGCATATATAAAATATACTAAGTATAATAAATGGATGATTACTTATATTTTCTATTCATTGTGTGACTATAACTATATTTTATCAGTGGAAAATAGAATAAAGTAGGCATGTGATTTGTCTAGTTTGGGAATTGTGTTTTTATTTACCTAAGGTTGTTTACATCATATTTGGGTAAATATGAAATAAATATACTAATTTTATTGTTCATTACTAACCTACACATAAATTAAGGACTATGACCCTATGGTAACCTTCACTTGTCTCTAAAATATCTATATTTCTCCATAAATCATCCTCCTTCACCTTGAAAGCCTAGGTGTGCTTATAAGGGTTAGAAACCTATAAAAATTAGGAAATTGTAATGTGTTGAGCTATCCCTAATCACCCCTATTTGATGATTGAGTGATGTTATGTATCCAATACTTCAAGGATGGGAATTAAGACATGGGTATTCCTCCCACCTAGCATGATTATGCAATAGTGATCCTTCACTATCTGTATGTAGCTAATGATTTGGCTTTGATATTGGTAATGAATGCTTTGGATTGGGTTTAGTATGCTTCAAACTTGGTTTGTGACATATCTTAGTGATAGATTCATAATTTATGAAGAATAGGGTGCATTTTATTAGTGTCAAATAGTGTATAGATGTGTATGAGATAAGTCCCAAGTCCCCTTTCAAGTGAGGCCTTGATCTGTATATAGATGAGTCTAATTGGGTAATTTTTCATGCCACTAACATACTAGGTAGATGGGATAACTCTAATAGAGTTTTAATTTTAAACATTATTCATTGTTGGGAGAGGGTTGGTATTGACCAAATCAGGTCAATATAGACTAATGATACTGACCAAACCTGACAATACCGACCTATGTACAAGCAAACTAAACTGAAAGTATAGATATGTATATGTAAGATATTAAGTAGGTTTAAAATAGCCAATAAGGTTCCTGTAGGTGTGTAATATTAGAATAGATGGGTTAAACTCATAATATAACATGTATGTGTGAGAGAATGGTGGATTAGGACCATGTTTTTGTGCTCAAGTCATACATGGAAAATATGTGTCAAGTTTGTCATTATCAAGTACTTATGATTTTATTATTTATAGATAAAAATCATGACATGAAGCTAAAAAATAGTCATATACACACACACACATAAATATTCACACACTATATCATGATCTTTAAGTGAAAAATCACTCAAGACACAACTCAAATCAGAATTTACTCTCACCCAAAATAGATAACATGGCCATTACATGGACTTGATGATCCTCTAACACCATTTACACATGACATGAAAAACATAATCAATTTACCCATATAATAACATAGTATAAGTATCATATAGTGTAATAATCAATAACATCAAATATCCATATAAAAATTATGCATAATCAATCTATGTCATCATTTAGTATACTAAAGCATAATATCCATAGGAAATAACACCCTAAAAAGTATACACAAGAGCAAGACATGCATAAATACTCTAAGTGTATCACTATGAGAAATACAATGGCATAAAAAGATATAAATTGAAAGTGTACCAAGATGCCCCTAGTGTAGGCATACCCCCAATATAGAAAGGTATCCCCTGGATGTAATGAATGCCATGCATCTATATGTCCATGTACCATTATGACCTATATGTCCTACATCCCATTCATGTAAACTATGAAAAATATGTGCATATAAAATGGATATTTAATTCACTATGTATATGATAAATAACACCAATCAATCATGTCTACTAACAAATCATTTTAGGCATAAGTCTTGGTTTTGAATTTTTTATAATCTTTTGGTATTTTTTAATTTTTTACAACTAACCAATGATCTAATAAACTAAATAATTATATGTATTTCATGGATTAATTAATGTAAATGTCACATGTCATGGGTGAGTAATAAAATATGTATCATTTTCCAAATCAAAGAAGTGAACATGCATTGTAAAATATCTAGCATCGTCATCATAGTCAACATGATCATGTAAAATTTGCATACCTCTAGTAGCCATAATAACTTGTGAGATTCATTATATAGAAGTATAATGCATAAATTTTCATTGTGGGATAGGTGTATAAGTTTGTATAACTATCTTAGGATGTAACAAACTAGGTGACATCTATGAAACTTGAATATACCTTTGATGTAATGGATGTTGGATAATTTATCTTAGAGGAAAATAAATTAACTATCTCTGATTTACCTTCATAAGATGAACATGTATAGGTTATATAATAGTATGTTATGAACGTGGTGGAGTAAATGTCTTATTCTAAATGAGGTTCTTATTTATAATAACTAGAACTATAAACAACCAATTCTTGTAGATATATTTCAAGTATCGATGTACCTAATATGGTACTACGCACATCTTATGTATCCATGGACATCTTAATAGCATGTTGAATACCCAAGTATTAGGAAAAAATAAAAATCAAGTATAAATATTTATTATTCATGACATAGGTAATTCAATGTTTCTAAAGGAGTTTTATTTATTTTCATTAAATCCTTTCACCATAGTAGTAATACTAATCAAATCTCAATGTGTGTGCCCAAAACTAGTAAGCAATGTCTTAGTGCATATATTTTCACTTGACCTATTTTCCACCATAACATTGTGTATAGGACATGATTTAATTAAATAATGTATGAACAAAGGCACATTAGTATAATCATCATGGTCATCAAATGTGATTGTAGGTATTAGTAATTATGTACCTTTAAGTATACCAATACCATATATAAGATGACCCTCCTTATTTCTAGTATTATAAGAAGTTAGAGAAGGATTCACATTGTAAGTCATATGCACCTTAGGATGAATCTTGGTTTATTGTGTCATATATCTAAGAAAAGGATCCAAAAATATCTTAAGCTTCATAGTAGATGTAATAACATTATTATACTTAATAGTATTTTTCTTGATTAAATCTTGTATCTTATGTCTCTATTTTATTATTTTAGGAAATTAAGTGTTTAATTACTAAGTAATAAATAGATCTGAGCAATGTAAACTATTTAATAATTTTATTTAATTAACCTACTATTTTGTGTAAATAGATAGTATTTTTTCCTTTTTAAAATATAGCAGAAAGTGAGAGAAAATAAAACTTAGCTTATTCTGGTTGATCCAGACTAAGATAGGACTTGATACTAGAGGAGCAAGACTGGAAAACATGTTAGAACATGTTCTTAAATTTTGTTTTTAGGTTTGATAGGAGTTCTAAAAGTAGACACCCTAATGTCTGATATTGTAGTATTATTCTACCGCTATTGTCCTGAGGTTGTAAGCTTTTTGGGTTTTGTTTGGTAGGCCTGTGTTACCCTGTCTATGAATTTTTGAGGCCTAAAAGCCTACAGAACTCACCATGTGTTTGATTTAGTATTCAAAACCCTTAGGAGCTCTTTATGCTTGAACTTGAATGGATATTTGTGAAAGAGAGAGAAGGGGTTAGTGTGTAAAGGATACACTAGATGCACTTCACACCTTGTGTGTGGGCACACTGCCTACATACCAATACTCTAAAGAGGGATCAAGCTAATGTAGTTCTCCCATTGAAGTTCTTGGTGCAATTATGTGTGATGTATGTAAATAGATGATAAACTAGATGTACTTTTGATGACTAGGGACTGGTATGAGTGCTTGAATAGGTTTGAAATGTTCTTGAAAGGCTATATATAGAGAATAGGGAAGAGTGCTTAAGTGTACTTGCTTATATTCTTGATTCTATCCTATAAATGAGTGCCAACCCTTATAAATGGACTTTGAATGGCCTTTTATAGGGTAATTAATGATTATGGGTTAAATGAACTTGTATTATTATAATAGGGAAAAAGATAAGGATTCAATAAAATTTGATCGTTAGAGGTAAAAATGCACTTGGATAACAACGTCAAAAATAAGACACCCTAGGTTTCAGTGCTCATGTTCAATTTGAGCCCTATTGTCCTAAGGGCATGAGACATAGGGGGATAGATCTAGGCTTGAAAGGGCTACTTGGGTCTGAAAGAGCCAAGTCTATAAGGCTATAAATCACTGGGAATTAGTGAAAGAATATTCTAGAAGGGTTATGTGAGAAAGAAAGAGGACCTATGGATTGGGTGTCATTAGCCATGCCTAAGTCATTCAATTTTGCATTTCATATGAATACATTTGACCCCAATTTATTCTAGTGATACATCAAAGAAAAATACTAGGATAAAGGAAAAAAATAAAGCATACTTGAACTTACCTATAAGGGATAAGCTCATGAAGCTATGTGATGTTGGATGTGCATAAAGAGAGCACGCTGTGAAGTGTGAATATATAAATGAAAACATAAAGTATATTAGTTCTCACTAGATATGATATATCTAAAATAAGAATTCACAAAAGATGAGTAAGAGGAAAAGAAAGGAATGAATACACCTCATTGGGTATGCAAACCAATATAAAACCTATTGTGATGCTAGATTGTGCTGAGTATGTGTTGAATCAAGAGTAATATCATGAATGGAGTTGAGTGCTCAATTCCCTAGAAGGTGGCTCAAGAATGAAAAGGCTATCCATTTGGATCCATCATCACTAACTAAGTGAAGTTAATGAATCATGCATATGCTAATTGATGTCTAGACTACATGTCTAATCCCTTTGAATAGGTGGCTTAAGAATACAAAGGCTGGCCCTTTGGCTCCATCATTGCCACGTGAAGTGAAGATATAAAGTGATATTAGTATAGAATAGATGTTATATGAAATGGCTCATGGAGCCCATGGATGTGATAGAAATATGACAATGTGGCATGGATAGCTTGAATGTATGCTAAAAACTAGGCCACTCTTGGTCATTTTGAAAGATAGAGGTTAAGATTGTATGAAAGCCACTCTAAAATTGATGTACTAGGTTTATATGAAAGCCAAATTGAGAAATAATGTACTCAAAAAGTTAAACTTTTATGAAAGTTCAACTTGAAAGTGATGCCAACCACCTATAGATGGAGTAAGGCATGCAACTACTGAGAATGCCTAGAATAAATTAAACTTAGAAAAAAAAATAAGATCAATAAGCTGCGCACAATACCCCTAATCAATGATGTCTAGAACATGGATTCTGATCTAGAAGTTATGCTAACTACCTAATCTGAACTAAAAGTGAGAACCATCATGTAATGCATGATAACCCCTTATATCTAAGAAAATTATACTAAAACTACTGAATCTGATTGATCTAAAAGTGCAAAAATTGTCCCTAAACTAAACTTTTTGCCTATTTTTGGAAAACTTGAGTGTTTTTATGCCTAGATAGGAGCACCAAAATGTGGACACCCCTATGTTTGATGCTAATATACATTTCTAGTGTTGTTATCTAATGTGAAAACTAGTTACTGATCTGGAACTATCACTATTTTTTTATTTTGTGTTGACTAGTTTGACCTCTAGATTCTATACTGAGTGGTTTGAGTGATACTATTTTGACTGTTAGGAGCTTTGGTCTCTATGAAAAAACCCTTATTTATTTCCCCCTCTTTTGAGGGTAAGAATGATGAACCTATAATGAATGCCCTTAGAAGAAAGAGTCCTATAAGTGTATTAAGTTATATATATATATATATATATATATGTGTATATATATATGTATATGTATATGTATATATATGTGTGTGTGATATAGAAGTGATATTTGACAAGATATTTATAGATATAGCAATATTTGTAGTCATAGATTGTTAGATCAACAGGGGTATACCTAGATAGATATAAGAATGTAAAATAATGTGTAATATAATAAACTAGAACTATAAATGTTAGATGATATTTATTAGTTGGAGGGATGGAGCATGCTGTCCATTATGGAATCCAAGAAAGCAAGGTAAATGCATGATGTGTATCATGGCATTGCACACATTGAGAAGCAAACAAGCAATCAAGAAAAAAAGTAAGAATCAAGAAGCATATAAGGATGGTCAGAGGGAAATGAAAAAAAGGGACATGGGCATATGTCACTCAAAATAGAAAGTAAGCATAGAAGGCATGTTCAAATTCCACATACACATACAAGTTAAACAAGCAAAGTTGGCATAAGGGCCAAAAGCACATGCAAGAGTACAATCAAAGAACATTGGAAAATTTCCTAAGGCACACACATGAATAAGAATAAAGGACATTGAAAAATGTCCTAGGGCATAAATAGGAGACAAGAAAGAACTAGAAATGCAATCACATAAGATACACTAAGCAAGAGGAGAAATCATATAATAACTAGAAAGGTAGAATCACATCTAACTAATCAAAGAAATGTGAAAGTATGAAAAACATGTGTAGTACAAGACTAGGTATATGATAAGAAATACACAAGTGCTAGATACTATTGAAATATTAATATAGTAATTTGTGTAATCTAGAAAGGAATGTACATCATCATGATAACTTAGAGTGTGTAGTATAGGAATGACATAACCTGGATGGTGTAGTCATGTAGAATATGCCCCCAGTGGGAATATGTATGTCGATGTGCATTTTGAATGTAGAAGTAGGATGCCCCCTCAATGGGTAGAATGAAGAAATCAAGGAACTATAAGTCACTATACACACTCAAAGAAGATCAAGTGAAGCATGGTAATGTAGATAATTGACAAATAATAGCATAGAACAAAAAATGTAAGTCTAACATAGTAGTAGAAATGTAAAACATGGATGATGCATGCAATCAAAATGTTTATGGTGTTTTGACATTGTTGAATGTTTTTGGATTTTAAAATGTTATATTGTTTTTGTATTTTGAAATATTTTAACTATGTACAATCAATCAGGAGAGACTATGTATAATAAATTGAAAAGGAAATATATACAATCAAGAAAAAGAAAGCTATGTACAAGTAATACTATGAAGAAATGATACTAAATGATGAGTCTCATGTTAGACTCCCTATCATGTTGTCCTATATCAAGAAGAAAGATCATGCATGATCATGAAGCATGATGGAAATGCTGAGACTATGGCTCTGAAAGTGTATATGTTTTAAATACTCTAAAATCTCTATAGTGGAAACCAAATATGGGGTCCCCTTGTAACTTTGAGAAGTGGATGCAACTATAGGGCTCTTAAGGACCCATATGGTAGTAGGATAATCTCTCTGAATATGTGATCTATGTGTAGATGCATGAGATCTCAATGGGACTAACCTAGGTGTGAATATGGTTATTAAAATCTATCTAGAATCTTAAAGCTATGTAGGTGTATGAACTCTCTATGCTACCGATGAAGGTCTTGACTGTGGCTAAATCTAGACTAGAGGAAGAACTGTAATGGGTGGAGGAGCTAAAACTATATTAGAAGGGGTGCTAACCTAAGTGACAAAGCTATAAATATGGGTGTAATCAGCCTTCCTATCTTTGTAAACTTCAGCATGTAACACATAATCTACTATAGGCATAGAGCTGGTAGTAGGTGCGAGATAAAAGCTAGATGAACCAAGTTTGAAGAGAAGAGGGATAGATATAACCATTAGTGTTTGCTTGTGTCTAGTAGTGATAGGGAGATACTAAAAGTAGTAAAAGAGTTAGATACACCTAAGTAGAAACCATGTATAACAATATGTTTATAAAGAAAATTCCACATGATAGATAACAACCAAGGGATAAAGAACATGGAATTATGCATTAATGCATAGAAAAATTTGACTTGAATCATGTCATTTCTAATATGTTTTGCAAGATAGTCTTGAAAAATTTTCCTCATGAGAGAGAGAAAGTATGTAATAGAGAGCATGACATTGTGCACAAATACATTTAGAACTTTGATATGTGATATGAGATTTCTAATGTGTTTAGCATGATAAACTTGAAAAATTATCCTCATGAGAGATAGAGAGCAAGTAATAGAAAGCATTAATTTATGTATGAATGTATAAGAAACTTTGGAATGTGCTATAACATTTCTAATGTGTTTAGCCTGCTAAAATTGAATTTTTTTCCACATGAGGAATAGAAAGCAAAGGATAGAGAACATGAATTTTTGCATAAAGGCATATAAATTTTTGACATGCAACATAATATTTTGAATGCACTAGGCAAAATGGATTTGGTAAATATTCCATATGAGCAGAAGAGAATATGCAAAAAGAATTCTAAAGTCTTATACATTTTTTGCAATGACATTTGTAATATCATCCCATATAATGAAACATAAACATGAAATTCAAAGGACGAAGCTTTGTACTAACATATGATATAATTCATCATTCATATACATGATAGGGCCCACTATGGTTTCCTTGTTATTTGAAAGAAATGTAAGAAAAAATTGTATATAAGTGAGAATCATTTTTTTTAATTTGATTATTGATGTAAGGTGATACCTCAAGAAGCAAAATAGGAGCTAGTACATGTAACTAGGGATTTTTCAAAAATATTTTTGTAAAATACTTTGAATTTTTGAAATTTGAAGTGATTTTTTGATTTGAATATGTAACTAAAAATTTAGAAAAAGATTGGAAAATTACTAGAAAATTATTGAGACCTAGTTGATGCAACTAGGGTTTGAAATAAAATATTTTAGAAATTACTATGAACTTTTGAAATTTTAAATGATTTTATGATTTTGATATTCAACTAAAAATTTAGAAAATAAATGGAATATTTTAGGAAAATTAATGGGACCTAGTTGATGCAACTAGGGTTTGACATAAAATATTTTAAAATTTTACTACAAAATTTTAAAATTTGAGAGGAATTTATGATTTTAAAATATAGTCAAAATTAAGAAATTATGGAAACAAATCAAAAATAATTTACCCTAGGGTTTTTGTGCAAAAATTCAAAGTAAGGTTCACAAAATGTTTTATTGTTTTAGGAAATTAAGTGTTTAATTTCTAAGTAATAAATGGATTTCATCAATGTAAATCAGTGAATAATATGCTTTAATAAACCTACTAATTTGTGTAAATAGATAGTATTTTTTCATTTTTTAAATATAGAAAGAAGTGAGAGAAAATAGAACTTAACTTATTATGGTTGATCTAAATTGAGATAGGGCCTGATAATAGAGGAGTAAGACTAGAAAAAAAGCTAAAATAGGTTCCTAAACTTCATTTCTAAGTTGGAAAAGAGTGCTAAAAGTGGATACCCTATTGTTCAATGTTGTATCCCTATTCCAATGCTATTATCTTAAGGATAAAAGCTTTATAGGTTCTATTTGGTAGGCCTATGTTATCCTATATATAAATTTTTGAGGACTACAAGCCTATGGATCTTGTTGTGTGTCTAATTTAGTCTTAAAAACCCTTAGGATCTATTTGTGCTTAAACTTGAATGGAGATTTGGGAAAGAGAGATAAGGTTTTAGTGTGTAAAGGATATACTAGATGCACTTCACACCCCATGTGTGGGCATACTACCTACATACCAATACTTTGAAGAGGGATCAATCTAATGTGTTTCTTCTATTGAAGTGCTTAATGTAATTATGTGTGATGTATGTAACTAGATGCAAAATTGGATGTACTTTGGATGATTAAGGATTACTATGAGTGCTTGAATAGGCTTGAATTGCTCTTGGAAGGCTATACGCAAAGAATAGGGAAGAGTGATTGAGTGTACTTGCTTCTTTCCTATAAATGAGTGCCAACCCTTCTAAATGGAATTTGAATGACCTTTTATAGGGTAATTAATGATCATGGGTTAAATGAACTTGTATTAAGCTAACAGGGAAAAAGATAAGGATTCAATAAAATATAACCATTAGAGGTAAAAACGCACTTGGAAAACAACATTGGAAACATGACACCCTGGGTTTTAGTGCTCTTGTCCAATTTGAGCAATGTTGTCCTAAAGGGATGAGACTTAGAGGGATAGATCTGGGCTTAAAAGGGCTACTCAGGTTTGAAAGAGCTAAGTCTAAAAGGCTATGAATGACTATCTTCTATAATAATTTATAAGGAGATTTTGATAATCCTATAAATTTCTCCTTTAAGAAGATGATAATTCAAACCTATTAGTACATTTTAAAACCATAATAACCATTGCTTTAGCCTTACTTTGAGTATTATTTTCCTTATATTTTAAATTTGGGTCATTTTGAAACTTGGCATTAGAATATGTTGGAGGATTATTCCCATACTATAGTTTTTTCATTTCAATTATCTTAATTTCATGGTATTTAACCATATGGCACATGTCATCAAAATATTGGAAGCATTTTGACATAATACACTAATGGACATGAGTAAGGTTATATTGAATATGTCTTATAATTAATTATTATCCATAGGATTTTCATTTGGAGATAATAATATTGTAAAAAAAAACACAATCACTAATGAGATCATTAGATCCTTTCTTGAGTTTTTAAATTTGAGTATAAGATACGTTATCACTAATATTAGTAAAAAGGCGAGGTAAAAATATATCATATAAAGGATTTAAGGCATGTACCTAAGTGAAAATGAGGTCATAAAATCATCATAAGGCATATTCATTAAGGATCCTAGGAAAAATCTTGGTTAATAACTTCTCATTAGATGAATAATTTAAGCATGCCACATGCAAGATCTAATATGTTATTTTGGATCACTATAACCATCATATGGTATAATCTTGGATGCAATGAATCCTTTAGGTAAAGGATAAGTATAAATATCTAGGGCCAAATGGATATGTAATAATTATTGATAATTTTTAAAATGATCCACTCAATAAGTACCTTGTTCTAGTTGGGAAATATTGGCTTAAAGACCAAGAATAGTTTTTATAAGCCCTTAAATAGTAGAAATATATGATGTCACATAAGTAGTAATATTATGAGGCATAAAATTATGTTACTTAGGAATAACCATAGAAATTTTAGGTTAAATCATGTTTCCCCCATAACTTATGTGGGAATCACTTGCATAGACATAGGTGTAGACATATGAATAGTAGCATTAGGAGTATGAACACCTATTATAGAATATATGCCTTTGAAAGGTGGATTAGTATAATTTAAGATTTCATCATTTTATTCCTTATATGTGACTTTATTATCATTATTTTCATTCCTAACCTCTATCTAATGCGTAATATTTTATCCAAGTCATTAGTTTGCATACAAATTTGATTTAAAAAATTGGAAAGTGCTTTTATTTATGCAAGATATACATCATTAAGCTCATCAGGATATTTTCTACCATGATATACATTATTATGTTAATTTTAATCTCAATAATCAATTTTAAGATTAGGCATAACATCATTGATAATATGTTCCTCTAAATATATTTATGATTTATCAACATTTGTATTAATAAAAGAAAGAATTTTCATTTCATCAATTTTATCCATTTTAGATTGCATACAAACATATGATTTGATCAAAGTAATTTGATTATAATGAATTGTGACATCACATAACCTATCACTTCACCTTATAGGTACAAGAGATTTAACCTTCTTAGATGGCATAAATAATGTTCATTAAAACACCAAGAAAGATAAGGAAAAATGCATAGATTGTTACCTATTAATAACAGATCAGAAATCAAATCTAAAACCTTTATACAAGATAATTATGAACCCATAATAAGGAGAGATAAAAATATAAGGAATAAAATATCTAGGTTTTTCCAAAATCAAGAAAATGATTGTGTCCACTATAATGTTTTTTAATTTTGTGGTTAATGCGATATACATAATATAAAATTTTGAATATTCAAATTATTTGAAATAGGGGACTAAACACATAAATATAAATGTAAAAGATAGATTGATATTGCATTTACTATATTTATAATTGACAAATCAAAGAGGGAATAGATGCACTTGGATAGTTTTTTAATTTCTATTACACATTGAATTTGTTGCAATGTCTAAAAAATGCTTTGTATTAGATTTATAACTACTCAAATTAGAAAACAAGACATCAAAACTTGTGTAATGTTGTCAGTAAATATAAGACCTTTGTGGTGACTAGTTTTTATAGATTCTATTGATACTATCCACATTGATTGTGTAAGTTTTTTTCACCTTAGATCATTATGCCTACACTTGTAAATGATTTTTGTATGCGTACTTATCCTCAATTCTATGCATACATACTTGTTTTACTTCTCCTTACCTTAAAATCCTAGTTTAAATTTTGACATAATATTGACTTGGAAAAAGGGGGTTAGAAATATGTGTTGGACAACCCCAACCATTTCTTGTTAAGTGACTAAACATTACCTACATTTTAATACTCTGAAGATGGCCCAAATTGGACATAGTTATCCAACCTAGGTGTATGTGTGAACCATTATGAGATTAAATTTTGGATATAGAAACTTTAAAGAATAAAAAATTGACCATAATTTTATATTAATACTTGGATTTGGGGCTACTCCTTAAAGTTTTTTTATATGTGTATGAATTTTTGGTAATGTCTCAATAGAATGCCAATGTATTTCTCAGTATTGATAGGACTTGCCAAGATAAGTGTTAGATTATTATGGCCTTAAACTTGATTTATAATTATATATGACTCTTTGATATTTCCAACCATGAATAACCCATGAAACATGTCTAGACCAACCTAATATAGGTGTACCAATTTAAAAATTATCCTTTGAATGTCTTTGGACACTACCAGTTAAGGCAAACATGTATAGAAAACCAAAAATATTCAAATATTTTTGGTAGCGTCATGAGAGTGAAAATTAGTGATATGGGATATGGAAATAATCTAGATAGGATTATGGAGTTTTATTTCATAAACTAAGGTGATCTTGAATATGTGTACTAGTAAATTTTGTTAGATAATACAATAGGTAGGTAAACTAATATGGAAAAATGTGCATAAAATTCAAATGTTATAGATACTAAAATTTGGTGTTAGACACTTGATAATGTCACTTTTGACTTAAATTCAACATACATAACTTGTGTGTACATATATGCCTCTTATTCACCATTATTTCACATCCACATGATTTCATTGAGTTTGAATTTCCCTTTCAGTTGTCTTTCATCTATATGAACATCTCAGTCTTTGTCAAAATAGCTAAGTATCTTACTCAAACATCTCAAAATCACCAAATATAATTTTTTTGTTTGGAGACTAAAATTAGGATCAAACAATTTCATCAATTTTTTTTTGATGGTGATGTTATTATCATCATCCATAAATGTCTACTTTTCAAGTTTAAATCTTCCTATGGGTCAACCCATTTTCATAGCATGTAGGTGGCATGATAAATTACCGAAATGGACTCATTTAAATATAAATCAAACACATACTTTGCATTTGTATATCAATCATATATACATTATTGCACATTGAGAAAAAATTCCATATTATTTCTAATTTTCAAATCAATCACTTGAACAAGTCATGAACAAAGTTTGAAGCACACTAAGTAAATCCAAGAGAAAAATTTTCAAGTGTCAAAATATATATTACTAGTTGCATTAATATATCAAAGGAGCAGAATTTCACATTCACACTAAGAATAAGAACTACATGTGTCTTGAATTCACTCTTTAAAGTATGGATATGCATGCAATGGTCAATCATAAATAGTGGTGAATGGGGTCAACACATCCTATTACATATCCTAAATTTTTATAGGTTTTATCCCTTTATAAGTGGACCTAGATTTTTGAGGATAAGGAGAAATAGTTATAGATTTGTGCATTCTATCAGGCATCAAGATCACACACATAGAGATATTACAATTAGGTGTAGTAGAATATATGATCATAGATATTTAAAACATCCTAGGACAATAATGTCAACCTACAATAAGGTTTTTTGATAGTTTTAATCCAACCTGACATTAGTGATCCTATGTGCATAGAAAATTAGCTTTAGATCCAAGGGACTCATAGGTTTACTTGCAATCCCTTTTCACTATTAGAAGTCAGTCACATAAAATTAGTGAGTAATAAAATATAAGTAATTTGATATATTTAGTATTTATCACATATCACTTATCATATCAGTTTTAGTACTTCACATTTAAATTCACACTTAATTATTATATTCTAAAATCATAATTATATTCAAATTTATATCTTAACTAATGTTGTATAATCTAAATTAGGGTAAACATATTGGTGAACCTACATATTACTTGAACATTACCAAACTCAAGGCTTTCCTTATGGTTTCAACTTTATTTCAAGGGTTTCATAAATTTTTATCAATGTTCTAAACCTAATTTATTATTTCCCCTTATCCTCTATGTAAATTAGAAGTTTTTATCTTTTTATCGAGGGTTTCACACTCATTTTTATATTAGGGTTTTCTCTTTGTGGGTTGTGGCTCATCCTCCTAGTTTTTTGGCTCATATTAGATCCATAATGACTCTATTTTCAAAATATCAAAGGTTTTTCTAGTCATATCTAGTGTATTAAAATATTATTTTTGTTCTCTAAAATTCTATATGGATTTTTTTATAATTTATAATTTTCTAATTTAAGTACTAGGGATAATGGTGTACCTATTTTTAAATTAATTTTTGGTTTTCATTTATCAAATGATTTTTACCAAAAACCTCTCTTTTATTTAAAAATCTCCTTATGTATTTATTTGGGTGGTTAGTTATTTATTATTATTAGCATTTGAAGGATTTATCCTAATAACATTCATCAATGACAAATGAAAGTGCATATAAATAAATAAAACACAAAACAAAATTACCTCTTAAGGTGAAAACTACAAATGAGACAAGAATTTTAAAGTGGCATACTGAACATATCAAATAAAAACCTACGTGATCTTATTAGAAGGCTTGCTACCAAAGTTTCCACAAGTACAAGATTGAATCAAGAGAAGAATGATAAGAAGCGAGAGAGATATGAGTTTCTAGTGAGGAAATTAGGAGAGAAAGGTATATTTTATAGAGATAAATGAAAATAATGGGAGTTACAAAGAATCCCATGATTACCTTACAAGCCTCTTATATGTGTGCCACTTATGTCTTAGTCCCTTAGAAAGTGAAGGGAGGTGTGTGCCAAGTGGGGGAAGGAGTTAATCATGCAAGTAACTCCAAAATATTAAAGGAGAATAAATAGGTGAGTGACACCTCATGGAATTAAGATTTATGTGAATTAATAATTCACAAAAATAAAAATTTCACACACACAAAAAATGAACTTAAGATACAATAAATTATCTTACATAAAGGGTAATCTAACGCTCCCCATTAAAATTTATTTAGGAGTTTACAAATAAAAAATAAGGGTGGAAACATCACTAACTCTCCCCTTCATGAGAACTTCCTTCAATCCTAAAATGTTACAAAGGAATACAAACTTGTCTTTACATAATGGCTTAGTGAAGATATCATCCATTTGTTCTTTAGTAAGACAGAAAGAGAGAAGAATTTGATTGTATTCAAGAAGTTCATGTTAAAAGTGATGTTGAATATCAATATTATTTAACATTTCATATAAAAATAAAATTTTTGATAAGTCAATGGCACTTTGATTATCACCAAAATTTAGAGTAGTCAGATGTTGAGGGAGGTCCAAATTTGTAAGAAGTCTTCTAAGCCAAATAGTTTCATTTACATCATGATTAGAATATTTATACTAAGTTTCTATGGAATATAATGATACATTAGTCTAATTTTTATTATTTCATGAAATGGTGCCATAACCCAAAGAAAAACAATAACCACTTGTGAATCTATGATCTTTAGGATCACTGATCTAATCAAGATATAAATAACCTACCAAAGAGAAATTGATATTCAAGGTATACTCGATGCCAAAATTTAGAGTACCTTTAATATAATAAATAATTATTTAAGAAGATTTAAAATTAATAGCTTGAGGTTTAGACATAAAATTATAAACCAATCCAATAGAAAAGGCAATATTAGGAAAAGTATGAGTAAGATAATCTAAACTACCAACTAATTATCTATAAAGAGTTGGATCAATAGTTTTTATTTTCATATCATTAATTAATTTGACACTAAATTCAAAAGAGGTAGTAACAGGTTTGTAATCTAACATTAAACCTAGATAGTAATTAATATGCATATTTATATTGAGAAATAGAAATGCTATCTTTTTCTTGCCAAACTTAAATGCCTAAAAAATAATGTAAGAGATCCAAATTAGTCATTTCAAAAGTATTTTTCAAAGCATTTTTAATACAAGAAACCATTGAAGTATTACTACCAGTTATGATTAAGTCATCAACATACAAAAAAATGATAACTATACCATTGGTAGTATTTTTGAAAAAAAGATTAGGATCATTATAACTATGAGTAAAACCTTAAACTATAAAAAAATGATAGATTTTATAGTACCATTATCTAGGAGATTGTTTCAAATTATAAATATCTTTGTTTAACTTGCAAATAAGAGTTTTAGTGCCTTTATTAATTAAAAAAGGGTTGGGACATGTAAATTTATTCATTCAATTCCCCATTTAAGAAATCACTTTTAACATCCATTTGATAAACAAACCAGTGCATGTAAATAACTCAAGCTAAAACAATTTTAATTATGGGCATCTTAGCAATAGGAGCAAAATTTTCATTATAGTCAATTCCTTAAATTTGTGAAAAACCTCTAGAAAATAATTTAGAATTATGTTTTTCATTTTGATTATTAGAATTGAACTTAGTTTTAAATAACCATTTACAACTTACCAAATGATGCCCTTTAAGGAGAGGGATTGAGTCCCAAGTATTAATAGAAATAAAAAAGTTATATTTATTATGCATTTTATTTTCCCAATGAGGGTGACATTGAGAGTGTTTTAGTGTTTGAGGATCATTATTATTCATAAGTTTAGACATCAAAGCATAATTAATTTTTTTTTGCCTAGTTATATGAGTATCATTAAGATCTACATCAATTCCAGAATCTTCTATAGTAGTCTTGGCCCACTTAGGCATAGCTTTAGGTGGATAAAGACTTGAAGAAAGATAAGGAACTTGAGGAACAACATCATCATTTGCCACATAATTATGACCATCACTTGATTTAAAATGAAAATAAGTAAGAATTATACCAAGAGATTATGAATTGGAAGCACAATCAAGTACACCATTTTTAGTAATGTTAAGATCCCTTTTAATTTTGATTTTGTTAGTTTGAGGATCATACACCATATAATATTTAAATGATTCATCATAAAAAATAAAGATAAAAGTGTCTATTTTGTAATCTAATTTATTATGTTTTTATATTAGAATATGAACAAATGCATCACAACTAAAAATATGTAGATGCTATAAATTAGGTTTTATACCACTCCAAGCTTCTTCAAGTGTAATATCTAAAACAAATTTAGTGGGAGTCATATTGATGAGATATATAACACAATAAATAGCTTTATCCTATAATTTTTAATGCATATTTTTATCATGCAACATACACCTAGCCATTTTATTGATAGTCCTATGTTTACATTCAACAACACCATTTTGCTCAGGTGTGTATGAAATAGTTTTATCATGTTTAATACCATGTTTGATTAAAATATAAAAGAAAATATTTTTTCACATATTTAGTACCATTATAATTGCATAATATCCATAAATAAAAATGATACTTTTTTTCAACAAAGACATGAAACTCAATAAAAGTGTCCAAAACTTGATCTTTAATTTTCAAGTAAATCCAAATGCACCTAGTGAAATCATAAAAAAAAGTTAAAGAATAATTTTCACCATTAATAGAAGGAATTTGAATATGGATTAAGAGATAAATATGAACTAAATGAAGCTTTTCATTAGCATGTCAAGAGTGACTCTTAATAATATATTCTCTTTGAATGTTACTAGCCATACAACCACTACAAATAGAATCAATGGGGGGAATTTTAGGAAAACCTTACACCATATTAATTTTATTCATAAGTAAAATAATTTGGTAATTAATATGTCCTATTATATCATTCCAAAAGTTAGAATCAATAGAAGTAATCAAGCCATGATTAGAGGATGAATAAAAGAATCTAGTAAACTTGAAAAAGTTATCACTGTCTAAAAAAGTAGTAGCAACTACTTAAAAATATTTGTTAGTATATTTAACATAAAAAGTGTTTTTAGAAAATTATAATTCATAGTCCTATTTTCATAATTGAGGAACAAAAATCAAATTCAATTTTAAATTAGGAACAAGCAAGACATAATCAAATTCACCATTAGGTATTTGAATAGTTCCAATGGCTTCAACATTACAACAAGCATGATTTACAAGACTTAAATGATTGTTAGAAAGAATTGGTTCTAAAAATATAAAAAAAAAATTTCATTAGATGTTATATGTTGAGTATCACCAAGATAAACAATCCATTCAATAGGAGAAGCACATAAATCATAAATAAAATTAGTTCTAGTATTAGATTTCTATTTAAATTGAGTTTTAGTGTTACTAGAGATAACATTGTCTTTGAATTTAATATTTCCATTTTTAATATCAAATTTATTTTTAAATTAGTGATCTTCATCATGAGTATTTTTATCACAATAATTACACTTCACTTTTTTATTAGGTTTTGATTTATATTTGTGATCTTTTATTTCATGTGTATTATTGGACTTGGCATGTTCTTTGCCATTCTTGTGTTGGTGTTTGGAAACAAAAGTATGTTCATTAGTCTTTAGACTACATAATTGAATCAATTTTTTTTTCTTCTTGACACAATAGAGTATAAAATAATTTAAACTTCAACAAAGTAGATAAAGTACGAAAAGATAGTTGTGAATGAATATTTGTAAAAAAATGCTAAAAAAGTTGAGGCAAACACTTTTTCATGATAATATGAATCAAATTCAAATCTAAAATTTTAACACTTAAACCATCTAACTAGAATGAAAAGAGTGAAATTTAATCAATAAATCATACATAGTTTTGAAGTCATTATACTTTACATTAGATAATTGATCTTGAATTTGAATTTTGTGAGATTCATTCACAATGCCATAAATAGATTTAAGCTTAGACCAAATAATGGATGAAAGAAGACAACCATAAATATGTACATGAAATTTGGGGTTCATGGCCATGCTAATAAATTCTAAGGCCTTGTCATTTTTTTCTTTCCATTTCTATTGAACTTCAGTGGAGGTAGTCTTTATATTAGGTTTAGGGTTTGTACCATCTACTATGCACACCAAGTGTTTAAAAATGAATATGTATTACATATGTAATTTATATAAATAGTAATTTATGGATGTGAGTTTAAATTTATGTAAAAATTGATTCATTGTGCCTTGAAATCTCACCTAATACCTACAAAGTGAATAGGCAAGAAAAAACACTTAAAACAAAGGAGGCACATAAGAGGGACAAGAAGACCAAATAATGAGACTTAGACAAAGTGCAAAATAGATATCAAAGAATAAATAGGATAAAATAAAGGATTAATAATTTCATAAAAAATCAACTACAAGATGTTTATATTAATATTCCAAGTTGTAATGGAAAATATAATAACAACATTTTTAAAAGATTTTGCCTTAAGCAAAAAAATTGTCATTGTTTTTTTTAATTTTAATTGTAATCTCACATAAAAGACATCAATAATTAAAATAACTGAATGTATTAAAAAATTGTATTAATTATATAATAATGAGAATTTATTTTTTTATGAATTAAATAAAAACATAAAATTAATAAATTTGAATAAATTTAAATAAGAAATTACATTTGGTATCTAAATAGAGAGCTTCCCAATAAAAATTTAATGATTTCTTTCTATATCTTTTTTTATTGGAAAGTTCTCTTTGTGTTTGAATATAGATAAATACTTAATTTAAAAAAAAAAAAATTGAATTAGAAGAAAAACAAATCATATGACTTTTAAAAGGAAAAAAATATTACTTTTATTTTATGATGTTTAAATTTAAAAAAAAAGACTTTAAATCAAAATTAACATGAATTTAAATAGGAAAAAGTGAAATGCCATACTCAAAAGATGCATTATAAAATAATGATTTATTGTTTGAATGTAACTAGTTACTATAATTACCATAATCCAACACACCAAAAAAATAAGACATAGGGCCAAGAATGTAGTAGTAGGAAATAAAACAAACTCTGAGAGACCAAAAACTAAGATTTGAGAGTCTGAAATCAATATGAAAGGTAAAGATTATATGTTGATAAAAAAACCTCAATTATTTTTTGTTTAAAGATGATATATATGTATATTATTTCCCTGACCAAAGAAAAATAAATACACAAAATGGAAAAATACAAATCTACTATCTATGAGAAAGTCTAAAACTCTCAAAAATTTAATAGAGAGCTAGAATAGATTTTTTATTTTTTGGAAAGATAAAATAGAAAAATAAGAAGCTCAAAAATTGAATAGAAATATGATATATGTTTAGAGCACGACCATTGAGGGGGGGGGGTGAATCATTGTCCTAAAAAAATCCTTTTTTTATACTTAACATGATTAACCTTTCAAACTAATGTAGTGATCAAGAAATGCATAAAGAAATAATCACATAAACATAAAGCAATATATCAACATATGAACACAAGAGATACATGGGAAACCCTCATGGGGGATAAAACCCATTGATAAACCACTTGGAATATATTATTATAAGCAATAAATCAAGATTTAGTGAGTCACCAACCCCAAAAGGAGCACCAAACCCTCAATAGTCAAGAACCAACTCAACTAGGCCTTTATCAAGCTCTAACTTGCAAGGAGGCACCCACCCCTTAAGTGACTCAGCACCAACTCAGCCACTTCAAGAACACTTCTAAAATCTTGCAAGGAAATTATCACTCCTATATCTATATTCCACTTATTTTCATACATTAAGAACACATCTCTTATGTATCTCAATAGATAATTAACTCATTCAACTTTTCTCAACCTTTTACCCCTATCAAAACAACTTATAAGATTCTTCGCTCAAGCATGCCTCTTACTAGGATTATTAGGTCAGTTGGCCTTGTCATATGCATGAATTTTTTTGATGGAAGTTCATTAATTATCCTATGATTCCATTTGATGGTTTACATGACCTACTTCTGGTCCTCCAAGAGCTCTTCTCTTTGCTTACACTCATATTTCATGTTTTTTCACAAATAGGCCTATTATGCCTTCTCTTTATACTTGACTCTTCCTCTCACCATTATTGGTTATAAAAACACCTCTCAATACTTGGATAAATATTTGAATAGGTCAATACACATGTTTAACAAGTGAAACACTCACTACATATGTTAGTCATCATCCATAAGGACCAAAACCACCGTTAGGCCCAATAGAGACCTAATGCAATTAGGCCTTCACAACTACACGTTACTAATCTAACCCCTTGGTACACCTTGAGGACCAAAAAATGGATTAAAAACTTCAAAAAATAACTAATATTCAGAAAACATCATCTAGGCTTCACACCACCTATTAGGTCCATTCTCGACTTGAATCATACCATTAGCCCTACTCACAATTAGGCCTTCACACACACAAAAAGTCTACCTTAAATATATAAATTAAAAAAAAAATATCCCACACAAACATGTATTTAAATAATATGAAAAAAAAACTTAATGACCTAAAAACAATCACTAGGTGATTTATAATTCACCACATAGGCCAAAAAGCCTTAAGAATACTCCTACAAAAGGCTTACTTAGAACTACCAAACATTGCCAACATACAATCAAGAACATTTGACCACCAACATCTATATATGATTTTTAAAACACTCTAAATGAATTTATAAGCTATTAAAAAATATAAAAAACATCACCACATGATTTTTATTCTTCAAAACTAGTCAAAATGACACAAGAACATCATTCTCACTCACACATAGAAAATGGCACATAGCTCCAAAAACATAGTCATGAATAATGTTATCTTTAACACTTATAAGGGCAATTAAAATAATTATCATGCACATTAATATTTCATATGTGATATATAAATCACACTCAAATATATATATATATATATATATATATATATATATATATATATATATCATTTGTTCTGGTGTCAACCATTGGTCTTACAGACCAATTTGTCAAGCTATTCTTTCACAGTCCTAACATAACGAGACAAACCATTTTGGATTTCATATCTCAACTCCTTAAAGTGACTATAAATGTTAACTAAATAATTTATAGGTCAAATATGTATTAAAAAACAACATCATATTAATGAGATACTTCATCTAAGTGCAAATATCCTTCAACTCATCATTCTCACATACTCAAAACTGTCATTTTACCTTGAGAACCAGTCATGGTGAACATGAATTACAACAAGTGTGTAGACATATTAAATAAGTATTTATGCATTAATATTATCCTTATATATCCTTAAAATATATTAAAACACAAATATATATAGGTATAATGAAAACTATGAGATATATAGACCAATATTTGAACCTTATTCCTTATCTATCACATCTTCTCTAGACAAGTCATCTTGTGAACAACATTTGCATCCCTTAAAGCTGATTAAGAACCATTATAAATGTATTTTGAAGTGATAAAATTCCTATAAAAAAACTCCATGATACATTTCATGCAAATTTGGCCTATTAAGGCCTCCCTTAAAACCTTTTCACTCTGACTATTTTTTCTCACTAGTTTCATCATTAGCCCAATTTAGGGATAGGTCAACATGAGTGACCAAAATAGTTAACACAAAAGATATAAATTGCCAAAATACCTTCATGATAATAAATCATGAGCCTCTAGATTCTCAATTCATCCATTTTCATACTTGGTCTAATGTAACTTTTATCTTCTATATCAACTTCTTAAAAAACAAGCATTTTACTATAGGTTTCACTCACTATCTTGACAAACCACTACCACATGGAGATGATTGAGGGAGTTCACTAAAACCTCAAAACACTTACATATGCATATAAAACCATTCTAATCACATTTGAATAATTTATTCAACATCAGGTCATTATGAGGGTTTTATACTAGTTTCCATTCTTAACATTCATTCATAGAGCTCTATCCTTGAAACATACTCCTCATTCTTGGAAATAATTATTAGGATCCTTTTCCATTTTTATCCAATAGATCATATTTCCATGAAATAGTCACATGTGTCAAGAAGCATCAAAATTTACTTCTTGGGTCTTCATCTCTTCATTTTATACACATAAGAGATCTTTAAACTCATTTTCATGTTTTTTCATTCAAATTAGGACCTAAAACTTCGTGAGAACTCTTGAAACAACCTATCACACCTCAATCTATGATCACATGAGCACATAATCCTAAAAACTTGATCATGATTCCTAATCATGCCACCTAGGTTCTTAAGATAAAGTCTATGAGAAGACCTATAATGAAGGACTTACCCCTTTAGCTCACTTTGAGAGTCAAGTGTCTAACTCAACACCTTTCTTACATTATATAACACTTCATTCACAACTTCAAGTCCATACACATCCATATCATCATCATGATTTTACAATCCATATTCATGCACAAGGACTAGTCTCTCAAATAGACTTACTAGGTACCATACCTATTTGAGACCTTAAAGACACCTACTGTATCTCACTACTCACATCCAAACATTTGAGATATTATCTAGAGCATCTCTCATCATTATCCTTTAACTAATAGTTCTCAAACCATATAGGTCTCTTGCCAAAACTGAACTAGACATGTCTTCACCAAGACAAGACTAGACTTCTCAATATACCTTATTCATTAAGACTTGTTTCTTATGAACTTGGTCAATTAATGCCTTATCACAATAATCAATTAAACACTCTCTCTATCTCAGATAGATGATCTATCATATCAATATGAAACAACACTACTCATAATCTTATGCCAAAACCTTATGTAGAACTCAATGTAGAACTCAATGACCTACTACATCATGCTTAAGTCATCAAGATCACGTATCATGAAACTTCACAAGAGTACCTTTAGGACATAAATGAAACTTAATTACATTTGACATCATTGATAACATCAATGTCTTTACATACCAATAGGAACATACCTCAACAATCTCCCCCTTTATAATTGATGGCAAACAATCTAACAAAGAAGATCAAAAATCATTTCCTCAAGATGGATCTCTCTCAAAATAATATTTGTCCCAATCTAGTATTTTTACCCCTTTGAAATTAATGACAAAGGTTAATATACACTCTTATAAGGTCATCCACACATAGTCCACTAATATTTGGACTTGACCACTCACAAAACCAATAAGCTCCTCCTTTGTCCATACACACTTCTCTTTAAGCTTCAAGAGACCTGAGTTAGATCCCCCTAACTCCATGCTCCACCTGGATTATGTCCTATGAAACCAAAAACTAACTATTTATATCAAATACATATTTAAAAAGAATACCATACCTTGAATGAAGATAAATTTACCCATACATGGGTTCCCAATGATGACCAACACATTTTATGCAATAACTATCCTTCTAGGGCCCACATGGCCTTCTCTAAAATTCATCGACCATTCTCACATGAAGCTAACAACCATTACTAACTTTTGAAACAAACACAAGATACTATGAAGTCTCCAATCCATCTTTGACGATGTTCATAAGGGCTCATAGGTACTGACAACACTTCTTGATAGTCCTTCCGATCAATTTAGGATAAACCTCCAACTAAACACAAAGAATTTCCTTTAAAAGATATGAATAATAAGAACACATTATTTCTCACCTTGTCTTTGACATTACTGAAACCAATTGATTACACTCAGAATACTTATTGAGATATCTCACCTTGACATCCATTGAAGAACCTTCCCTTATCTTTCAATCAACACTTTTAGTATTATTAATAAATTCCAAATGGTTTTCATAATCTCATTGGTCTTGAAAACCAATCTATGACTCATATGCTTTTTGAGAACTCATGATCAATCTGAATTACTCATTAAGTTTCTTAAGCCATCTAGATCATACTAGTTTATAACAACTTCTACATGGAAAACTACCAAATAGGTCTATTGGACCTCATTCTCTATTATAGAAATTTGTTTGAAATTCATGACAAAGACTATTAAGAACCTCTATATGCAACATTCATCAAATTTAGTTAAGATTACTATGGTATATCAGACCTCTGAGTAAGATTACTCTTAATCAATCTTGTATTCTACCTACTTTATCAATATCCTCATATAATGTTCACAAGCATTATATGATATAATTTCACCTTGACATTCACCAAGATCACTTGAATTTATATGGTAAAGAATCAAAGCAACCAATTCTTTAGACACCTTATAATCTCTTGCTTTCATGGTTTTACTGTGATTTTCAAACTTAGACCTCTATGATCATCCTTAAGCCATACTATTTGACTATGTAAAGCATCTTGGAATACCTCTAATGATCTCAAGAATACATTCAAACTATCTTCCCATCATCTCATTGATCATGCCCATAAGGTACAATCACTTTATTAGATCTGATCTCTACCTTCCTCAACTATGAATCACCTAATCAACATACTTAGGCCTCTAACATACCTCTACTTATTTATGACAGCTTCATAGACTCAACTTAGCTCCTCTAACTTGATGATCAATTTATTCTTCATTTGTAGACATCTACCTATAATGTCATTGGTATTATACACCAATCAACAATTATCATGAGCCAATGCTTACTTGATTCACCAAGATACCTACACATAGCTTATTATAAGGCCTAAATCAAGGTTCTGCAAGACACCTTGATGCCTTGACCTATTTATTTCCCTCAACATGTCTTCAAAGTCCTTGTAAACTATCAACTTAGGTTTGATTTTTGACTTGGTTTTAACATAATCCTTCATCTTAGTCAATCTTTCTAGTATCATCATGTAGTCCTCTATGAAAGCCTCAACCATGACCTTCACAAGCTTAGCCATCTTGTGCTTCTAGGATCAACTTCAAGCTATCAAGCCTCTTCCAAAGGACCTAATCTGATACCAATTATTAGAAGTATAACCATTGAGGGGGAGGAGTAAATTAGTGTCCTAAAATAATCCTTTATTTCCACTTAACATGATTAGTATTTAAAACCAATATAGTGATCAAATAATGCATATAGAAGTAATTAGATAAACATAAAGAAAGCTATCAACATATAAACACAAGAGATATGTGGGAAACCCTTATAGGGGATAAAACCCACTAAAACACCACTTAGAATATAGTAATATAAGTAATGGATAAATATTTAGCGAGGAACCAACCCCATAAGGAGCACTGACCCCTCATTAGTCAAGCACTAACTCAACTTGGCCTTTATGAAGCTCCAACTTGAAAGGAGGCACCCACCCCCTAAGTGACTCAGCACCAACTCAACCACTTCAAGAAGACTTATATAATATTTCAAGATAAATCTCACTCATTATCTATCTAATTACACTTACTATCATACATAAATAACACATCTCTGATTCATCTCAATAGATAATCAACTCATTCATCTCTTCTCAAGCTTCTACCCCTCTCAAAATAGCCTCTAGGCTTCTTCGCTCAAACATGCATCTTACTAGGCTTATTAGGTCAACTGAACTTGTCATCTACATGAAAAAATTATGATGTATATTAATTGATGATCCTATAATTCCATTTTATAGTTTACATGACCTTATTCTTCTCCTCCAAGAGATCTCTTTGCTTACACTCACATTTGATGTTTTTTCACAAATAGGCCTATTATGCCTTCTCTTTATACTTGACTCTTCCTCTCATCCATATTGGTCAAAAAAACACCTATACATACTTTGATAACTATTATAATATGTAAATACACAAATTTCAAAAGTGAAACACTCAATACATAGTTCGTTCATCATCTATATGGACCAAAACCACCATTAGGCCTAATAGAGACCTAATGCAATTAGGCCTTCACAACTACACATTACCAATATAACCCCTTGAAACACCTTAAGTAAAATAAAGTGGATAAATTTTTTAAAAAAACACTAATATTCATTATCAAACATCATTTAGGATTCACACCACCTATTAGGTCCATTCACCGCTTGAACTATACCATTAGCCTTACTCACAATTAGGCCTTCACACATAGAAAAAGTTTGCCTTAAATATCTAAAGAATGTAACTAAAAATACCAAAAAACCATGTATTTAAATCATATTAATATAAAATTCATGACATAAAAAACATCACTAGGTTCTTTATTATTCACCACATAGGCCAAAATGCCTCGAGAATACTCCTATAAAAGGCTTACTCAGAACCGCCAAACACTGCCAACATACAATCACGAACATTTGAACACCAATATATATATATACACTTTAAAACACTCCATATGTATGTATAATATACAAAACATCATCACATGATTGGTATACTTTAAAACTGGTCAAAATGACACATGAACATCATTCTCACTCACACACAAAAAACTACTTGTAGTTCCAAAAACATACTCATGAAGAATGTTGTATTTAGAAATTTTAAGGGTAATTAAAAGAATTATAAATGCACATTAATATTTCCTATGTTATCTATAAATAATCCTCCAATAGATATATCATTTATTTTGGTGTCAACCATTGATCTTATAGACCAATTTGTCAAGCTACTCTTTCATAATCCTAACACAACAAGACAAGCCATTTGGCTTCCATATATCAACTCCTTAAAGTGATTATAAAACTTACATAAATAATTTATAGGTAAAATAGGTCTTGAAAAATAACATCATATTCATAATATGCTTCATATAAGTGCAAAGATCCATTAACTCATCATTCTCACTTACTCAAAACTGTCATTTTACCTTGAGAAATAGTCATGGTGAACATGAATTTAAACACCTATGTAGACATATTAAATAAGTATTTATTCATGAATATTATCCTTATATATACTTATAATATATTCAAACAAAATTATATAGAGTTCTAATGGAAAATATGAGATATATCAACCAATATCTGAACCTTACTCCTTCACTGTCACATCTTCTCTAGATATGTCATCTTATGAAAAACATTTGCATCCCTTAAAAATAATTAGGAACAAATATAAATTCATGGTGAAGTGATAAAATTCAAATATAAACACTCCATGATATATTTCACACAAATTAGTCTTGTTAAGGCTTCCCTAAACACCTTTTCACTCTGACTATTTTTTCTCATTAGTTTCACCATTAGCCTAGTTTAGCAATATGTCAACATGAGTGACCAAAATATTTTAAACATAGGATATAAATTTCCAAAATACCTTCATTATCATAAATAATGAGTCTCTAGCTTCTCCATTCATCCATTTTCATACATGGTATAATGTAACTTTTATATTATATATCAACTTCTTTAGAAATAAGCATTTTCCTATAGGTTTCACTCACTATCCTGAAAAACCACTACCATCTAGAGATGCATGAGGGAGTTAAATACAACCTAAAAACACTTACCTAGGCATAAAATACCATCTTTAGCACATTTTAACAAGTTATTCAACATCAGGTCATTATGAGGATTTTGAGAGTTTTTTAGATCAATTTCCATTCTTAACATTTATTCATATAGTTTTATCCCTAAACCTACTCATAATGCTTGAAAATAATTTATATTAACATTTTCCATTTATACCCAATATCTTATCTTCCCATGCAATAGTCACACATGTCAACAAGCATCAAAAGTTCCTTCTCGAGTCTTCATTTCTTCATTTTGCACACACAGGAGACCTTTAAACTCATTTTCAGGATTTCTCCTTCAAATTAGGACCAAAAACTTCATGAAAAATATTAATAAAACCTATCACACCTCAATCCATGATCACATGAGTAGATAAGCCTCCAAACCTGATCATGATGCCTCATCATGCCACCAAGGGTCTTAAGACAAATTCTATGAGAAGACCTCCAATGAAATACTTACCCCTTTAGCTCACTCTTAGAGTCATGTGACTGACTCAACACCTTTATCACATTATCTAACACTTAATTTCATATATTCAAGTCCATACACATCTATATCATCATCATCATCATCATCATCATGCTTTTACAAGCCATATTCATGCTCAAAGACTAGTCTATCAAACATACCTACTAGGTACCATACCTCTTTAAGACCTTCAAGACACCTAATTTAGAACACTAATTAAAAAAAAAAATAGATAGGATATAAAACATATATCATCATTCTCATTTTACCAAGACTTCTCAAACCATATAGGTCTCTTGCCAAAACTGAATTAGCCATGTCTTCACCAAAATAAGACTAGGATTCTCAATATAGCTTGTTCATTAAGACTTGATTCTTATGAACTTGGTCAACCAATGAATTTATCACAACAAGAAATTAAAAAACTCTCTCTTATATATATTATTTATCATATCAATATAAAATAACACTACTCATAAGCTTGTCATATCACAACCTTGTGCCAAGACATTATGAAAAGCTCAAAGACCTACTATATCATGATTAAGTCATTAAGATCACTTACCATGAAAATTCAAAAGAGTACCTCTGGGACATAAATGACAATTAAATTTTACATTAATGAAAACATCAATGTATCAACATACCAATAGGAACATACCTCAACAAGATATAGCTATAGAAGTTTTTTTTTTTTTACTAGTAAACAAACTTGGATATATAGTCCTTGAAAGAGTAGAAAATAAGATGATCTTAATTAAAAAAATAGAAATATGAGCTTAATTTTTGTATATTAACTTTAAAATTTTTGTAAGATAAATGCTTAGAAAAAAAACTCAAACTTAAATTAAACTTGTATTCTTTTTTTTGCTTGCTTGTATGAGCTTAAAAAAATTAAAAAAACCTACTTGGAGGGCCTCTCAAAACAAAGAGAAAAGTTTAAAAATGATTCTCATATAATAATAAGTTAGAGATTAAAAAAAAAACTCAATAAAACAAACTAGATGGAAGTAGATTTGAATGGAGAGGAAGGGTGAAGTTGTTTCAAAAAAAAAATCAAAATAACTCCCAAAAACTGCACACTTCCAAAAAAATGTTAATAATATGAACGTAGCTCTAATAGCATGAAGTATTTATATGAATAACATTCATCAATGATAAATTAAAGTGCATAAAAATAAATAAACACAAAGTAAAGTTACCTCTTAAGGTGCAAACCACAAATGAAATAAGAATTTTAAATTGTGAAACCAAACGTATCAGAGAAAAACCCACGTGATCTAATTATAATCTTGATACCAAATTCTCCACAAATTGAAGATTGAATAAAGAGAATAATGAGAATAATAAAGATAGATATGAGTTTCTAGTGAGTAAATGATGAGATAAAGGACTCTTTTATAGAGCTAGAGGAAAATAATGGGAGTAACAAGGAATCTCATGATTATCTTACAAGCCTCCTATGTGTGTGCTACTTGTGTACTAGTCCCCTAGAAATTGAATGGAGGTATGTGCCAAGTGGGGGAAGGAGTTACTCATGAAAGTAAATCCCAAATCCTAAAGGAGAAAAAAGAGGTGAGTGATACCTCATAGAAACCAGATTTACGTGAATTAAGAATTCACATAAATAAAAATTACACACACAAAAAAAAGAGAACTTAGGATAAAATAAATTATCCTAAATAAAGGGTAATTCTAAAAATATTTTATGGTTTTTATAATAAATATTCAAAAAATATATTTTCTAATAACATTAATTATTTTACTCATTACATGTTATTTTTTTGAAATATGTAATATCTTTCATAATTATATAATGAAATGGATAATAATCATGTACAATAAAATTAAGGATAAAATTAATGATGATAAATTATTAAACCTATTTAATAATACATCTGCTATGAATGTGGAGTTCCAAGTATTTACATATGTGCCTTCTTTGGTCCCACCTTAAGTTTGTGATAGTTACCATCCTTATGGTATGGAGGTCCATGCTATCACACTCCCAAAAGGTAGGGTGAACCATCCTATATTACAAAATGGAGGTCATCACAATGTTCTTCCTCATCACCCTCCACATACCACACACACTCTAGATAAGTTTTTAATGCATATTCAATTAGAAGTGTCTAAGCTTTATTCTTGTGAGATCATTCTAGATTAGATAGTTACTATGAAGGAGTCCATAGAGGCATTCCAAAATCAAATGAGTCTAATATTACATCACTTTAGGATAAGATTTAATTTATCAAGAATCATGAGCATGCTAATTTCAATCACATTTTTGCCTCTTCATATCAAATCCTTGTGCCTCAAAAAGTTTCATCTCACATAGGGTTCCAAAATAACATACATATATAACTAATGGTTCAATAAGTTACCATAAGGGTAATAAAACACTAATTGAAACTCTAAAAGACATGTTTCAAAATCAGTTGATCACCTTTCCTCTTACGCATCATGTTAACAGATCCAAAAACTATTATGTCTATCATATAATGCATGTACAACATAAATATAATTGTTGGGATTTAAAAAATAAACTAAAAAATATCATTTATAGTGATGATCCTATGTTAGATACATCCATTAGATTCCATTACACCTCCTATAATTAATAAACTTACACAAAGAGTGGATACATATTTTAAGGAACAATTGAAAAAATAACAAAAGGAAACATTACATAAGGAACAACTACAAATTGAACAAAAGGAAAAATTACATAAGGAACAACTACAAATGGAATAAGTGGAAAAATAAGAAAATAAAAAATTACATAAATAACAATTACAAAAGGAATAATTATTAAAATCAAAGAAACAAAAGGAAATATTTAAAAAAAGAAAGGTTACAACAAATAATATTAATTACAAAAATAAAGGTTTCAAATAGAAGCATAGTCTAAGTAAGAAAGCTTCCTTATGAAAGGGTTTATTAAGAAGGAAGTTCAAATACCTAAAAATAATAATGTCAAAAACATGGTTTCAAAGGAAGAAAATACACAACATTCATGTTATAAAAATCCTATGGTTCAAGGGTTTGTTAATAAGGTATATATTAAAAAGCAATAAAATCCCATAAAACTAGTTATCTCCTAAGATAATGACTACATGGATGATTATTATTATGATAATCAAGAGGATTGGTAAAACAATGATGAATAAAATGAATATTAAATCAATCAAAGTAATGATATTCTAAATGATGATATAGTAGAAGAGTCAGTGGATTATAGACATGAGTGGTGGTATGCCTATACTCACTCACAACATGTGACCATCCAATTATTTGATACAGGACCCACATGTGATCCTTCTTTGATGGGACCATACATTAGCTTCAAACACATCCTATTGTAAATAAATTATTGATATTGGCATGGTTAATAATCTCATTTATTCTTCCATTTTCACATACATATGTACATGGTCGTAATTGATCATTGTTCTAGTCCTTGACTTGTTTTAAATTGGCCCTTGCCTCTTGATTTTTATCTTAATACAAACATCTATGAAACCTATCGTACAATGATTCTAGTGCACATAACTTGACATCATATCACTTTATCACCCTTAAAAATTGATTATAGCTTACACTATGCTTACCTATCATATACATATTACATGAGCATATATTGATATATGTCCATTTGGTGTATATTTCCTCTTATATCCATGTACTATATTGAGCTACGTAGTTATAATTCACATAGTCAATGGGGGCATATTTATTCCTTTCACTTTCTCCACATTGCCATGCTATCACATTGGGTGCACATTGTGCTTTAATTTATGTCATAGATTGTTTGGATCCCTCCCATTATTCTATTTTTCAAATCCTTTCTTATTATTCTTGATTGACTATATTTATGTGTCAAAAATAAAAAAAAATAAAATAATTCAAAAATTAAAAACATTCGAATATTAAAAAATAAAAAATCAAGACCTAAGCAAGACATGATTTCTATTTTACACTATTTACATATGTTATTTATCACATGTTTGATAGATGACATATTATTTTTTATACACACATGAATTTCAAGGTATATGAGTGTGATGCATGACATACATATCATACATGGACATATAGATGTTTGACTCTCATATACATAGTGGTCATTCCAATGTTAGAGGCATCTTATTTGATAGGTCACATTATCCTAGGTTATATATTTTGATGACCTTTTACAATGTTGAGATATAGTTATTACTTAAACATGTTTTTAGTTACTCATATCTTACACAATGCTACATGGATATGCTACTTTACTATGATGTGACATTGATATACATAGATAGTGTAGACTAGTCACTTATTATATGTTTCATTTATGTCAAAATTCTTGCATTATATGTGGCCCCATGGCCTTGATTATTGTGACATTATTATGTCCCTTGATTTTTGATGTTGTGACATATTTATTTCCCTTATCTAGAGCCATTGGACTTATGTGTGACATTGCATTCCTATGAGTGGATTAATGTAGTATTATCTATTGATTTTATTATGCTTATTAATTTTTTTAATATTATTGAGTTTACATGTTTTGCGATCGATATCACACACCTTTCCTTTGTGAGTGGTTCCATATTTTTTATCATGCACCTATTTATTTCATAGGATTATTCAATTCTTATATCACTGATGGTTACTAATTCATGATTGATTGATGTTAGGTTGTGGAGCTAAAAGATTCACTGATGTAGACATGGAGGAGGTTGTTGAGAGGTTGTTGAGTTGCAGAGCAACCGATGTCAGTTTGATCAACTGACGTCGGTCATATCTAGTGAGCAGAGTAACCAACATCAGTCAGGATCAGCTGACATCAGTCATCTCCAGCCAAGAACCGACGTTGGTCACCTATGTGATTCCAAAACTGTGAGTTTCACAAACAGTTTGTTAACAAACTGGTTGTTTGCATGTTAAAGGCTAATTTTAGTCTTGAGCTGCAGATCTAATTATTGTAATTGGATGTCTAATTATTGTTTGCATTGGATCTATTTAAGAGACTCATGGGTTGTATTTTAAAGTGTGCTAGTTGAGTAAGAGCAAGGTTAGCTCCTTCAGAGTGAAGAGAGCGAGGTGTGTTCCTCCTAGTGCCACAGTGCCAAGTGTGTATGATCAGGTAGATCTATAGGTTATTGCAAGGTCTGGTAGAAGATCCACAGGGGTGCTGGTATGGTAGAATCATAAGGACTTGGTGAGGCAAGGAAGAGGGTTCTATCTAAGTATGTAAGATTAGTTTGATCTGTAGGTGTGCAAGATCAAGAAGGAGATCTACATGTGGTAAGTAAGATCATTAATTTTTAGGTGTGTGTGTGTGTGTGGTCTAGGTTTGTAGGTGTTGCAGAACCAAGTTGATCTACAAGTGGCAGCAAGATCAGGGAGATCAGCAACACAATAGGTAAAAATATCATGGGAGATCTACTTGGAGTATGTTGTGTACTTGGAGTATGTGTGTATACTCAGTCATGGAGTACGTGGAGTACTTGTGTACTGGCAGTAGTGATACTGACTAGTGGTACTAGTAGTAGTGATATTGACTGGAGGTGAACACCAACTCTATGTTTGAGTTGTGTGTTGGGACCGTAATTGAGAGAGTGAACTCTTGAAGGTGAATTACTGTACACTTGGTGTGGGAAGCCTGTAAGGTGTGGAAGAGTGTGGCGTCTCTTCATTGTAATTTCTTTCTGGAAGAGTATTAATACAATTGGGTATTGTCTCTCATATTCTGTGTTATTTTTGAATTATAGTTACTTGTGTATTCTGGTTAAATTCTGCATTTAGTTGCTTGTACATGGTAATCAATTGTGCTTCCGAGTCCTAACAAAGTGGTATCAGAGCAGTTTATTGTTCTAGATTCTTGACAATTGGTATCAGAGCTAAGGTTGCAGGGAGTAGGTTTGTGTTTTGATTACAGGTCACTCTCAGGGGTTTTTGATTGAGTGGGAGTATAGCAATGGCAGAAGAAAGTACACTAAGAATGGAGGAATTGAAAAGCAAGAATGGTCAATTATGGTGTTATGGAAAGAAAGAGCAGGTAAAGAAAAATTGTTGGTTGGTAGAAGATCAGCATGAAGGAATTGAAGAAGTAGATGTTGTAGGTGTTGTTGCATAGGATGCTCTAGGATGTTCCTTGGATAAAGTAGAATCTTATTTTATAGATTCTATTGCCTCTTTCCGTGCAACCCGAAATAGAGTATTTTTCCATGTTAAGGTCTTTGGAGACTTTGGAAAGATTTATTTAGGGGCTGGTATGCCTTATCAAATTTTTGGCAAAGGGGAAGTGCAGCTGAAATTGCAGATGGCCAACACATGGGTGTTGAAGGAGGTCATGTAGGTCCCAGTCTTGAAGATGTGGCTAATTTCTTCAGGAAAGTTGGGTGATAAGAGATGCACAGTAACTCTCACAGTGGATTCTTGAAATGTTACCAAGGATGCACTTGAATTAGCATGTGGTAAGAAAGTAGGTACTCTTTATCTACTTGCTTGTATTACTGATTCTTCTTCTATTACGAAGATGTGGCTTTGTAGGCTTGGTCACATGAGAAAGAAGGAGATGCATGTTCTTAAGAGGAATTCAGATGTGTTTGACAAACTTAAGAACTGGAAAGCCTTGGTGTTTATGGAGATGATGGATAGAGATCAGTGGATGGGACTAGATATCTCTAAGCAGGATAGTTTGGACAGGGTTTTGATCCAAAGAGAGCTCACGGGTAAAAAGTCATCACTCACAAGAGAACACAGGTACCAACATCAGTCAGGAGGAACCGGCGTCAAACAGATAGGTGTCAATGTCGGTCATGTGCAGACCAGAGCCGGTGGTGTTGGGTAGGGTAAGATTGATGTCGGTCACGAAACTAATGTCAGTGATAGGTAGACACTGATGTCGGTCAGGAAACCAATGTCGGTAGTCAGGACAGTTGCATGGAACTGATGTCGGTCAGATGCAGACTGTGTGGTGATCAAGGTCAGTCACTGGAATAGATTTTGGGTAGATAACAAGCTGTCAAGGAGTCTCAAATGCCCATATGGAGGACTAAAAGGGTAAGTAAGCCTCAAATTAATTATTCCTCTTTTTTATACTCGTTGCTCACTGCAGAGCAAGAAGGATCTAGGAAATAGTGGGAGCATGGCATGAATGAGGAGTTTGATTCCTAAGATGCAGAACCAAATGGGAGATTTGGTAGGGTTGCCAACCGGTATGAAAGCACTGAAAAATGAATGGATTCCTTGGTTAAAGAATAGAGAGAATGGATACATGAGATGGAATGCCAGGTTATATGGTCTTGAGGAAGCTCCAGGACAGTGGTACAGGTTTGACAGGTGGATGACAAAGCATGGATTTAGTCAATGTCATTGTAACCATTGTGGTTTCTTTACCAGGTGGGTGATGATTGCAACATCATCTTGTTATTGTATGTTGTGTGTTTAATTGATGCAGGGTTACACATATAGGGTTTTTTTGAGCTAAAGGTAAAGTTAGTTCAGAGGTGTGTCATGAAGAATTTGGAGTGAAATTCTTTGGCATGAGTGTGTTTCTAGAGACATGGAAGATCACAAGTTGATTTTATCTCTAGATGATTGTGTGAAACTGGTTAGCACGTCGATGGGTTGGACAGTTCTATGAACAGTGTCTTGATTCACATGATGAGGTTAAGTACATGCATATTAGACCTGAGGTTGCCCACGTAGTGAGAGTTGTCAACAAATTTGGAGCCAATCTAGGAAAGAAGCACTGGAGGGCAGTTCAGTGGATCCTCAAGTATCTGAGAGGGACCAGCAGCAAGTGCACATGCTATGCAGGGTCAAGTTCTTTTCTACATGGGTTTGTAGATGTGGATGTGGCAAGTTACTTGGATGACAGGAGGTGCATAATAGGTTATGTGGTGGTTGGTCTTCAAGATTGATCTTGAAGAGGGATACAAGCTAGGAAACATATTAGATGGTGTACAGGTATAGGTACAGTGCAACTGTTTATCTCCAAGTGGGAGATTGTTACGTTGTGGAGCTAAAATATTCACTAATGCAGACATGAAGGAGGTTGTTAAGAGGTTACTGAGTTGCAGAGCAACTGACGTCAGTCATATGCAGTGAGTAGAGCAACTGACATCAGTTAGGATCGGCTGATGTCAGTCATCTCTAGCCAAGGACTGACGTTGGTTGCCTGTGCAGTTCTAGAACTGTGAGTTTCATGAACAGTTTGTTAACGAACCAGTTGTTTACATGTTAAAGGCTAATTTTAGTCTTGAGCTAAAGATCTAATTATTGTAATTGGATGTCTAATTATTTTTTGCATGGGATCTATTTAAGAGACTCATGGGCTGTATTGTAAAGTGTGCTAGTTGAGTAAGAGCAAGGTTAGCTCCTTTAGAGTGAAGAGAGCAAGGTGTGTTCCTCCTAGTGCCATAGTGCCAAGTGTGTATGATCAAGTAGATCTATAGGTTGTTGTAAGGTCTGGTAGAATATCCACAGGGGTGCTGGTATGGTAGAATCATAAGGACTTGGTGAGGCAAGGACAAGGGTTTTATCTGAGTATGCAAGATCAGGTTGATCTACAGGTTTGCAAGATCAGGAAGGAGATCTACATGTGGTAAGTAAGATCATTGATTTGCAGGTGTGTGTGTGTGTGTGTGGTCAAGGTTTGTAGGTGTTGTAGAACCAAGTTGATCTATAGGTGGTAGCAAGATCAGGGAGATCAACAACACAACAGGTAGCAAGATCAGGGGAGATCTACTTGGAGTACATTATGTACTTGGAGTATGTGTGTATACTCGGTCATGGAGTACGTGGAGTACTTGTGTATTAGCAGTAGTGATACTAACTAGTGGTACTGGTAGTAGTGATACTAACTAGTTGGAGGTGAACACCAACTCTGTGTTTGAGTTGTGTGTTGGGACCGTAATTGAGAGAGTGAACTCTTGAAGGTGAATTACTGTACACTTGGTGTGGGAAGCCTGTAAGGTGTGGAAGAGTGTGGCGTCTCTTCATTGTAATTTCTTTCTAGAAGAGTATTAATATAATTGGGTATTGTCTCTCATATTCTGTGTTATTTTTGAATTCTAGTTACTTGTGCATTCTGGTTAAATTTCACATTTAGTTGCTTGTACATGGTAATCAATTGTGCTTCCGGGTCCTAACAATTGATACATATAACTTGACATGACACTTATATGCTTTGCATTGCATATGCTATATATATTCTTTAACAACATATACATTTATATGATGGCATATTCTCTACATGTTGACATGATTATACATGATTACATATTTACACATGACATGATACAATCAACTCTTATTTTTAGATGAGTGGCTTATAGGCTACGTACCTCACCTCGAAAGTGGGCCATATCAATTACTGGTCATGGAGAGACAAACCTCCATGAACATAAACATAAGATTTTGATAATAGAGTGCATAATTTAGAGATTCAATGTGGTTCAGATATGTGACAAATATTTATATATTGGTATAGATTATGAAGACACATGTCATGCATATGTACTCAATTTATAGAGACATGAGTTATAGAATACATATTTAGATACACTTGAGTGCATATTCTTTACAAGTGAAAGTAGTTTATAAGAACAAAAATTACATATTTTCACATACATATACATTTGAGATACAAGTTCTCAGATTTAGCATATAGATAGACATAATCATATATCAATTTACATATATCCACTAAGGCATTATGATTTTTCATGCTTAGAACTGACACTGATTTAGTGAGGCATGATACTTTTTCATGAACATTTACATCTTTTTTAATGATCACTATTTTAGTTTTTTATTTTTAAACATAATTCAATGGCACTGGGAAGTGAGCAACCTTGAATCTATAAATATTTTTGCATTAATTAATTCATATTTTTCCAATTAATGTGTGTTAAGGTTCATTGATGTTCAATATCCATGGAATTAATCATAACAAACTTATTATGTGTTTCCACTTTACCATCTTGGGTATAATATCATAGCTATATTAGTTACTTGAGTTAGTATGATTGAGGTTTAGTTACACTAAATGACACTATTCCATAATTTCATGAGGGTTTGGGCATTAGTATTCATATCCCAAGGGATTTCATAGTTACACAAAATCAAGGTTTTATCATTGTCAATTATCCAATTGATCAACACGAGGAACCATTCTCCAATACTTAAATAAGGAATCATTGTCTCCAACAAGCTACAAATCCAACATAATTGTATGCACAAATAAATGTAATCCTTCCTTGATCTTAATTATAAAATTTCAATTATAGTTCAAATTTAAAATTTCACATATGGACATTGACTATTACATTTTTATTTCAAGTTTTGTTTGGGGAAAGCTACACATTTGGAGTTATCTCCCAAAGACAAAGTGTGGTGTACATACTCATATACATCTTTATATTTTACTCTAGTATTTATATCTCATTTCAATGATATAATAATATGGGAGAATTTTTAGATAATAAAATATAGTGTTAGACAATTTATAATGTCACTTTTGACCTAATTTCACCATACATGACATGTGAGCGCAATACGCCTCTTATTCACCATTATCTCACATCCACATGATTTATAAGAGTCTAACCCTATTTTTTTTTGTTGTTAGTCATATATAGTACCTATATACAATTGATATTATTCAATTTCATCACTTTACTAATGCTTTCTCTTTCAAGGTCTTTTTAGCATCAATTTGCCTTAGTTCATGCATTTAAGGGTGCAACATGAATGATGCGGTATTGACTCATCATAATTTGTGAGATACATTTGCATATTATGTCATACCTTAATTACTATCACTATGACCTCCTCTGAGTTTATTTTCATCTTAATTATCCATATACTTTTTGTTCAAATTGTATAACTTCCCTCTATCCTATTATATCATCCAAGCCAATAAAATTTGTTTCACACTTGTCTTCCCTATATTGTATCATTTTGGCCAATAAAATTTTGAGTATATATTATATATATATATTGTATTGTATTGGCCTAGCCAATATAGTATTGTGTCATTCGACATCTTACAACTATATCAACCTAACCAGTACTATCATCTTAGATTTTAGGATTAGTTTTGAGTATTGGATTTGTATATATATGGGTAATTTTTCACTCCCAAATATATATAACACACTCATTTACTCTGATTGTACTCACATTTATATTCCTAAGTAGTATTTGGAAGAGTTATAGTTTTAGAGTATTATCTTTGAGGTCTAGTTTCTTATGGTCTTTAAAGCTAAATATAAATCAAACCAAGGAGGTACACCTAGTCTTTGGAGTCCCAACTAAGGATACTTGGGTATTCATCTTGTGATTTTAATTATTCAAACTATAACATCTCTTTTAAAGTTACACTTGAGCTAAAGGGGGAGATTAAAGCATTAACATGTCCACACAAATATAAGTGTATATGTCTCTACTCTTTTTCCTCTATTTAATTAGTAGAAAAGATATATTTTTTTACTTATTGTTATAGTATATGTGTTGTTTATCCTTGATTATGCTCTTACTTATACCAAATAAGTTGGTATAATTATATGGTTTCTTAGGCTTATGATTTATCACCTTAAGTTGCATAGACTACCACTGGTTGACCATTGTACCATTCACCTTATTATTTTAAAGAATTTATATGTCTTGGATTAGGTTACCCATTTTCATAAATTCCTTGTATGCCATATCCTTGATACACCATTTATTACAACCTTTACAATCACTTATACATGTTGAGCCCTAGTGATACTTATACCCCATGTCATAGGCTTAGGATTTGGAACCCTTTCTTATTGAAATTTGAATGTATATTACCATCTCATAGGCCTATTATTATTATTATTATTATTATTATTATTATAGTTCATAACCCTATATTCCAAGTATACATAGGTTCTATTGTTATTACCTTAATTACATCCTCATATATTGAGAGAAAGAGGATAGTTATAATGTATCCTAGCCCATGCATTTAGGAACCTCTCATTCTATGTCAAGCTAGATAAATATCTTACTCATAAATATTTAGACCACATATCCATATTATTTTCTCATGGACACTATCATCAATTTCATATAGTTTTGTTGAAAAAATTGTCCTAAGGTTGATGTTATTATCCCTCACCCAATAACGATTATTTTTCAAATATAAATCATTCATGTGGGTTAGCCTATAATATTAACATGTTAGTGGAATGAGAAATTACCCAAATGGACTCATATAAATATAAATAAAACCCATACTTGGTACTCATTACTTATCTATCAAGAATTTATATACTAATACACATTAATAAAAATTTACCTATTCTTCCTAATTGGAAAATTAGTCATTAGGAGTAGTCATCTTCTAAGTCTGAAACACTCTAATCCAAGCCAAGAGTGCACATTCTCAAGTGTCAAAATATATATCATTGGGTGCATTCATATAAAAAAGTAACACACTTGTGCATTCACACTAATGGGAATACTCATATATGTCTTGACTTACCTCTTTAAGGTACTGGATATGTAGGCAGTGGTCAATCATAAATAGGGATGATTGAGATTAGCTCATCCAATTACACTATCTAAGTTTTATAGGTTTTATACCTTTATAAGTGGACCTATGATTACTAGGATGAAATTGATTTCTATAGTTATGCATACAGTTAGGCATCAATATTGCACACACAAACCTATTTCAAGTAGGCACAATGGAATATACAATCACAAAGCCTCAAAATAGCCTAAGGTAGTAACAATCAAACTACAAAAATGTTCATCAATTTTTTTTCTCCAACTTGATGTTAGTGACATTATGTGCACATATATATAATTATAGATCCAAAAAACTCACATGTCTACTTCCAGCCCCTTTCCACTATTAGAAGTCAGTCAGAGGTAGTCGATGAACCAAAAAATATAATTACCTTGATATATTTATTATTTTATATAATTAACACATGTTAATTAACAAATCAATTGTATTACTTTACATTTAGATTCATGCTTAATTGTCATACCCTATAATTTGAATTATTTTTAAGTGTTTATCTTAATTAGAGTTGCACAATCCAATTATTAGAAAAATAAATGTGTATGCACAAGTCCAAGTATGTCAATATATGTCAAAACTTATGTTTCAAAGTGTCTACTACAAAATTTATGTGTCTACAAATCTGTAGCTTCAAATCCTTGATGAGGTTGCCTGAGTCATCTAACTTTACACTTTATATATTTCCCATTTGTGGTAAATTAGGTCAAGAAGACAAATTAGAAAATTATGCTAAAAAGTAAAGAAAGAAAACATACAACCATATAATTCATCTACCAACACATATATATACAAATTACAAAACCCAAAATAGTGCCACATAAATATTCAATGCCTAGAGACATAATCAGTGAAATGGGTTATATGCATTTAGTTGTCTACTGAATCTACCTAGATCATATTTTCAAATTAGATTTTAAGATTTACATATGAAATTTAAATGTTTAATCTCTAGATTTTACATATATCTACACAATCACTTCCAAATATTGTTTGAGTCTCAAAATCCCAAGATTCTACATAGGTGTGTTAGATTCCTATCTTATTTTTCATCTCATTATTATTGCTTTTCTTGTTCAAGTTGATTATTATATTGGTTATTATTTTAAATAAAATTATGGTTTAAATTTAATGTTTAATATATACTTACTTGAGTGTCTTTTGTGTCCATTATTTATCTTAGTTTACATTGAGTTATTTTTCATAATTCCATGATTTGATAAAATAATTGCATGTTGTAGATACTAAAATTTGGTCTTTAGTGCTTGATAATGAAAATTTTGAAACACATTTACCATACATTATTTGAGAACCAAAACAAGGTGCCAATTTAAAATCCTCTCACACTTGCATGCTATCTTATGAGTGAACCCTTTCATTATACTATTATAAACCCACATGAACCGCAATGTTTATTTCAAACCTACTAAACATCCTACACAAAAATATACAGACTCTCAAATGATTCCACCTGTACACAAGTCAATTTATAAGGTTATGATAAATAAAAATCCATATGAATTAGAACCAACCTGCTCCCAATAATGGCTATTTTATAAAATCAAACCCAACCTTAGGGCTAGCATATAATCCTAGTGTTTTATTGGTTGAGGAATTACTCAAAAGGATTGATGTAGGGGCATCCTATATAGACCCCAAAGTTATTCAAATTTTGTCTTAAGTTGGTTTATTATTTGTTTCATAGTTGATATAGGTTATTTGAAGTCCATTGGAGGATTCTAGTAGGTCTAAAGAGGCATAAAATTTGGATAGTTCATTTTCCCGCCAAAAACACCATTTGAAAATTTGAATTTACCAAAGTCTTATCTAGGGAATTTTGTGCATGTATGGAGATGGAAAGATGTATAAGTGTGTCTAAGTGTCTAATAATTGTAAGAGGTCCTTCACAATTTCATGGTTTTTTTATCTTGGTTCAAGACACATTATGTCATGTGAAATTCAAGTTAATACAATGTAATTGAAAGACATCTCCACATAGGCAAGGGGCAAAAATTAGTTATGAAACCTCTTTAGGTTTGTTGGAGTAAATTTTTTCACGTATATTTTTGATTCAATTTGAATAGATGGAGAAAATAATGGAAAAATATTTGGGGAAGGAGATGTTGAATGTTTTGTAGAAACTCTGCTGCTAAAAAGGAAGAATATAGACCTCAATTTTGAAGGTCATTATGGTTGTAAAAAATTGTACGTGATTTGTGAATTGAAGATTGAAATGTGGAATTGATTTACAATGTAAATGAAAGATAATAAATGTGTTTTTTAAAAGTAACTTTTAAAAGATAGAGAATATATGAACTCTATTTACATATTGCTTATGTAGACCCCTATTAGGTAGACAAAGACTATTATTTTCAATTACATGTGTTTTGATGATAGAGAATGATTGTAGTAAATGTATCCTAATGAATTTAGAAGATGATTTTTAGGAATTTGTCTCTATTTGTGATCACAAACTTCAATAAATGGTCTGGAAAGAATCTAATGTTTAAACATATTCTTGAATAGACCTTGTGGGAGAATCATTCTATGGGTGTGCAGACTGTGTCATGTCATTGAGAGGAAAATGACCTTAAATTTGTATTGATATAAGTATTTTAAAGTATGTTTGTCTTATATTTGGATTGGAAAGGTTTACCAAGCAATAAAGAATCATTAGTTTATAATCTATACTATGATATGTCCTATTTTTTGTAGCTGGCTTCATTAGAAAGGACTATGTATATGTGTATTCTAAGGAAAGGATCAGATTTGGAGTCAAATATTAGGTGTCTAAATAAATTTATGAAGGTTATTGTATGCATTATAATTTTTATTAAACTTTAGTTTCTTTAAAAACATGTTCATCATCTATATGGGTGTTCAGACCTAAAGTAGGTCATTTTGTTCACATAATAAATTCTCTTTTGAGTTGGAAATTATAGATAGTTGGTTTATTGATCATGTTTAAGGGTTGGAAGTTGTGAAACAGGTCTAGGAAGACCCTAATAACCTTTTTTAAGTCCTTTAAATCATTTAAAATGACTACAATTAAATTATATATGTCCTTAGGCTGGGACTAGGACAAACAAACCCTCAATTAGGGTTTATGCCATAAATGTGTTTCTAACTATTATAAAAGCTTCCAATTTGGTATGGAGTTATGGTTAGTTGTGGGAAAAATGATTTTAATGGTTTTAAAGGTGTTCCATACCTTTTATTATGGTTTTGAATCAAATGTGTGCAGACATGGTTAATAAAAGACATAAGAGACCTAAAATAAGGAAACAATGAGAAATTTAAGATTATAAAAGGGACTTAAAGAGTGAGTTTGGGATTGTAACTTTGGGGATAGAAATAAAAAAATAAAGGGTATTAAAAAAAAGTGTCAAATATCATATAGGTAAAGGTATAGACTTTATATGTTAAGGAAAGCCCATAAATAGGGCTAGTAGGACTGTGTAAAATAAGATAGAGTTGTGTAAAGAGAGGAGTTTGAGAGTTTTAAGGTTTTTGAGAGTTGAAGAGTGAATAGGGAGGACTGAAGAGGCTTTTTAAATTAATATCAAAGTATATGAATGTAAAATATAACCATATGAATCTATAAACCATTGCATGAGAAATTAAACTAAGTTGCCTTTGTCAAAGGAAGTGAATAAAAATCCAAGGTTAAGAATGTTTTCTTGGTATATGCTCTGCATCAAGGATCCTTATATAAACAAATCAAGGTTTCATTTAAATATCATATGGCATCAATCTATAACTTATTTTTGATACATATATACACAATTTCACATTAAGAAAATCTACCCTATTCCTCCCAATTTCCATACCTATCACTAAGAGTAGTCATAATCCAAGTTTAAAACACTTAAAATCTAGGTCCAAGAAAGTTTTCTCAAGTACAAAAGCCAATCCTTAGGTACATACACATAGATAAGGAGTATAATTGCATAATCACATTAGGTTTGAGAACTACATAATGCTTGATTTACCTCCTTAGATTATTATATATGTAGGTAGTATCCCATCATCAAATGGGGGTGATTGGGGTAACTTAGCCCATTTCACTTCCCCCATTATTACAGGTTTCTATCCCTCACAAACATATCTAGTGTTGCAAGGCAAATGGGGTTGATTGATGGATATACATGCATCATCAAGGTTTAGGATAAAAAAATTGAGTAAGAAAAGATAGTCATAGGTGACCCTATAGTAATTGTGTTACACTTTTACATATGTCAATATTGACTGACAAGTTAATATTGACTAGTGATACTAATCCAATCCTTTGAAACCTAACCTAACATATTTATTATATAAGTTCCTAAACTGAGTGAACCATAGGCATTTTTATCCCTGATTTATACTTTTAGAATATAGTCATAGTCAGACAGTTAACCTAAAAAACTAAGTATCATGATCTCGCTAGTACCTTCCATATCAAAAGAGTTAATAATCAATATTTTACATTCAAATATATGATCGAATTCTATATTTATTGATATAAATTTTATTTAAAAATTCTACAGTAATTATGTTAATCTCACCCATTAATCCAAATTAGGGTAAAACATATTGGTGAACCCATACACATATTAAACAAGGCAAAACCCTAGGTTTTTACTTAGGTTTTACCTTTCTAAGGTTTCATCTTTAGGGTTTATAATTTTTCCCTAATAATACACACTAATCATGACCATATTGAATGATCATATTTAGTTAACACAATTATTGAAATGTCTCTTTTCATATTATTTTACATGGATAGTATATCTTCTTTGGATCAATTATATAGATAAATGGATAATTAAAATCAATTCCAAATTTACTAATAAGGCTGATCTTACTAATGAACGATCCCAAACCTCCCTCCTACCCTATTTTTGTAATATTAAATCTAAGATACCTATTATTAGCACTATATGGAAAAAAATGCATGACTCATCTCATTCCTCCCCCTAAATTTAAATTTTTTAACAATTACCATTTCACTTATAATATTGGCCCTTAACTTATATTGTATCTTTTTTTCCATGTTGTTATAAAATGAATGGGTAAGGTAACTGTTGGCCATTTTTTGGCCTACGTACAGAGCTTTCAAAGACTAAGCAATGTTCCTGATTAAGAGGACCCAATGATAAAAAAGGAAGATAATTTTACTTGCAAACCTTTTGAAACACTTTAAGTCCACTTAAATTGTAATTTGTCATCTTCTAAGGATAAATCCAGAAGTTAGAAATCCCCCATGAGGTGTTAAGAGTGCTTGGAATAGATATGGAAGTACATGGAGTTCATTCAGTTCTTCATTGAGTCCATCTTGACATTTGAGTCTAGTGGCATAAAGTCTAAATAGGAAATTTGTAGAGTCCATATCTCACATGTGTAGATGAATGAGATAAAATTGGTCATATGGGTTTCTTTATTTTTATGCCAAGATCTTATGTGCCAAATCTTAAGTTCTTCACCAAATCACATCGAAAGATATTGAGGTCCAAAGTTGCCTCAGATATTTTTTGCATGTTTTCCACACTTATCCATCTTCAAGAGAGTTCTAAAAGAATTGAATGAGCATCTTCACAAAGCTATATCTCATACATACAATAGTTATAAAAGAAAATGATCACATAGGTTCACTCATTTTAGTCCCAAGTTTCTACGTTCTAAGTTCTAGGTCCTTTTCAAAAGCATAAAAGAAGATACACATATGTAAAGTTGGGCTCCCAAGAATTTTTGCTAGATTTTCCATACCTAGCCAAATAAGATAGAACATCACCAAGATGTCATGTGAATTAGATATGGACCAGTCAACTTGAAAAATTTATATATTCACTTAGAAGGATTTTGAGATGAGCAAGTCAATTGGGTTTGTTCCTTTTGACCTCAAGAGCATCTCCAATAAATTTGGAGCCTCCATGATTCTTGTGTTTCAATATATAAATTGTCAAATTTGATCAAATAATGAATGATAATCGCACGAGATTCAAAATAAAGACACTACAAAAACCCATATGAGCTTAAATTTGATGGTCTATAGAATGTCAAATACATCTATGTGGATGTAAAATAACATTAGCACAAACATCAATTTTATTCAAGGCAAATAACCATTTGGGTTTAAAAGGTCCTTAAAAAGCTTCAAGTTGGTCAAGATCTAATAGTCCATGGGAGCCCTCATACTAACATATAAGATATAATGATTTGCATTGGAGTCAAGCAAGTCAAAAGGTCCCCAAGTTAAAGCCTTTAAATATCTACAAGTTGGACATAATCTGATGGTACAAGACAATCAAGCCAAGATCCAATGGTACATGTTCACTAACAAAAGGATGGGTCCAAGTTAAATCAAAGGCTCACATTCAATCATACCAATGATCTGATAGAGTACAAGAACTGACAAGAAAGTGGGACTAGGGAGATCTATGGTGCATGTTTAATCACTCATCAAAATTGGATGGCAAACATGAATCAAACTAGTTAGTAAATCCAAAGAGATAATGAGTCAAGGACAAGTGGCACAACATCTTCAGTTAGTAGAAAATCAATGGCTAATGGGAATCCATGCATAGATAGATCAATAGAGTGAGGCAGAGTCAATAAGTCAACACATTTATGGATCTAATGAACATAAAGATAGTTGAGCATGATGTAGATAGTTTGAGTTGATAATTGACAACTAATAAGCAAGATAAATCTTAGGACATTTTTGATGAAAGTTGAAGAAGTTTAAATAGACCTAAGCAAAACAAATGTCAAAGAGCCAAGCTCTTAGTTGAATCAGAGTTGAACTAGGGCCATAGTTCAGAGAATAAACATTATCATTAATGATCTATATAATATAACTTTTGGGTCTAATATAAAAAGCAAAGATAAACTAGTGACCATGAATCAAAGTCAGGCAGTTTGTAGACTTTCATAGATATTGTGACTATGTGAAAACCAATGGTCTAAGATTGGTTTTCACATATAGTAGACCTGTGTCTCACCTATCATCATTGATTGTTTTTAATAATGCAAGTATAGTTGGCCACCTAATACAGATGTGGCTTTTTTCATCCAATTCCAAGACATGATCCTCATCAATAGATCAATTAGAAGTAGCATGGAGTCCTAAGATAATGATTAGGTGGATGAATAAGGATAGTGAGAATTCAATTATTTTATAAGGCCTTTGAAATAGTGCCTTATTGATAAGATCCTAACTCAAATACATCCTCAAATTGGTGTTAATATATCATAAGCAGTTGGTCCTTTTCTAATGCATAGTTTTCTCTCTCTCCTTATTTTTATATAAATGTAGGCTTCTAAGCCTTAAAATTGATCCTCTATCTCTCTTTTTGGTATGACCAAACTCTACCAAAATTTGTACTATAACTCTTTTTGATGTAATAAAGATTGAATTCCATCATTTTATAAGCTAGATTGAAGTGTGTTCTATGAATTCATGCACAATTGTTAAGTGAATATATATTCCTCATTATGTCTGAGTTTTTCTCACCTTTAGGAAGGGCTTATTAGTCTCATAGGTGATTATAAATTCAATCTATAGTTTATTGTCTAGTTTGAAAGTGGATATTTTCCCTCTTGCTAATATAGTAACTGATTAATGCCTTGTTCTAAAATATTTGTGTGAGATTGATGTTATTTAGTCTAAAAAGTGTCTCATAGTGTGTTTTGTGTGAGTTAAAGTGATCAAATCATTGGTGCATCACCACTTTTTTACATGATTTTATAAGTTTTGTCAATTCTTTATCCCTTTTCCAAGTAGGTACTAGTTTAGGTTTAGTGTAGGTGATAGATCCATAAGGAAGATGACCTTCTCTAGAGGTCTGATCCACTTTTAGGATACCCATAGCCTAGGGTTAGTCCCATGTTGGACTAGATTTGAGCAGAGGACCTAAAAAATCCCCTTCTTAGCTAGGGTGAAAATCTAGAACCCCAACAATTTTGGCATGCTTGGTGGGACTCATTAGAGTTTGTCTTGGTGAAATATATTATAGTATTGTTCTTCATAAAGAATTTGGTGATTCCAAACTCAAGTAATTGCTTCTAAAGTCCAAGTAGTTTCCAAGTAAGTTCATTTTCATTGCACTATCCTAATGTTATTTTCATGGCTAGGTATGAAGGAAATCCCTATGCTATACCTCCTTATCAACCCTAGGATGGATCATACCAGCCTTGTTATGATCCTTATAAGCCTTGTTATGATCCAAATCAGCCTTACCAAGATTTTTATCAGAGCTATGATGAGCCTTATCAAGTTTCCCATGATATTTATTACCAAGAGCATGACTCTTACCTTCCTTATGAACATATCAATTTCAAGACTAGATTTCAGCTTTCCCATATGGTTATGATGTGGTACATGAGCAGACTTGTCTCCAAGAGAGAATGGATGAAATAGAGATTAAATTTCCATCATATGTCAGAAAAGTATGTTTAGATTCCTAGTATGAAGAAGTGAATGAGCTGTTTCAAAATGTGTCTAATGATCTAGAGGAGAGGTTTCAGTTTTATAGCTTTGTATTAGAAAAAGTAGAGGCTTATGAGAGGCAAAAAATTTATTTGGATCAGTTATCTCAAGAACCCTCTTGTATTCCTTACCAACCTTCTTATGTTCCTTATTACCATAAATTTATTGACCATGTTTAGTGTGAGCCAATGGAGATTCCTAGTTGGAGACAAAAGCCTATTCAAGAGGCTAAACCTACTTATAGTTCCATTTATTCACCACTTACCCCTTAAGATCAATTTTTCCATGAGGACAAAAATGTTTTAGATCTTGATGAATTAATGGTCAAGTGAAAGGAGTAGAATATATAAGTTCTCAAAAATTTCTCATTCCCTCCTCTTCAAGATCCCTTATATGATTCCATTACCTTAAAGATCCCAAAATCTGATCCTGGTTGACCTCCCATGATTCATACTTACTCTCAATCAAAATAATTTCATCACCCTCCCACCATCTCCCTTCTTTAAGAGGAGCCTATTCTATGGGAAATAGAGAAAGAGGTTGTAAATAAAAATCAAGTTCTTGAAGAATGTGAATAAGATGCTTCAAGTGTGTATGATGAATATTTATTCATTAATACTCCACTTGAAGTCCAAGTTGAAATTGAGATTTTAGATGATATTGAAGAAGTTATTTCAAGTATGCAAAACAAGAATGGTCTTGATTTGGAATAAATCCATGAGAAATTGGTACAGGTTGATGTCACAAATGATGTTGAGATCTCTCCACTAGAGGAAGATCAAGATAAATTTCAAAATGATCTTATTTATGTTGATCAAAGTGAAGAACAAAAAGATGATTGGTAGTTATATTTTGAATCTCTATAATAGATTGAAGAACTTTGTAAAGATGTGTTTTCCATTGGAGAGCATGATATTGGAAAGTTTGATCAAGAATCACCTATTCAAGATCATGATGCAACTTAGTTTGACTATTTAGAGCTCCTTGAATAGTTGGATGAGCTTGTATTAGTTGATAAGAAGGATAAGGTCACTAAAGGATCATGCATAGATGAGATGTCAATTGACAAGGTTGTAATTGACAAGTAACATAAATAAAATCTAGAAGTGCAAGATGATTTTTTTTTGGTGATTGGTTTGCTATCAATGGATCATTTTAGGATATGTTATGATAAATAATAGGTAAAAAGAGTACCTTTACAAAGGTCATGTTTAATAAACCCCCTACTTTGCAACTTGTACCATCTTTTGTAATGAGCAAATTCATGAATTTCCCTTTTTGATCCTAGTGGATCATGTTTTGTCATGGTTAATTTGATTGGTTTCTTTATATTTTATCCTAGATAAGTGATTTATTTGCACATTTACTTTGTTAGGATAGTTTCCCTACTTTTTTTTATTTTTTTCCCTATTTTAGTGGAGTCCATTTTCTTTGCCAATCAAGAAGTTCTTTGTAGTCATGGAACAAATGTGTTATCTATTATAAGTCAAAGTTCATGTACATAATTTGAATTTGAGCATAACAAGCAGGCTACCTAGCCAAGTCATCAAAGATGTTGGCCATTTTTTGGCCTACATACAAAGATTTCAAAGATTGAGAAATGTTCTTGACTGAGATAAGGACCCAATGATTAAAGATGAAGATCATTTTGCTTGCAAACCTTTTGAAACACTTTAATTCCACTTAAAGTGTAATTTGTCATCTTGTAAGGATAAGTCCAAAAGTTTTAAATCCCCCATGAGGTGTTAAGAGTTCTTGGAATAGATATGGAAGGACATGGAGTTCATCTGATTCTTCATTGAGTCCACCTTGACATTTGAGTCAAGTGGTAGAAAGTCTAAATATGCAATTTGCAGAGGCCATATCTCACACATGTAGATGAATTAGAGAAAATTGGTCATATGGAATTCTTCTCTTTTATGCCAAGATCTTATGCACCAAATATCAATTCCTCCACTAAAGCACATCAAAATATATTGAGGTCCAAAGTTGCCTCCTCAATCATTTTTTTCATGTTTTCCACACTTAGCCATCTTCAAGAGAGTTCCAACAGAGCACAATGAACATCTTCACAAAGCTATATCACATACATACAATAGTTTCATGAGAAAATGATCACATGGGTTGGATCATTTTAGTCCCAAGTTTCTACATGCCAAGTTCCAAGTCCTTCGTTGTAGCACAAAAGAAGATACACACATGCAAATTTGGGCTCCCAAACATTTTTGCTATATTTTACATACTTATCCAAAAAATATAGAATGTCACCAAGATGTCATGAGAACCAGATATGGACCAGTTAATTTGAACATTTTGTATCTTCACTCAGAAGGATTTTGATACTAATGGGTCAATTGGGTTTATTCTTTTTGACCTTAAGAGCATCTTTAACAAATTTGGCCCCTCCATGATTCCTATATTTCAAGATATAAATTTTCAAAGTTGATCAAATAATGGATTATAGTCATACAAGATTCAAAATAAAGACACTACATAAATCCATATGAGCTTAAATTTGATAGTCTATAGAACATCAAATACATCCATGTGGACATCAAATGACATTATCATGAATGCCAATTTTAATCAAGGCAAGTAACTGTTTGGGTTCAAAAGGTCCTTAAAAGGCTTGAAGTTGGTCGAGATCTAATAGTACATGAGAGCCCTCATACTGACACATAAGATCTAATGATCTATGCTAGAGTCAACCAAGTCAAAAGATCCCCAAGTTAAAGCCTTTAAAGATCTACAAGCTAGACATAATTTGATGGTGTGGGATTATCAATCCAAGATATAAAGGTACACATTCACTAACAAAAGGATGGGTCTGAGATAAATAAAGGGCTCATGTTAAATCATACCAATGATCCAATAGAGTGCAATAAATGACAAGAAAGTGGGAACATAGAGATATATGGTGCACATTTTATCACTCATCAAGATTAGGATAGTGAGTGTGAGTCAAACTGCTCAACAAATCAAAAGAGCTAATAAGTCAAGTACAAGTGGTAAAAACACATTTAGTTGGTGGAAACGTAATGGCTCATAGGCATCTATGCATAGATAGATCAAAATAGCAAGGTAGAGTTAATAAGTCAACATATATTTAGAGCCAATGAACATAAAAATATTTGAGCATGATGTAGATAGTCTGAGTTGACAATAGATAACCAATAACTAAGAGCAATCTTGGGAAATTTTTGATAAAAGTCAAAGAATTTTAAATGGACCTAGGCAAAGAAAATGTCAAAGAGCCAAGATTAGAGTTGAACTAGGGTCATAGTTTAGAGACAAAGAATTGTCATTAATGCTCCATATAATATATCATTTGGGTCCAATACAAAAGGCAAAGATAAACTAGTGACCATGAAGAAACGTTAGGAAAATTACATACTTTCATAGATATTATGACTATGTGAAAACCAATGGTCTAGGATTGGTTTTCACATATAGTAGACCTATGTCTCACCTATCATCATTGATCATTTTTGATAATGCAAGTATAGTTGGCCACCTAATGTAGATGTGGCATTTTTCATCCAGTTCCAAGATATGATACTCATTAATAGATCAAGTGGAAGTACCATGGAGTCATGAGATAATGACCAGGTGGATGAATAAGGATAATGAGCATTCAATTATTTTGCAAGGCCTTTGAAATCATGCCTTCTTAATAAGATCTTAACTAATTCTCATCCTTGAATTAGTGTTAATCCATCATAAGCAATTGGTCCTTTTCTAATACATAATTTTCTCTCTCTCCTTTTTTTATAAATGCAGGTATCTAAGCCTTAAAATTGATCCTCTATCTCTCTTTTTGGTATGACCAAACTCTGCCAAAATTTTTACTACAACACCTTTTAATGCAATAAAGATTGAATTCCATCATTGTATAAGCTAGATTGAAGTGTGTTCTATGAATTCGTGCAATATTGTTAAGTGAATATATGTTCCTCACTTATGTCTGAGTTTTTCTCACCTTTAGGAAGGGATTAATAGTCTCATAGGTCATTATAAGTGCAATCTACAGTTTATTATCTAGTATGAAAGTGGATATTTGACCTCTCTTGCTAATTTGGTAACTGATTAATGCCTTGTTTTTAAATATTTATGTGAAATTGATGTTCTTTAGTCTAAAAATTATCTCATAGTGTGTTTTGTGTGAGTTGGAGTGGTCAAATCATTGGTGCATCACCACTTTTTTACATGATTTTATAAGTTTTGTCAATTCTCTATCCCTTTTCCACGTAGATGCTAGTTTAGGTTTAGTGTAGGTGATAGATACATAAATAAAAAAAACCTTCTCTAGAGGTCTAATCCACTTTTAGGATACCCACAACCGAGGTTTAGTCCCATATTGGAATAGATTTGAGCAGAGGACATGAATAATCCTCTTCTTAGCTAGGGTGTAAATCTAGAACCCCAATAGTAACCAATCCAGTAATACGAACCAAATGACATTATCATATCCCTCTTTAACCCCCACCATATCCCACAAAAAAATATAATCAACCAAAGGGGTATGACATCATGGATCAACTCAAAAACACCCATTCTTAAATCTCTCTTTTAGAAGTACTTCATACAATTCATATTTACAAAGATATATGCAACATTATGTGATATAATTTTAAAAAATGAATTAGAAATACCTTACATGGATTATATTATCAATAATATAAGATGGATGGAAGAAACATCTCATTTGAAAAATATAATTTTCCTCCTAAGCACATTATAGACCAACATCTACCACAATATACTAAATTTAAACTATAAAATAATATTTTCAAGAGAGTTTTGGTGGATAATAGATTAGGGTTAAACATTTGTAACATTTCATTTTTTTTAAACACTTGGTTTTAAGGTATAATATATTAGTTATTCAAATATTAATATTCAATTATTTGAAAATATTCCAAGAAAAGTATTAAGGTAGACTACACTACATATCACCTAAGGCCCTTGAATAATAGCTACAGTTTGTTAGGTCATGCCTGATGACATAAATTATAATATTATATTAGGGAGATCATGGATCAATTATATTAATACAATTCCTTATAACTTACATTCATTACTAAATTTTAGTCATCAAGGATACATATATGTATGTCCTTCACATCAAGAGCAATTCAAGCATTATGTATTAACCTAACCTAAGGATAATTATGTTCCTCACATGAAACCATATTTTCAAGAATTAAAACACACTAAAACAACAATTTATTATCATATGTCAATTTCATCATCATTGACAAACCATAATTAATACTTTTTGGGTTTAAATATTATAAAAAAATGGGATATACGGGACAAGGATTAGGGAACATGCACAAGAAATTGTTAGCCCCATCCAAGCATCTAATAAAAAGGATGAAAATGTATCAAATACATAGTATAATATATATAAAAAGAATTAAACACCTTAAATGACTACTATTTATACACATTCAAAGTAGAGCTTGAACTAAATTGGGAAGTTCATAACATATCTACATTGCGGTTGGTGTACTCTAAGTTGATTGGTAATATTATTTCCCTAGATATTTGGAAATTAGATGAATTTTAAAAAAATTATTAATCCCTGTTATAATACCTTGGGTCATATGAGGAACTCCATTCCTTATATAAAAAGAATAGGTTTCCTCGCTCAAATTTTGGCTAGACATACTTTGGAGAAAGAAAAGACACTAAAGTTCACATCCAAACATATAGTCGAGATATTATTCCTATAATGCCATATATGGAAGATAAATCAAATCTAATTAATGAAGAGAGAGTATAATATCATCATAAAATAAATAAATAAATATACTACATATGTATTATTAATAGCTATGTTATAAAAGGATGAAGGAAAGGCACTCTAAAATTTTTCACATTACTACACATAAATATTTGCATGGGCTTACTTAGATATGATAGGAATTTATCCCAAAATAACATTAAATAATATTTTAATTTATCTAGATGTAAATACCTTATAATAAAAAATTTGTAAAATGCATCCAAAACTCTTAGTAGTGGTAAAAGAAGAGATACATAAATTACTAGATACAAATTTTATTCAATCCATTAATTACCCTAGGTGGGTTTCTAATATTATCCCTATTATGATAACCAATGGAATATTTAGTATCGTATAAATTATCAAGACTTAAATAAATCTTTTCCTAACTAAAAATTTTGATTTCCAAACATTAACATGATTATTTATTCTAAAACTAGTTATGAGATGTTATCATTCACGGATCGGTTATCAGGATATATCCAAATCAAAATAAATCCACAAGATCAAGAAAAAACGTCATTTATTACACCTTAGGGAAATTTGTTTTATGTATTCATACCATTTGGGTTAAAAAACTATAGGGGTACTTATATGTAGGACATGAACCATGCTTTTCATGATTATATACATAAAATGGTGGAGTATGTGGGTGATTTACTTGTGAAATCAAAATAGTGACAGGATCATGCTTTATATTTGAAAAAAATTGAATGATTATAGTAATAAAATGTGCACCTAAAACCACATAAATGTGTATTTATGGTATCTTAAATAAAATTACTGGGATACATAATATATCAATGAGGCATTAAGATAGATCCCCAAAATTTCAAAGCCATTTTAGACATGTCTCCACCAAAAGGTTTATCACAATTATGATCATTACAAGGAAAAATTTGGTCAATAAGATGCTTTATGGCCTATTTGGCACATATGATACAACCCTTCACATGATTACTCAAGAAAAATACAAAATTTGATTAGGATGAAAAATGTCAAAAAATATTTGATGCAATAAAATAATATTTACTTAATCCACTTATTCCCATGCCCTCTAACACTAGATAATTCTTTACTATTATACATATCAAATACAAATAATGCTTAATATATTTATTGGCATAATATAATGATGATCACAAAGAAAGAGTAGTATATTATATTAGTCAAACACTTGATTATGATTAAAATTACACTACTATGGAAAAGCTATGTTTATCCCTTGTTTTAATTTCATAGAAATTATGACACCATATGCTTAACAATGAAACACAATTTATATAAAAATTAGATCTACTCAAATTACTTGTGTAAAAAGCATAATTATTTGGATGCACAGCTAAATTGGTAATGTTATTCATGGAGTTTGATTAAAATTTATGTCCCAAAACTCAATAAATGGACAAGTTATTGAAAATCAACTAGTTGTAGCTCTAATACTAGATACATTTCTAGTTATTGATGATTTTAAACATGAATTTGCTTCATATAATATAAATGATTACATATGGACCATTTAATTTGATGAATCCAAATGCTACATGGGAATTAGCATTGATATAGTCTTCATTAAAATTCAAGGGAAACCTATGTCATATTCCTATCATTTGTTTTTTTCATGTACAAATAACATAAAATAATATGAGGCATTGATACTTAAATTATTTACAAGACACATGTTATAGATAAATTATGTTTCAGACATCTGTCAAATAAAGTAATAAAAATTAATTCCATAAAAAGAAATGGTACAGAGATTACAAACACAGTTTGATTATTTTTCAATACAAAATATACCGCAAAATGATAACCATCATGTTGATGCCATGGATAGTGAAAATTATTTGATTCCCATTAAAATTAATGATGATCATACAATATTTATTATTTGATAGTTACAACATCTACCATTTCTTCAACAAATGTAGAGGCTTTTGAGGTCCCAACAATTAGTCGTAGTGCACTAAATTTAGAATGGTACAATGATATATATAATTTTTTATTAAAAAAAATTCTTAAAAAAATGCTACACACAATGACAAACATAAATTAAAAATAGAAGCAATGTGTTATGTGTTAATTGGAGTATATTTATTCAAAATATATTTGCATGGACAATTACTTTGGTGCATTAACCGTGATGAAGCTAAAATTGTTTTACTTCACGTCTGTGATAATTAATGAGAGGGACATTTTAGAAGAAAATAAATGTATTGTAAACTCTTAAGTTAAGGTTACTATTTCACTACAATGGATAAATAATTCCAAGAACATGTTAAGTTATGTCAATAATGTCAAATGCATAATAGCATAAATCATGCTCCTTTACTAGAATAAAAACCTATTATTTCACCATGGCCATTTTCCATTTGGGGCTTTGATTTGATCATAAAGATAAATATATAAGAATCATAAGGCCAAAAATTCATACTTGCATATACAAAATACTTCACAAAATGGGTAGAATTTGTACCATTATCTTAAATCACAAGGGAAGACATATTTAAAATTAATGGCAAACATCATATCATGTTTTGGACTACCTTTATCTCTTGTCATAAATAATGAGTCTTCATTCAAGAATAAAAAAAATTAAAATATTTTGTGCCAAATATAAAATTAATAACACATTTTATACACCATATTATCCATAGCATAATGGATAAGCAAAGGTGACAAATAAAACACTTGTGAAGATATTGAATAAAATAGACACCAAAAATGGCATGAATTAACATAACTAGATCATTTGTGCACTATGCGACTATTAAAAAAGTGTCTTCAAACCAACTAAGGCTACACCTTATTCTCTGGTCTATGGAACAAAAGAAATATTACCTTTAGAATTATATATACCTTCCTTGTGTGTTTATTTGAAAGACATAGTCAAATAAAATGAACATCAATAAAAGTAATTGCATGAATTAGAAACACTAGATGGGATATGCATACAAGACATTGAAAATATTAAAGTTTATTAGGATTGTATCAAGATATCATATGCTAAGAAAGTTTGTAACCAAAAATTTCAAATTGGATATTTATTACTAAAGGAAAATCAAAAGAATACCAATGTTCATAAAAAGAATAAAGACAAATTTAAGTCAAATTGGTTAGGCCCATTCATGATTACAGAGAAGATAAGTACATGAGCCTATCAGTTCACTATACTATAAGGTAATCCTATGATGAAACCTATGAAAATCATGCATTTGTGTTGATATTATACATGATTCCAAATTCCAAATGTTTTAAAAATATAAAAAAATCAAATAATGCAAAAAACATTCAAATATTCAAAAAATACAATATCAAGACCTAAGCATGATATGATTTCTAGTTTCCTCTATTTAAATATGTTATGTATCACATATTTGGTATATGATATATTATTTACAGACACACATACATTTCATGGTATCTATGTGTTATGCAATATATACAAGTTACACATGGACATACAAATGTTGGTTTTCCCTCTACTTAGTGACCATACCAGGGGCATTTTATTCCATAAGTTTCATTATTATAGGTTATATATTTCTATGACCTTTATGCCATGTTGAGCCACCTATATTTATTACATATGCCTTGTGAGTTACTCATGTCTTACAATATGTCATTTTAATAATTGTTGGCATTAATATGATTTGGCATTGATACATATGGATGGTGTGGACTAGTCCCTTGTTATTTGATCTATTGATGTTATTTTTATTTTACATGATATATTAATTTGCATGTGACTATTATGTGTAGCCTTTAGGCTTGCTTGATGTAACACCAATTGGTGTCCCTTATTTTTGACATTTTCATGTTATCCTATGTGTGGTCTTTCACCTCAATTGATGTGACATCTTATGTCCCTTATATGTGGCCTTTTGACCTATAAGTGAAAAATATCACGTGTGTTTGTTGAGATTACTAACATTGAGGGGTTCCATGATCCATATCATTCATTGTTACTATGTAGTTTATTTATGTTACTATGTAGTTTATTTAGAGATATGTATATTTCATCCTTCATTGATATACCCATCTCGACATGACACATATATTTATTGATACATATTTTATTATAATAACATCCTCTCCACATGGTAAAATGATATTACAGATGTTATATTTATACATGACATGATACAATTTGTTATTCTTTTGAGATGAGTGGCTTACAAGATACATCCCTCATCTCAAAATGGGGGCATTATAGTGGACTTGTCTTAGAGATATAAGCCTCCATGAGTAAAAAATTAGAGTAGAGCACATGTTAGACCTTATAGTAGGATTTTAGAGATTCAAATGGTTCATATATCAAATTATTTTAGATACATGATAGACCTTATCACATTGATATAGAATACAAGGGTATATGCATGAGTATATGCACAATAGTTTACAAGATCAAAATTTTATATTTTCACATTCACATACAATTTAGATACAAGTTCTCAAATTTAACATATAGATACATGACATCTTATATTAGTTAGTACATATTTAGGGGGCATGATACTGATTCATACACATTTAAATGACAACATAATTATAGTTTAATGGTAATGATTGTCATTACATTTAACACTTATTATATATGTGATCATGATGGAGGAATGGACATGGTTCATTATCTTTTGATTATGCATTATATTCTGCATTGAGTGAAACTACATGGTCACACCTAAATACATGATGGGGGATTGAACATGGTTCATTCCCTTGTGATGATGCATTGTTGTTTTTACATGGATCAAACTTGATTAAATTGGATAAAAACCTTACATTTGAATTTATCAGCCATCTGCAGTGTTTGATTCATTTTTTAAGTGAATCTTGCCTTATTGGTTCTCTCATTTACATGCATAGTGATTTATTTTTGAGTTGAACCTAAACACATGGCTTTTTATCTTTTTAATACACAGTTATTTGGTTATTACATTGTTTACTTTTCCCCACATTCATGAGGGTTTTGGTATGTTTTCTACCCAACTCAAGATCCTATATAGTTACACAAGTTTGGGGCATGATCACCTAAAATATCTAATGTTTAAATAAGGAAGCATAATCTCCAATAAGTTACAAGGGAAACATGGATTTCACTAACACCAAAGTGTAATCTAACCCTTGATGTTTCAATTTTCAAACTCAAATTCATATTTTACATGTAGACATTGATAACTACAGTCTCATTGCAAGTTACATGGAGAGAAGTTGTACATTTTTAGAATGTCTCCCAAAAGGTAAAGTATGTTATACAAACTCATGTATATTTTATCCTTTTACTCTAACAATTCCATTACTATAATAAAATTGGGGTATTTGTAGATACTAAAATGTAGTATCCAATACTTAACATTGAAAACCTTGATAGACATTTGCCGTGCATAACTTAAGTACCCAAACAAGGTCCTAATTATCCATCCTCTCACACTTGCAAACTATCTTACATGTCAACCCTTCCATTTTATTATTATAGATAGATAATAACATCACTATATATTTCAAACCTACTAAATATACTACATAAGCATCTCTAGACTCTTAGATAAATACACTTGTAAACATGTTAGTTATAATGGTTACTACCATTATCACTATTTGATAATGACCTAAACTAGTTAAAACCAACCCCCTCCTAGCAAAAACTATTTTATAAAAAACAAACCCATCCTTAGGGTTAGCCTATAACCCTAACATGCTAGTGGTGTAAGGAATTATTTAAAGTTATCCCTATATAAACATATCAAGGTCTTATTCAAAGATCATATAGCATCCATATGTAATTTATATGTGATACATTTATATACCATTTCACACTGATAAATGTTTTCCCATTCCTCCTAATTTTCAAACCTATCACTATAAGGAGTCACTAACCAATTATGAATAACTCAAAAATCAAGTTAAATCAAGCATTGTCAATTACCAAATCCAATCATTAGTTTCTTACACATAACAAAGGAGCATAGTTACACGATCATTAGGTTGGATAATTATATGTGGATTAATTTACCTCCTTGGAATATTGGATATATAGGTAGGATCCAATCATCAAATGGGGTTTATTTGGGTCTTCTCAATACATTTCACTTCCCCCATTTTTTAAGTTTCTATTACCGACAAGCATATCTAGGGTTTCAAGATAAATGAAGTTGATTTATGGATTTATACATGTCATGAGGGTTCAATATATCAAACACATAATAATAAAATACAATCACATGTGACTATATATTCATTGTGTTGTTATTTTGGGTAAGTTAGTGCCAACAAACATGTCAATATAGACTAGTGATACTAACCCAATCCTATGGATTAAACCCAGTGCAGGCAGTAAATTAGTTTTGAACTACATGAACAATAAGAATGTTTATCCATGATTTCCACTTTCACTATAAAATCATAGTTATACACTCAACCAAAAAATATATATCATGATATCTTTAGTACTTTCCACATTTAGCATATGCCCTTATTTAATCAGAAGATTCAATGATCAATCTTTTACATTTGGATGTATGCTTGAATGTCATATTTATTAATGTGAATTTTATTTCAAGGTTATATTTTAATTATAATAATATCACTTTTGAATATAAATTAAGGAAAAATACATATAATGAGTATGCCCTCAACTTTTAAATTTGATGATGGTTGTTGATCAAATCATAAATAATTATGAATCGTTGAAATCTTCTATTGTTCATTATTCATTAATCTTTTCAAACATGCTTTCTTAACATTGGATCAATGATGGAAGTTCAAGGATAAAATGATTTATTTAGAGGATTGGTATTCCATTAGTGGGGCATGTAAATCACTCTTTGATTACCATATTTCACTTATGTTAAATACCTATCATGAGATCTAAATTTTAAGGTTGACACTCCATCAATAATTTTTTTGAAACACACACACACACACACAAAATCCTTTATATTTTTTTGATGGTCTACCTAAAAATTTACCTTGCATCTAATACAGTCTCCTAAAAAAATGATTGTATTTTAGGGAGGGGGAAACATAAATATAGCCATATGGAAATAAAATTTAAGCCCTACTCCTAATGATATCCAATTCAATGATGGGTATTTATTGATTGACAAAGATTGAAATCATTATAAATTGTATTTTATTTGACATTTCACCATTCCATGAGTGGGGCCTACACCTCTAACACCAAATCATTGAATACATTAGAAATGGAAAATGTTTATTTCTATTATACCTTTCTTTACTCCATTAATGGTTCCCACTCAATGAAATCTAAATAAATGATATCCTTTTATATTTAATCAAAAAAATGATGACCATCAAATTATTCCAACATGGACCAACAAAGAATGATATTTGTGTACCCATAAGGAAGTGCCACATGGTGGTTAGATTTTGATTCACTAATACAAAAATGAATTTGGATGCATTTTATAATCATAAGTTCATTTTTTATGTGTTATCATTGGCTAAACAATCTCTGAATCAATGAAAATTGTTGATATTTCATAAATAATATGATAAATAATAATATGGCATGCTTCAAAGGTGGGTATTATGGGTAATGAAGAGGAGTCAGGTGTTTATGGCTCTCTACTTAAGAATCTATAATAGTAGGTTTTTATGATTATGCCTTGTATTCTCTCTTCTTTTAAAAAATGCTTCAGTGTAAAACTCAAGGTTGATTTTGGTACCTCAGTGAATGGTAGAGTACATAAATCTGAAACAGATCAGTTTAGATTGGAAGTGGAAGAAATGTTTAAGGATAGATCTTTGAGACCAAATTAGGAGATCCTCTCCAAGAGAAGGTTGAATATTTCCTTGTTATTTTCTCTTATGGGGATACTGGCCTCCTTCTAAGGACCTTTTTAGGGATGAATCCTAGTTGATGTCCTTAATATGAAAATTTCCATTTTTATATTATGTTGTAGATTCTTTGATGGAATCTTGTTCTTAGTTCTTTTTCTTTGTTGTTTCTTTTTTGTACCCTTTTCCTTTTGGGTTTTTTATTTTTTTATTTTTATACTAATTTTGGTTATTGGTGGAATTTTTTTGGGGTGATATAAGGCTCCTGTTTGTGTCCCAAAATGGTTAGTTAGCTCTAGTAAAAATCTAACCTTCTCCTGGTTCATAACTCTGGCTCAAAATCATTTACCAATAATAAAAATAATAATATGGCATGCTTCATTAGATAATTAAAAATACATTTTTATTACATTAATTAAAATAAAATGTGAAATGACGAATATATTATCATTAAAATCAATATTATGGCATGAAATAATATTTTTAAATCTTGAATTAATCACTAATAGTCATACTCTTGTAGTTAAAAGCACTATTCCCAAGTAAACTTGACCTTAAAAAACACATATATAACTTTAGATGTATTTTTTCTCATATAATATGTTATTAAATATATAATTCAACCTTATTGAGACTAATGTCATTCTTATTTAACTAAGGGATGGTTTCTCAATGAATAAATTTGCACACAATTCCTTACAACTTTGATTACAGGTATAAAAAGTTAAGTACTCATCTCCCCACACTAGAGAAGGATATTTTTTCAATTGAGGATTCTTTAAGAAATTTAAGATGGATAAGAAAAAAAAATTACAATTTTTTAACACCTAAGAAATGTTGCTTACAAGTCAAGGTCATCCTAATAAGGCCCTTGCTAAAAATATGAACCCTTGGGATTTCTTCTTTGACAGCAAGGCAAATGAAAGAGACCTTATTCTAAGATATCATGCCCAAGATTTTTTACATAATACATGAAACCATAGTAGGTTTAGGATGGAATTGAATAACATATGCTAGTATGAATTCATAATATTAGTTTTCTCAATTTATTTTGAGACTTATAAGATCATTACTTGGACTATGAAATTTTATTGTATTGAGGAGAAAGTAGCAAAAAAACATAAAATAAAAAACATATTGGAAATCAACCTAGAGCCTATTATTAAGGTATTCAACCTCCATTTTAAATATTTTAATTAGTTAAACAAAAAGGTATGTGGAATGAGATATGATAACTTGACCATGGTATTATTATGAGCATGGATCTAAAAAGACATATTGATGATCCTTGTAGTAATCCCTTTAAGGAGAGAATTAATTGATGATGATATCAAATAGACATTTGACATTACCATATGTTTAGACTATTTGAGATGTTCTATGTTAATCTCATGTCAATTACTGGGGAAAGATAATGATAAATATGTGGAAATGCATTGTTGTGTTGTCCTTTGTAATTTTTTGCATCAACATTATGTTTTTCCTATGATTATGCTTAAATAATTTTCAATATAATCCACAATGAGATTATTTAATATAATATTACACATAAATCTAGGTTTACTCATACTTGTGTGATATGTATTTGGCTTCTCATCACAACATATGTCATAGAAACTTGCATATGCTAATGTGGGAAAGGGACTATAAGATGAGAAATAATTTCATAAAACATATGTAACCATGGACACCATGTTATCATAAAATTTTATACCCCATTTTAAAAGCTTTAATTTTCAAAAAATATTTGTCATTATATTGCTGTATCACATATGATTTAAATTTTTATTGTATGTGGCATTGGCAAACTTGTATTTGCTTTCAATGGTTATCATTTAATGTATTATATTACTTGATGAATTACATATTCGATCAATTTATAATATTTTTAATAGTTGATGTAGTTGTATAAGCTTGTAATGCATAAAATATAATATTTTGTGTGAAATGTGAGGTTACAAATGAGTAGTTGTCTTTTTAAAATATATTTCTAAATTTGAGGTAAAATGGAGACTTTGTGTAGTTGTATTTATTTTCATTGATTTTTTCATGTTTCAAACTCAAAATTACTCTCGGATAACATAAAAAATGATAAATTATTGCAATATCATTTTAAAAATTCATGCATATTTTGAAAATGATGAGGTTATATAAGGTTGAGTATGATATAACATTGGTTACATTATCAAGTGGTTTCCTAGAAATTTGAATGTTTGGTTTGTAGGAAACCAAAAGGGTAAATTGTTAATTAAGCTTTAAACTAGTAAAATTTGTCTACTTTCACTTTCCATGTCTTCATTCTCTCCATATGTAGTGATGTGGATTTTGGTATGTGACATTATTAGTTTGAAAGTTCACTTTAACCCATGAAATGATATTAAATTTTTAAATATTTATAAAATAACTTGGTCTATAGCTCATGAACAAATTTTTTAATTGTGGGTCTAGGTTTATAAGACTCTAATTGTCATGCCCAAAAACTAACAGATGGAAATACACTAAAAAATAGACCAATTTTTTTTTTTATTAATAAATGCACATTATGCACAACTACATTTCCCATTGGATTTACATATTTTTTTCTTGAGGCACACATAAAATCTAAACAACCTACATGCTTAAATGGATTTAAGGTAATACACATGTGGATTCATGATCATGACACAACCATGTAATTCTCACTTGCTCTAATCGCCCTACAAGCTCCCACACAAGCCTATAACTCTCTAAGTGGTCCTAGTGGGCCCCATATCCCTAAGGAATAAAAGGAACATACAAATAAATGAAGGTGGGTTAGATCAACCAATGTCTCAAATGAGATGTCCTAACTTAGAACAAAGTTTAAAGAGAGTTTTGAGCAATTTTGGTTGATCACATGGTTTAGTTCACACTTAATTCATAATTAAAGTCTAACTTCATGTTAACTTGGATTAGATGAAATTTATTAAAAAATATCATTTAGTCCCCATAGGAACTAAAAAGGTGCCTAAACTATCTTATTTAAGTCCCCTAAGAATGGAGCAACCCATTTCCACCTTCAGATCAAAGCAACCTTGATTGTCAACTTTGGTCAAAGGAAAGGATGCCCTAAATATCCTTATAGAGGCCATAAGGTCTTTAATTTAGTCATTGGATTTTTTGAAAAACATATTTTTCAAAGGAAGGAGTTATTAGAGGATGAATTTTCCATAGTCATCCCTCCTCTCCTTTCTCAACCCTAGACAACTACCATTAATGGAGTCTCCAAGAGTTTGGTCAAAATCATTTATTTAATTTTCAAAATTTTAGCATAATATAAATATATGTGGTTTCATCTTGTAGGTACCTAATTCAACATAAAGCTTCTAGGAGGTCTTAATCTCCCATGGTTTCTAAAAATTTCTCATGAGCTTCAAGCTCCACCATCACCATTAATGGCCACCACAAGGTTTAAGGTGAAAATTTTAGGAAACTTAGATTTAGGTTTTCAAATTTATTTTAAATGGTTAAGGCCACAAAAATAGTATGGGTCCCTTTTTGGGTCAACCTGATTTAGGGCTTCCAAGAGCCTACAACTACCCAACAGGTCAAAATGATCTCTTAAGTACAAAAGAGTTAAATATTTTATCCATGAATTTACAAATCCTCAAACCATTTTCATGTGGAATATCATGGAAAATTTAGGTGGGTCATTTTTGGATTCCCCCACCTTCAAGCTTCTAAGACTCTATACTTAGTTTCACAAAATAAAGTATACTTGATTCAAAGAGGTTTAAAGCATGTTTGATGAGAAGGGGGTTGAATCTAAGAAATTATAAGGAATAAAGTCTTAAAATTTATACCTACATAAGATCACAAAAAATGGATGGGGTTACCTTTTTGTCTATCCCACCCCTCAACATTCATATTACTTGGTTTTAAATTTTTTACAAAACAAAAATTTTAATTTTAAATAATGTTATATTATTTTATAAAAAATAAAAATTGGTGGTTAGTTTAGTGGTTATGGGTATGAAACTTACGACATTGATATTTATGTGTCCATAAATCCATGTTTTATATAATGGTTGTCATTCACATGGTTGGTCAGTGGTAATAGACTACATGACCAACATGTATTTTAACCATGTTGACACCCTTAGGGGATAAACCACCTAACAAATTGTCTTATGGGGTATTTCACATAACTCTAGACAAGTGCCTTACATGAATTGACATGTGCCCTTCACAAGGGCTTGTGTAAATAAGAAACTACCCTACAGAGCAATTTTTTTTCAAAAATTCATATCTAAAGACCCATAAATCAAAAAATTATGAAATGAGTGACTATGAGCTTATAATTTACATATTTTTTATTAAAAATTATTCAAATTCATCCCAAACAATATTATATGTGTGAATAAATTAGATGAATTAAGGGCATATTAAAAATGAGATATAAGGTTTTTAGCAGTGAAACTTTAAAAATTCATATAAATTCAATCATAAGTCCTAAAATTGTACCATAAATTAAATTAATTCCATAATTAAATTATTTTAAATTATAATAAAATTTTTGAAAAATTGGAATGATTTGAAGAGCGTAAAAATTAAATAAATGTTTTTAGTCTTTTTTGGCTTCACACAAATCAATGAAATTCAAAAAAATTGGAAAGAGATCATTTATTTTTAGATAAATATAAAAATATAAAGAAATATATGTACAACTAGAATTTACAATTTGATTTTTACCATAAAATAATAAATTCATTACTTTTATAGTCTGATCTAATCAATAGGAAAGGTAAGTAAGAGATAGAGATTCATCATGTCATTACTAATGACTATTATAATTTACTCTATTAAATACATATTTCCAACTGAATAATTACTGTAACATGGATTTCAAATAGCTAATATAAATTTATTACAAATTTAATGCAAGAGTTTTTAATAAGATGGTCTTAAAATGAACTCCATAAGAAATTGCAAGGCCAACCGAAGGATGAGATCTCCTCCCATTTATTTTCCATCATTAGTTAGCTACCCTAGGCACCCTTGAGTCTAAGACTCCCAAATCAAAGCATCTTCAAATCATGGTTTAAATTGTAAAATTAAAAAAAAAAGGTTTGAGATGATAGCTAAGGCTTGTCAAGGATCACTCACTAGGCAACATGTCTAGGAGACTCACAAATTTGTCTACATAAGAGAGGCTTCCAACCCCACATAAGTATACAAATACAAAAATGCAATATAAAACACTAAATGATAAAAAGGTAGACATAATGTATTTCTAACATCAAAAGGCTCACTAAAATAAAATAAGAACATGGGGATACCTCACCCTTGATCTACCATATATTAATCATGGGAGAGCATAAACACCATTGACCATGCCAAATAAAAAAATTCCAACACAAAATGCCTGTTGAAATATAAGAAGAACATGGCGATGCCTCCCTCTTGTTCTACCATCTCTTGGCCATGGGAGAGCATAAGCACAGTCAAACATGCCAAATAACTTGTTTTCCACACAAAATGGACACTAAAGGATAATAACATGGGGATGTATCCATGTTGTTATACCATATCTTATCCATGGGAAAGCATAATCACAATTAACCATTCCAAATAACACATTTCCACTATGTAAGAATGCACAACTAGCATGCAATATGAAACAAATTTTGGAAGCATAAATTTGTCATTTTAAGCTAAGAAAAATACATAAAATACATCCAAAAATATAGGAGGTATGTGACATATCCAATCCCAAATGGGAATTAAAAAAACACATGGTGGTCATTAACACAACCACAAGAAATATAAGCAAACAAATAAGGTAAGCCAAATGGCCTAACACTTCTTGAAAACTACAATCAAAATAAAGAAAAAGATTATTTTAATATAAATAAAATTTAACACAATTGAGGCATGAAATAATACCTTGGCTCCCCAATTAGATCTACCCAATAAAACCACCTACAAGCTTTGGACAATAGTTATCATCCTCCTTTTTTAATCCCTTCCTCTAAATCCTCATCTTCTTTCTCTTTCTCTCCTCCACTTCCAATTTTCCAAATTTAAAAATGATAAAAGTCCTCTCAAGGAAGGTTTTACTTCCTCAAGTAGGCTAAAATATATCCTCTAAAATCTAATTGGAAGGTGACACATGTCCCTTCCCATCCCTTAGCTCAAGGTCAACAAGTCTACCCTAGAAATAACTTCCCTTACAAGCCCATGTGGGCAAGCAAGTAATTACATCAATTGTTAATGAACCCACTATCCCATGACATAAATGTGCACATGGGATTCCTAAAAATTCTTATATGTATCCTGTAAATACTCTCCAACATCCTTATTGGTCTAAGGACTTCTAAATCAGCATAAAATATAAATTTCTCACTTTATGTCACCCTCCAAAGTTGGATCTTCCGTTCCATTCTAGTTTTGGGTCAAAGGGGGCCACTTAAGTGGATTAAAAAAACACTTTAAAAATGAAATAAAATGTGATTAATACTATTATGGTTTAGAATAAGGGGTGTGAATAGTATCTAAGGGGTTTAATAGTGTTAGCAGGGTTAAGTAGGTCTACACTTCCGATTAGGTCCAGAAAAGATATAAGAAGTGGTTTGGATCACGTAAGGGTCAAGTAAACATGCCACCACTCTACCAATGATTTGATCATGCCTAGAATAATCTTAGTTCCCTCATCAACCTTTCCTATCACCTATACAACATTGTGAAGATAAAATTCCCTACCCTATATAGTTGAAGTTGTAGAATGTAATAATACAAGTGATTTTAATCAACACAAAATTCACACAACATATTCAAGGCATCACATTTCAATGGTAATAACTCATACCAATTATCTAAACATATGTATAATCAAATATATGATTAATAAAAATAGTTATAGTAGTACAAAAATAATATGCATGATAATGACAACCAAAATAGCGTAAGTAAACTAACATCACCATGGATAAAATAACCATCTAATTTAAGCATATATTATTATTGTGTAAGAAATAAATAAAATAACATGATATATAGAATATTTTTATTAGACATAAGGGAACAATAACATCTCATGTCTAAATAATACATAAATCATTTCTCAACATGACATGTTTACAACACAAACAGTTTAAAAACAAGCACTATGAAAATAGGGGTCTCATACTAACATCATTCCAATGTTCCCTTTGCTAATATTTTAAATAAGTTTGCAATATGGTCACCATGGTTAGGCAAAGAATTTTTATAATTTATAAAAAATGATTTCAATATTTTTTAATATCTTGAAATAATTAAGTTGAAATTGACATTGCAACTTGGCATTTTGAGTTAATAATTTGGAATGGACATATATTAAGTTGACAGTGTTGAATATACTTAGACATTTTTGTGTTCATTACCATTTTAGAGGAAAACATGGAACATTATTGAATTCAATAAAAATAACCATTACCAAATGAACCTTATTTTGAAATAAATGTGCCTATGCTTTTGAATTTCTAGCTAAATTTTTAGTTTCATTCGTAGCTCATTTTCATTCTTTGATATTTTATAAATCTAGCACGTAGAAAAAATATATTGTTTTATCTCAAGGAACATAAAAAACTTGTGTAGATTCAATTACCTAATCATATTACATACAAGTGAGCATTATCAAGTAATATATTTCATTTTATTCATTTATAATTAGAGGAATAGATGAATGACATAGTTTATGGATTGATAGGTTTTGGGTTTGCATACTAATTTTAAGTTGTATAGATGATAAAATATTTTGTTACAATACTTGTGTCAAGTTTTTGAGCTTCAGTTCAAACTTTATATAGATTTATTTTTATATTGATATTCTTGATTTCTAATATGATTCTTTGCAAGTACTTTTGGTGTTATATAGACAAAGTAAGTCATGATTACAAATATGTGAAAAGATATTATTTAAATTTTTGTAATATGTGTGGCAAAATAGTGTATAACTAACTACAATATTTCATAAGTTTGATAAAAATGGTGAATATAATTTGATTTATAATTTAAAATAATGACAACTACATTAGTTAATTACCTCACATGATCTTCCCTTACAAATAATTAGTTTTTGAGTTTAAATAAATATAAGGATTTTACTATTGTCTTTTATAATCTCTTTTTTTTGGTGTGTGGGGGAATAAAACATTTAAAATCTAGTTTTGCTATGGTTGTATGGTTTTATTGTCAAATTTGGGTATATTTACAAGAATTATTATAAGATCTTGTTCATTTTTTATATTAAATGCTTGTTTTCTATGAAATTTGGGTTAGGATGCAATATAATGGCCTATATTATCATTTTGTTGAATAACACATTTGGTTATTGAAATCATTTAAAAATGCATTCCAAATTTTTAAACTAAATTGAAAGATTTTGATAAGCACATGGGAACAGTATTTTGTCTTAGCCGAGTTTTAATTGCAAACAATTTTTAAATAATTTTTATAGAACAAGATATGAGAATAGTATTTTCACATATTTCTATGAGTAAAATGAAAACTCTCCTTCATGTTCTATTTTTAAATGATTATGGGCTTACAATAATTCTATTTTCAAGGCAATTTATGGTAAATACTACACTATGAAAAGAAGTTAGAATACTTATGTAAGGGTTTTTTTAATCAAAAAAATGAAATGATTTTCATTTTTGTTGTTGTTTGAGACCATAATATGGAAAACTATAAGTTTATGTTGCTTTGATACCATATATCTCAAAATACTTCTGATTTTAAATTTTTAGATACTTTTTTAGATTTTTCCTTCGATGCAGTTCTTCAAGTTTCCATACAAGAACTCATATTACTATTTTAACAAGATGACCTGGGTAGATATAAATTTATCACCTTTAAAATAATCTTGACATAATATGGTATTTATTATTATTTTATTTTCATATTTGATGAGATTCATAACTTTTATAGTTTTGACAATATTTGGTAGTGATATAATGATGTTATTAAATGTTATTTTTCTCCCTTTTAATTGTATGTTATGTTTATGTGTGGTAAGATCATGTAATTTTGAAATGCTGATAGTAACCAATGACATTATGATTTTTATTAAACTTATGTAAATAGAAATAAATGTTTATGAAGTTCACTTATCAGTCAAATTTAAATTGAAGATATATTTCATGTCATTATTAAAGGAAACATACATATTATTGGATTACTTATAAATTAATCTTGTATGTTAGTTAAAGTACATGAAGATAGTTTTTAATGACTAACCAAACATTATGTAAATTAAAATAGCCCCCACCCATGAGAAAATATTGTATTATTTGGATTTATAGTTTGCTCGAATCTATTATTTAAAAGTCATTTAAAGTGACTTATTTTTATTAAGCCTAATAATTATAGATTTAGTTAACTTAAAATAAATTCATAAATGACTGTAATTAAGTTAATCTTATTAAAACTAAAGATTAGTTACAACTTAAAATGCAACCGATTTTTATTGAAGGCTTTAAAAGAATCGAATGAAGAATTACAAAGGGGGAGGTCATATATTGAGAGATCTTTATAAAAGTTTGATATTGTGCTTATTTTTTATATGCAGTCTCTAAGATCAGGTTTTTTTATTTGTAGACAAAATAAAATTCTCTTTGATGGTGAAGTACCTTTTTTGATAAAATAAAATATATCCATTTTTTCTATTTATTTATGAACCAATTACCTTGAACATCTTCAAGTTCTAATATATTTTGATGACTAAAAAAATATGACCAATCATATGCATGAGATTCTTATGTATTTCATTTAAAACTAATGAATTATCCATACACAATGATCGTATAGTAGATTATTTATCTTGGATTTTAGTCTATTGTTGCATCTCATTACATCATTTGTATTCATTAATGAACTTATTTTGACTTCTTAATAAAATATTTTTATTTTAATATCCATTTTGCATTATAATGACTTTGTACATTATTAGTTACATATTTATATTATTTATTTGGTATTATTATAGCTTATGGTTTATCACTTGCTTATTATTTTATGATTAGTTTAATAATATTAGTCTTTAATAATTTTTATTTTGTTCATTTCATTTTGTTGTCATTATTTTCCATTTTGTATGTTTTTCTTTACTGCTTTTAGTAGTTAGATTATAATATTTTTTTAATCTCTTTCCATTAATTTAACATGCATGTGGTACTTCATTTATTTTTTAATTTTTGTAATACATTTACTATACTTATTTTATGTATTTATTTTCCATTATTTTTCCTTATTATTTTATTTTTCTTATATTTTGAGTTTCATGATATGATCAAAAGTGAAGGCAATAGAAATGAATTAAAAGTGAAAAATAATAATTGATAAATAAATATTAAGATTAAAAATTAAATTTTTATCCCTTCAAGAGTTTACGTCCTTCATAGGACTACACTATCAGATAAGGTTAGTTATATATATAATATATTTAATTATGAAGAATATATAAATGAAATGAGGAATTCATAAAGTATTAAGACTGAAGTATTGTGTGAATGAGTTTATTTGTTTGAAAAGTAATTTATTTTCCCCAAATGTCATTAAATCCTAGATTTTAGGCTTAATGATTAATTACTCCTACACACCTAAGCACTAATATACCTAGTCAAGTAGGTCCCCATGATTAAACTGGTATGATTCCATTTTAACCTTTACAATAGGTAAAATGGATATATAGTTGTTATGAATTTCAATGTCAAAAATTTGGTAACTCTACTAGGAATGTTTAAATCAATTCCTTTTCAAAGTGACAATTTACCTTATTGTCAAACTTTATTATTTCCCTATAACCATTAAAACCCATCCACCTATTATTCAACATGATGTTGAGATATCAAACAAACAAGATGATCTTTCATATAATCTAGTTCATCATGGTTGGTATAACCAACATGGGAATATTTGCCATATTTTTAGGGTCATTAATTTTGAAGAGGACATATCCTTAAAAATAGAAAGACTATTTATTTAGACATTAAACGCAGTCAAATAATATATAAATAAATTTATCATTGAGATGAGAAATTAAAAAAAAATTATCTAATACTTATCAGACTACTATTATGTTTCTCTTAGATAAGAAACGTAAGGATAGTCAGTAATTTCTCTCTAAGATATAAAAGCTTAATTGGTCACCAAATTGAATATGTAAATCTCACTTCTAGTTGGATGTTAGTTTTGAAAGTCCATTTTTGGCTCATTTTTAAAATGGCCTCAATCAACTTGGATGAATTTTCCAAAGAATGGTGTGTTTTAACATGCATGGTTACAAATAAATCATATCCTCAGTTGATAGCTTGGTTTGATATATGATCACAAAGAGGAAAACCATTAAAGAGAATTTATGGAACCTTTTTGGTTAACTATTTTAAAATTAATTAGACTTGTTCACTTGGTGAATGGGTCTTATACCTATAGATTTTAAGGAAAATGCTTTGAAATTTGGGATTATGGATTTTGAGTCACTATACAAAACTATATCTTTATAGAGGCAAAAATTAGGTTTGATTAGTCTTCTTGATCATAACGTGTGTACATGTAATGAGTTCAATAAAATAATATTGGGTTTTGATCATTATTTTTATAATTAATCTTATATTGATTATTCCTATTACCTTATGAAATCATTGCTATCTTCACATTTTGGGAACATAAATTATCAAGGTACAAACTTAGTTTTAATTTTCACTTTCCATTGACACTCTAATTTTTTAAACATAGAGAATATTTTTTTGATTATGTTAATAAACTAATTTAAATAAAAAAGTGATTCCAATCTAGATTCAACTATTGAAAACTTTCCCTTATTGAGTAAAATTGACATTCTCTTTCATTGCATGGAAGTTGAAGATCCTAAATTTGAAAATGATATTTTTGACTTAACTAGTAAAAGTTATATGGATGATTTATAGTTAGAAGTGGCTTGATATTTTAAATATGACATTTTATTATTATTATTATTATTATTATTATTATTATTATTATTATTATTATTATTATTATTATTATTATTATTATTATTATTATTATTATAAAAATTTTGATGTCTTCTCAAGGTTTTTCATTCCAACACTTATTTTGAGTTTTAAAGTTTTGATAGTCATTTTAATACTTATTTTTAATTTGAAAATTTCAATTTTTTTGAGGTTAGGATTAAAATAAAATCAATAGAAGGAAAATATGAAACATTTGAGTTTTTATATTCTTTAAACACTAGAATGAATGATACAATGTCATAATTTAAATATGAAAATTTAAATTTGTATAAACATTAAATGAATAATGTTAAATTAGAAATTTAAAAATTAAAAGTATGATTTATGTTAATTTAAAATACTTAATTGCAATTATTATAATGATAAATTACAACCCAAGATTATTCAAAAACAATATTTAAATAACCTAAGAGTAGATAAAAGAATATTTTTTGATCATCTAAATCCTATCAATGATCAATATCCCAAAAACATGATTATAGTAATTGTTGTTCCACTTCAAAAATTAATAAAGGTATTCCATTTATATTTCAATAAGAAGAAATTATTAATTACTTAAATAAAAATAATATGAATGTTAAAAATATTATAAGTTTAATCATCTTCAACATAATTACGCTAAGTGTTTATGTGAATATCTCTTTTTTTTTCTTATACTGAAAATAATGTTGTTATGTAATTATGTTGAAAGTGCTCATTCATCATATATAATTTCAAATTTTTTATATATTATTTTTTATTTCTTTATGCTTTTCATACTTTGTCTTTGTGTCATTCTTTCACCAATCTTAATGGAATTTTTATTTAAATTGTTAGTTTATAATATATTTTTAAATTTCTATATATAATTGTGAATTATTATTTTATTTATCTTTCTTATTTTATTTATTTTGTTGTCATTTATTTTTTATTTTCTTTCCTTTTAGTTTGCATTTTTTTCCTTGATTGTTTTTAGTTGTTGTTTATTTTCCTTGCTCTAGTTATGAAATCTATATCAATGAGTGTACTGATATTCTTGATTCAAGAAGATACAATAAGAATCTAGGTATAAGATTATAATTAATTTGTTGCAAACACTTAAATTTAACTAATAAATGTTTTTAAATTATTTTATTGAAACCTTTATATTACTTAGACAATTCACCATTCTAATAACTCACAATCTCTAAAAAATCCTTCAAAGGATTGTAATTGATAAGAACATCTTCCAAACTCCCGTATTCATCCCTATTCAATAGATACTTTAATACCATTCTTGTTATTGAAACATTTATACTTTTAGGACATGTATGATATAGGTAGACATGGGTGCACTACACACCTGTCTAGTAGTTTGGACTTGTGTCCCATACTCTAATGACTATCATTTCAAAATGACATGCTTCTTAACGAATTTATCATGCATATCAATAGGTTAGTTATTAGAAACATTCAAAATATCTCTCTATAAATGCACATCAAGGGTCACATTTGAAAGGACCAACACTCACTTATAAAGAACTTATCTTTATTATTTCAAAAGTATATATTTTATGAGTGAAGATCCTTATTGCAACTCTGATACAATTTTATAGTCTGTTTCCAAGTCTAACATTGTTTATTATAGATTGAGGGAATCCATTATTAATCATTCTAATTAAATTTACTATTTGAATTAATTTAATCTTACCTAAATGGAGAACTACATAGATCTAAGGCCCTTTTGGGCTATGTAGGAATCAGTCAGTCAATAAGGGGTTTTCTAAGGATAGCTCAACCATTCCCACTTCCCCCATTTTTTATGTAATACCTTGAATGTGAAGCTTGTTCCTTTTGTCAATCAACATATCATTTATGTTAAATAAATTTTTATATTCCCTTGTACACATATTTTTTTATCCTTACCCTATTGATATTATGAGTAGGATCTTCTATGTTCCGCAATAAGGTCAATTTTATGGTTGACTTATCCTTCTTGAGTTTGTTGATGACAAATATCCATGCTTTCTTGCCTTGTAAACACTAATAAAATTTATATTAAAATTAAATGTTCATAATAGAAGGGGGTTATGAGACCTCAAACTTTCATAGTGATTACCGTTAGACATTTGGTGTTACACACACATCCTATTGAGATGTGACTTACGTGTTTTTAAGACATGAGATGTTATTGAGTCATTAGGATTGAGATAGAGGTTTTATATGTTATGAGATTTTATTTTTTTCTTACACAAGAATAATTATGCTTAGATTAGATGATTATGATATGCATTATGATATTGGTTTGCTTACACTATTTGGTTATCCATTTTGATGAGTATTGATTCCATAATACTAAATATTTTATTCTTAAATAAGTATTTGATTATGAATATATTTATATAAATTATATGATTTATTACCATTGATATGTGGTGCCTTTGATATGTCATGTGCACATTAGGTATATTTGAGATCACTTGTATTGCTTACATTCTATAGTTTTGGCTTCTAGGGTAGGGAATTTTATGTGTGCAATGTTATGTAGGTGATAAGGGAGGAAAATGAGGGAAATAGGACTATGTTTAGCATAAATGCATCATGATTAGATTAAAAACACATATTCTTAACCTTAGCATGATCATAACCAAACCTTTGTATCTTATTGTGGACCTAGTCAGATGAATATGTGTCCTTAAATTATTTTATACTACACACCCCCTTAAACACTATTCTCACCTTAATATTATTATTTAAAAGTTTTAATTAATTATTTAAGTAATTTTAATCCACTTAATTATCCCCCTTTGACTCAAATTTAGATAGGTTGAGTAACCCAACTTTTTAGAATGCCTTAAATAGATTTTAGATATTTTGGATTGATATTTTTGCCTTTGAACCAACATGAAGGTAGGAGAGACTTGCAATCAAATTTAGGGGAAGCCTATGTGCCATTTATGTCATGTGATAGTGAGATAATTTATTGAAGTATGGGTTTGCTTACATTCCCACATGGACTTGTAAGTGGAGTTAACGAGGAGAAGGACATTTTTACCATAATATAAAGGATGGTAAGGGACACATATCACCTTACCATTGGATTTTGGAGGGGAGACTTTAGTTTATATGAGAAAGGAAAGTATTCCTTTTGAAGACTCTTCTACTCATTTTAAATTTTGTAAAAAACATAAGTGTAGAAGAGAAAGTGAAGCTTGGAGGAGGATCATGAAGAAGAGGTGTTTGATAGTGTTTAAGACTTGAAAATGGAGTTATTGAATGGATTCAAGAGGTGGAGTCATGGTAGGTTTTATTATCCATTTTTATTTCAATGTAATATTGTTAATATTATTTTTTCCCTACTCTTAAGTGCTATTTTTAGGAGGGGAAAGGCCATTTGGCTTACCCTCTTAATTTACTTGTTTTTTATGGTTTATGTTAAGGCCACCATATAGTTTGATTTAACTTTTGGGATTTTTGTTTTTACATCCTTTATATTATCTTAAAATGGTATTTTTTATGCTAACCAATTGGGATTGTATTGAATTATTTATGTATGCACCCTTACATGGGTTTAGGAAATGGAATCTTTCTAAGATTCTCATCCTTACACCTCGAGTGTAAAGAGGGGAAATTCTCATCTATAAAGGAGTGAGTAAGAGACTTGTACATTTGTATTTTATAGGTTGTCTGAGTGTTAATAATTAATTTACGAGTTTTGTCTTTAGATGTATTTTGGTTGTTTCTTTGTGATTATGTAGCTCTTTCACATGGTTGAGCTTTTAATCCCCTAGATATATTTTTCATAGTGACCATCCCTTGTCTAGTATGGCTACTACCTAAACCTTATTTACCAAATTTTTATCTTAAACCATGATGTGGTGATGCCCATATCTTGGATTGTTTTGATCGAGGGTGCTTAGGGTAGCCGCCTAATGATGGAAAAAGTATGCAAGGTGAGCCCCTCCTTTGGTTTGCCTTGCAGAAGACATGAATATATTTTGGATAATTATTATGATTTGACAATTTTAATTATTTTTAAAATGGTATTGGATATTTTAAATATTTAATATTTTATGTTAAATTAGAAATAAACATGAATTTATCATCATGGTGTACATTACATGAACTAGTGTTTGATTTAGTTTGAAAACCTCATTTGAGAGGATGAAAAGGAATACATAACATAGAATTTTATTGAAATGAAATGTTAATATGAAATTTATATTGTAAATTATTTATCTCAATTTATAAGTATGTTTTGTTATGGAAAATTCAAAATAAAGTGATACAATGTGCTTTGTTTTCATTTCATCGATGAGTCCATTGAAGGACCATATCATGTTTATAATTTTTGCACAATTCTAATATCACCTATTTTTCCATAATTCATTTTATTATAAATTATTACTTATTAATATTTGGTATCAATTTACAAAATATTTTTATGTTCTACTATTTAGAAGTTATGAATTTTTAAGTTACGATTACTAAAAATAACTCTTTTCTATGTAAAAATTATAAACTTCACTGAATTTATTTGTATGTGTTATGAGGAATTGAATTACCCAAGATAATTTTATATTAATACTCACAATTTTTAGGACCCAATGAAATTCATTTCATAATTTTTGGGTTCATATGTTACTTGGTATTATTTTCTAACATAAACAAGTTTATAGGTTAATTTCTATGTTGAAGAGGCCCTCTAAAAGGGAACTATACCCTTTTCAATAGGGTAGCTTGATGTTAGGTTGGTGGTTACCCATGTGACCACATGACACTAGTTTAGGCACCTAAAGGGTTAGCAGTTGGCATGGTGAGTTAAAACCCTAAACTTGACTTGGTGATTTAAAGGTGGGAACCACATGACTTAAGCCACATGGTGACCATATCATACCTCTTTAGGGGTGTGGTTAAACCATGTTGACCACCACCCACTTAAACCCCTTAGTTAGTGATTTTTTGTAAACCTTTTTATTTAATATTAATTAAAAATAAACTTATGTATTAAGCATTAATTAAATTCAAATATTTTCTAAGTTATGCTTTAATATTAATTTTTTAAAACTAGAACTTCTGCCAAGTAATAGATCTGGTTTTGTTTTATTAATTGTGGAGCCATGGTGACCCATAGGTGGGGTGACCCAAAAAGGGACCCATGTCCATTTTTCTTTCTCTTCTACATGAATTAATTTTCAAGACCTTAAAGTGTCTATTTTTCTAGGTACGACTCTTTTGAGTTAAGTAAACCTTAGACCTCCTTTACAACATGGTATACATATTTTGTTCTCATGGTTTCATAAATATCATGGATAAAATTTATGGGAAAACAAAATGGACCCCCCATTAAAAAATTACCCTTTTATATGGAATTGGTTTTATCACTTTTAACCTCACAGTTTTCAACTTATGCTTAGTTTGTCATAGGGAGGCCTCTTTGGGATTTTGGAAGACCCAAAATGGGTTAGAAAAAAATGGGACCCCCACTATTTTTGTTCCCTACTCAATTTAAAACTAATTTAAAAACTTGAAACAAAAAATTTCTAAAAATTTGACCTTTAATCTTGTTGGCAGCCATTAATGGTTATGGAGGAGCTTGAAGCTCCCAAGACCGTTTTAGAAACCATAGGAGATTGAAATCTCCAATAACATTTTAGAAATGATGGGTACCTATAAAACAAAACCATGAATGAATTTATATAAACTATTTTTAAAAATAAATAATTTTAAAATAGATATAAATTTTGGAGATTCCATTAATGACAATTGTCTAAAGCTAAGGAAGGAAAGGAGTGATTACTATGGAAAAGTCATCCTCCTACACCTCCTCCCACCACTCTAAAAAATAAATCATGACTTGTTTAACCCTAAAATATAAATTAATGGATCTAGGGTTAAAGGAGTATATATCCTAGGTTAGAAAGGTGATAAACTATTTATAGCAGGTCAATTAATTTGCAAACTTAGATAAACAATATTTTGAATTTAAATATTGAGATATGATAAAAATGGTAATTACAACTAATGATTGATATATTAACAAAATTAAAACAATATTAATTAGTTGGATTACTATACACATTCATATCTATATAGAATAGGATAGAAATAGACTAGATTTGGATTCTAGATCAGTCATTAGATTTTGGAAATTTAACCTTTATGGACTCAAACACTTACATTGACATTAGATGTTACATCAAAACTTCTATCTAACCTAGATGTGATTACCTAGGATATTATAAGTTTTGTGTCACCATTTCTCTAGTGTTCTCAGATCTAGATCATGGGTTATTAGTCCTTGTCATATAATAAAACCCTAGTTATTAATCTTTATAGTGACTATGGGAAAAATGGGTTAGTGGGATCACGATGTTGAGTTAACCCTAAAGACCCCTCTATCAATGGATTTTGCCTACATAGTCACTACTTTGAAGATGGCCTCAGACTAATGTAGCTCTCCCCTAATGTGTTAGCTTGTGTGTGCATAAGGGTATACTATTTAGAAAGAAAATACAATGGTGACCTAGCTTGTAACTTGGCAAATAGGACTCATAGCATGATCCTTCAGTACTTCAGACTTATAGATGTATTCTCCCTATCACTGATATGGAAATAAGATAAAATATGGAATCTTTGCTCACTTGAATGTTTGATTGAATGTTTTTGGTAAGTTTCCTTATGAGTTATTAGGTTTATGCTAGGTGAGGTATGAATGTGATCATGTATATATACCAATATTTTTAAAGAATATACTACATTAAAGAACTTAGGATGACCATAAGGATACATTTCATTTTAAAAATAGATGACTTTAGGGTATTAGAAACTTGTATTAGAATAGGACATTACCATCAATGTAGGTGTTTGGATGAGACACAAGTGTCTAGGAAGTAGGAAAGTAGGTACAGACCTAAAATTTTTAAAGACAAAAGATAAGCAAGTTTATAGAATTTTTTGTATTATAAAAGGTCTGAGTCATCAGAATAACATTGGTTAGACTAAGAGATAATAAATGTTCATAGAGAGATAACATATACGATCATTTCAATAGTGATAAAAGGTATAGAATTAAGAAGACCAACCAAGGTCCATATTTTCCAAGTGTACAAGACTAGGATGTTATATAATACATAAATAGTGTCTACATTCCTCCCCCTCCCCGCTAATCTAGCAATGAAATTTCTATTTTAAATGAAAATAAATGTATACCTAGGTGTATATAACACACCTTTCCTTTACATGATCCCAATTTGCATGCTTTGTTGGTGACTGACCTCAAATTAAGATCATGTTATAATATATAGTCAGTGCATATAATATAAATTCAAAATCATTGAAATGATTTAAATTTAAAGAGCAAGTTTTAGGTGTAGACATGTGTATCAATGCAAATGCCTTTCCTTTTATAAACCTAATTTGAAAATGTGTATCATTATGAACCATTAGTGCTGACATTAGGAAAAATATAAATATTGAAATTTCATAAATATAGAAATATTAAAGGACAAAAATTTACCCCCAACCTTGGAGAAAGTAGTGAGTTTCCACCTAATAGTTGAGATTAGCTCAATCGTGAAACCTAATCATACTTATAACCTGATGAGCATGAGTGAACCAAGTTAAATCACACTATAAGTCTAGTGAGGTTGAATGATGTAACCAATTAAAACCTATAAAATTATCAATATTAAGTTATTTAATCACCTCAACCAAACCAAAAGTGAACCAACTATTGTAGTATATTAGCTCAATACAGTTTGTAACAGTCCAATATGGTGAGCTAAAGTCTGTGTTTGAAATCTGAAAGCTAATTTAATTTTATAATTTAGGTGTTATTTGTATATTATATGCACCTTATATGTGTCTCATACTAAAACCTTTGTATAATTAAGGTACCAATGTATAAAATTCTATCACAAATGTCTATTTGAATCATATAATTGTGAATTTTGTCTAATTTGAAAATTGTGTAAATGTGGAGAACATATTTCCAGAACATGTCCCCACTATAATATAAAAATATAAACTAGTTTAAGTGTGGATAAAATATTTCTAAAACATGAACCCATATGACAAATGTGGAGAAAATGTTTCCAAAACATGCCCCAACTATAATTTGAAACAATAAAGAATGTGTAATTCATGTCTCTATGACATGCTCCCACTAATATGCCCCCCTTTTGAGGTGAGGAGAAGTATAAAATTATAGTTACCTTACCTCAAAAGGATAATTACCTTAACTCAAAATGATAAGATAACCATGTAAACTATGAATCTGTCATCTAGCATATATGAGAAACATGTCTAGATAGATATATCATTGAAGTGCATAAAATGTGATCACCTCAAGTCCTAATATGCATGATATAAATCATAGAAATGTATAAAGAGTAACAATATAATATCAATAAACAATTACACACACATTCAATAGAAATCAACAACAAATCAAAAGATAATGGTCCAAGGATAACACAATAAGGGGCATGTTCAAATTCCACACAATCGAAGGGACATAATTTAGTCAAATGTCCACAAAATCAAGATGACATATTGAAAGGTTCATAAAAAAAGAAATTACATATTCAAATATAAAATAGGTAAACAAATGCATGGGGTCCAAAACTAATGGATCATATTCAAATACTCAAACAAGCAAGACAAAACACTCAAGTAAGTGCATAAATGAAAAGCATAAGAAACCAACATAAACATATCATACGAGCCCATGGATCATATGTTTTAATAAGAAAAATTAAGTACAATATGAGGGATATACGCATGGATAAATACATGTGTAAGTACATAAAGTCAAACATGATAATTTAAAGTGATCATAGAATGACATAACCTAAATGTATCATGATCAAAGAACCATATGCCCCCAATGTCCACATGACATGAGTAGAGGGAATGTCCAACATCTAAAAATGCATAGATAATATATTTTTGTATGCTTGAATCACACAAAAATGTTGTGTGAAACATTTTTATATAGAAAATACTGATATACCATCTATCAAAATGGAACCAACAACATATATGCCAAGGAGTTAATAAAACATGAAAATGCTAAAAATATTTTTAGATGTTTGAATTTTTTGTTTTTTTTGGTATTTTTGGAATATTTGAAATATCTCAAGCAAGATATTTACATAATTGAATAATATTCATTGGGTTTTTGAGAGATTTTCCTTCAATTTATCTAGGTTATATACACATTTTCCCAATTTTTCTATAACTATAAATGGTCCAAACCAATTTTGTTTGAACTTTCCTTTATTTTATTTTTATGCATTGGTGTTCTTTTGATTTTATTCTAGTACCAAGTTACCCACAATAATATTCATATGGCCAATTTTTTTTTTTCATGCATGATTAACATGATCTTGATAAACCTATCAGTGTTCAGTAGTCATTGTATGTTTTTCACTCAACTATTCTAATTGATGCAATATTTGTTCATAGTATTCATTATATTTTATAATATCTTTGAGAGAGACACGTAGAGAAGGTATCTCAAGTTCAATCGATAACACTACCTCTGTACAATAAACCAAATAATAAGGTGTATCTAGATTAGGTGTGTGAACACTAATATACTATGCCTATAAAGCATACACCATCTTCTAGTGCCAATCTATGTTGTATCATTCAACTATTTTTCCAAGTATTTCGATAATGGTTTTATTTATTGCCTTTGCCTATCCATTACACTGTGGGTATTAAGGTGTAGGAAATATATGATTGATCTTATAATTAATTCATAAGCATTTCACTATCTTGTTTTTAAATTATGATCCATTTTCAATAATAATAACTAAAGGAATGCAAAAATGGGAAATAATATTGGTCATCAAAAACCTGTATATGTCATCCCCTGTAGTAAACTCAAGTGAAATTTCCTCCATCCATTTTGTAAAATATTATGTAGCTATGATTATGAATTTGTGTCCATCAATAGACATGATATTTATCTTTCTAATAAAATCAAATCCCCATAAGGATAAAATCCATGTTTAGATAATAGGTTGTAACTCATGATATGGTGCATGATTCAAATTGTTATATTTCTAGCATTGTAAACATAATTTGGCATATTCAATACATTTTTTTCCATGGTAGGTTAATAATAACCTTGGCATAACATGTTTTGGGACATGGCCTTGCCATCAAAATGTTTTTCACACTCACTATCATGCATTTATAATAGTGTGGTGCATGCCTCATCTGTGTTTAAACATCAAAGTAGTTATCCATTGAAATCTCATTTGAAAAAATCATTTCTAATGATAAAATAATGAATTGATTCTCATTATAATTTGCATTTAACATTTCACATAAAATGGTTTGGTATGTACGATTGGTAGAGGAAATTATAAACATCATTGTACCTTATGTATTTGTAAAACTATGAGTAATAGCAAGAAGGACTAATGCATCCATTATGTCAGAAAAAATGGAAGTCTTACATAAATGGTATATGGTAAATTTTATATTTTCATCAATGATATCAAAATGCATCAAGGATGTTACACCAGCCATTGCATCTGCATGGAAATTATCTTTACATGGAATACTATAAATGGAAAATGTATCAAATGTCTCACCATTTCTTTATATGGTAGTAAATGTTCTTATTTGGTTTGTTAGTGATTGGTAACTTGATTAATAACCAACTGAGAGTCACTTAAAACTTAAATGTCCTTGGTATGAATATTTTATGCTAGTTATAACCGTATCATCAGGGCTTCATATTCTTCTATATTATTTTTTCAAGAAAAGGCTAACATGTAAGATAATGGCATGCACTCACCCTTAGGGGCAAAATCTATAATACCTACACCCACTCCTATTCTACATTTGGATCCATTGAAAAACATTTTCCATGGTTTGAAGATATATTATATGCTTAAATTCATCAATAAAAGATTTAATAATTAGAAAGGGATCATGGAATGGAGATGCAATGAATTGATCAACTACAACTTGTCCTTTTATTAATTTTTAGGATATAAATTTGAGATCAAACTCTATAAGTTAGATCACCCATTTTTCAATGTGGCTAATGAGGTTTGTTTTGTTCATAAAGAAATTTAATGGATCTTCTTTAATTATAACATGGACTTGATTATTGAATAAATAATGCTATAGTTTTTGTGTAGCAAAAACCAAAGATAGACATAATTTTTACATTTTTGTATATTTGCATTCATAATAAACCAATTGGAAACTGATGTAATAGATTACCCATTCTTTGTGATCATCATCATATTGTGCTAATAGGGTTCCAAGGGCCTCATGAGTTGATGAGATATAGAGAAGCAATGGTCTATCTAGAATAGGAGGCATGATCATTGGTGGGCTCACTAAATATTATTTGATTTTATCAAAACTTTATTGATAAATGCCATCCCATATAAAATTTGTGTCTTTTTTAGAAAACATGTGAAAGGAGTTATTTTATCAGCCAACTGAGTAATGAAACATCAGATAACTTAAATTTTACCTTGTAAAAATCATAATTTTTATATATTAGTTGGTGGTGGCATCTCAAAAATAGATTTGACATTTTTTGGATCAACCTCAATGCCTCACTAAGAAATAATGTACCTGAGAAGATTTATAGAAAACACTTTGAAAACACATTTTTGGGGGATTTAACCATACATTGAATTTTTGCAAGCATTCAACATATTTTGTAAATTGATGTCATGGCCTTGGAAAAATTTGGATTTTATAAGTAAATCATAAACATAATCCTCAACATTTTTTTGAATAAAATCATGAAATACATGACTCATGGCCCTTTGATATATTATTCCCACATTTTTTAGTCCAAAAGGCATGACCATATAATAAAATATGACCTATAGAGTAGTAAATGTTGTCTTTTCATGATATCTTGGGTTAATTTCAAATTGGTTATATTTGTAAAAACCATCCATAAATTAAAATGTCTCATATCTAGCTGTAGAATCAATAATCATGCTGATATTAGGTAATGTAAAATCATCTTTTAGACAAGCCTTATTTAAATCATAATAAGCAGTGCAACATAGAATGTTTTCATTAGGATTAGTAATAAGTACAATGTTAGGCACCCAATTAGAATGTGTAATGGCTCTTATAAATATTTCATCTTAGATATTATGAATCTCATATTTTACTAGCAATGCCAATTTGGGATGCATTTTATGAATATTTTATTTAACAGGTTTTGCATCTGGATACAATAATATATTGTGTATTACCATTGATGGGTTAATCCCAAGTATATTTGAGTAATACCAAGTAAATATTTATAGGTAATCATGTAGGACTTTCCAATAGGCCTTGCCTTCATCATCCTATATCATTGTAAGTAATATTTGTCGAGGATTTTTATATGTTCCATAATTATATTGTATTGTTTCTTCATTCAATAAGGTGGATCATTTGGTGATGAATCGTGAATTAAGAATAGTATTATGTGCATCATGTTGGATAGTAGTATCATAACTTAAAATTAATTGTGAGTAGAGGTGGTATGAAAAAACTTATTCTTATGAGAGAAGGGAGATTTTCATAGCCCCTTAAGTACTCGAGCAAAGACTCATCATTGGAGAACTCATCTAATGTAAAAATTATTGGAGAAGCATTCTTATCAATTAGATGATATTTGACCAATTTTAGATCCATTATATAGGTATGCATACATTCTAATTTGGAATTTTGGAAATAAGTCTTGGTACGAGTATATGGTTTATGACTTATAGATTATCTTGAGAAACCTAGGTCATGTCAATTTGTGTTAAAGGAGAGATAGGTTGAGCTATACATTACTCATTTTGGCCCAATCCTTGTCCTTTGTACCCATATTTTAATAAATATTGAGAACCAAAATATGGATTATAGGATTACAGTGTAGGATTATCCATTTGTTATACCATTGCATAATGTTTTAAGGGATTAGTATCCATTGGACATGTGTAAATAAATCCTTGATGGATGAGTTTTAAGCATGCATAAAAAGTAGAGGGAAGCATATACATCTCATGTATCTAAGGCTGTCCCAATTTTTTTTTATATTTCAAATAATTTGGCATAACTTAGCACTAAGTAGGAAATATATGGGATCCTATAGTAATGCTCAAGGATATTTTCCCCAATACTTATCATGAAATGTTATCAATCTTTTTATTCTCATGTTGGAGGGTACCAAATATCTAGTTCTAATGTCAAGTAAATAAAGAAAGGATATCTTACAAATGTTGAGTCCCAAACCATTATCCATGAGCACTTGCTTAACTATTTTATTGCACACACATAACTGAATGTATAGTGATAAACAAGAATTTATGAGTTTGTGAGGTGGTAAATCCTCTTTCTTAAAATAAATATTATATTCAGTGCATTTGATATATTTTAACATGAAAGTGACATATGGAGTCTCTTATTTAACCCTAAAATGTATATCTAAGGTGATCTTATTGTTAACCCTAGATTTTAATTAAAGGGGTATATGGAAATTAAATGGCACAAGGGTGATAATCATAACTATAGAAGGACAATTAGATGTTAAACTTATATATAAGCATACATTGAATTTATTATGTTGAGATATTCTAAAAATGAAAATTATAACTATGCTAGATATATAAATGACAAAGAAGTGTACTTAAATTTTTCTAATGTTAATGAAGTTATAGATCTAAAACAAGCAAAACTTATGATTGAAGGAGATTCTAGAATAGTCATTGGATTATAGATCTGACATTTTTAGAGATCTAAACACTAATGTCATCTTGGGATAGTTATATTGATGAAATTATCTAGGTTAGATGTGTCTTATACATAATACCTACTAGAAAAGGATGTGACCACCTAGATGCTTATTTTTGCTTCACCTTCACTCTGGTGCATTCATATCTGGGTCATGGACTATCACTCCTTGTGAAAGATAAAAAATTTAGCTATCCATATTCATAGGGACCTTAGGGTAAAATGGGTTAGTGGGCATATGATGTTGATTACATATCTAATACTCTAGAAAAGGGCCTCAGACTCATGTATATATCCTTTATGTGTTGTCTTTTGTGTGAATCATAAAATATGTGCAAAAGTAAGTATAACAGTGACCTAGATTGTAACTTGGAAAATTAGGCTCTTGTGTTTCTCCTTTAGTAATTCAAACTTGTAGATGTGTTGTACCTATGACTGGTATGGAAATATGAAAGCTTTATTTAACTTAATGTTCTTTGAATTCTCTTTGGTAGAATACTTGGTATTATTCCCATGTTGTTAGGTGAGGAATGAATGAGGGTTGATATTGTATTTATATCAATCCCTTTGGAGTAATAACTCAAATTAAATCTCTTACACTGACCATTAAGATACATTTCATTTGTAAATTGGTTGACTTTAGGGTACTAGACACTTGCATCATGATAAGATAGTAGTGTCAACATTACTATCTATCCTAGATGTTAGTATCCAGAGAGAAAGAAAGTAGGTACATGTTTAAAACTTAAAAATATGGAAGATAAGTAAATTTTAAGCATTATAGGTAAGATATAATACCTGGGTCATCAACATAAGCCTGGTCAAACTAAGAGATATAGTCCAAGTGGCATAAGATAGAGAAGATATGAGACTTTTGAAAGCAAGAAAGGTATAGAACTGAAAGGACCAACCATAGTTTGAGTTTTTAAGTGTAAAAAATTGAGCTAATATATAATCATTAAATATCATCTACATTTCCATCCTCCCACCTCACCCGATTCAATCTAGTAATGAAATTACTAGTTTAAAGGAAAGGAATGCATACTTGGGTGTGTATACACACCTTTTCTTTGTGTGTGCCCAAATTGAGTGATTTTTTGGTGACTAATTTGAAACCAAGAGAATGTTATAGTATAAAATTAGTGCATATAATCTAGGATTGAAATTAATTGAAATAGATTGAAATTTAAAGAGTAAAGTTTAGTATTACACCTATGTGTCAAAATAATTGCCTTGCCTATTAGCAAGTTGCTTTAAAAAAATGTATTATTATAAGGCTCTTAAATTGAGATTACGACAAATATAGATAAATATTTAAAGTGCATATATCCAAGGAGATAGAGAGAGAGAGATGGAAATATATTGTAAGGCACATGCCCCCAAATTTGGAGCAAAAGGTGAGTTGGCACCTAGTAGTTGATATCAATTCAACCGTGTAACCCAATGATACTTATAACCTAGTGATCCATAATGATCAAGTATAACCTAAAAAATTGGAAAGATTGAGTGATTTGATCACTTTAACCATACCAAAAATCAAACCAAATACTATAGTAGATTGGCTTATTAAATCCCATAAAACTATGTGAGGTATTAGTACAAAAAAGTTTATGATGTGGTAACAGTCCATAAAATATTTTTAGAATCTAAAAACTTATTTGAATTTTATAATATTACGCACATGTTTCATATCATATGCACCTTAGATATGTCTCATGATGAAACTATGTATAACAATAGTACTAATATATAAAATTCTACAAAAACTATGAATTTGAATCATATAATTATGTGTTTTGGCCAATTAAAAAAACCATGTAAGTGTGGAGAACATGCTTCCAAAGCATTCCCAAAAAATATATGGATAAATATGGAAATTGATAGAAGTTACAATGTGAATGACATGTTTCCAAAACATGCCCCTACTATAATATGGAGATGTTGAATACTAAATAGATGTGGAGAACATGCTTCCATACCATGCCCCCACTATATCTGAGAACTGATATAAGTACCATATACTTAATGAGAGTGGATAACATGCTTCTAAATCATTCCCCCATTGAATATATAAATTTATATAAGTACCATATAATAAATGAGTGTGGATAACATGATTCCAATGTATGCACCCACTGGATTGGAAATTGATATTAGTACTATATACTAAATGAGTGTAGAGAACGTGATTCCAAAGCATGCCCCCATTAAATTTGAGAATTATGCCAAGTGTGGAGAACATGCCTCTATGACATGCCTCCACTAATATTCCCCCCTTTTAATTTGATTTACAGATAAGAACTTATATTTATCTCACCTTAAAAGGATAACTATCTAATGTATGAATCTAACCATGTATCGTATATAAGGAACATGTCTAGGTAGATATAGAATTGAAGTGCATAGAACCAATGTGATCATATGTAGACCTAAGATGCATGGTAAAGATCATGGAAATGTCTATATAAGAATAGTACAAGATCAAAAAGAAAACAAGTACACACATAATAACACTCAAGATCAATTCAAAAGGCAATGGTCTAAGGAGACCACAAAAAAGGGGCATGTTCAAGATTTTCACAATTTAAGGGACATGACTTATTCAAATGTACATAAAGGCAAGGATGATAGATTAAAATGTCCATACAATAAATAATGACATATGCAAATTTCAATAAAAACATAGATAAGCATGGGGGATGAAAGAAAAGGAACATATTCAAATAATCAAAAAAGGAATACAATAGCAAGGTAAGACACTCAAGGAAGTGCATAAAGGAAAACATAAGCAACCAACATAAACATGTCATAGTAGCCCATGGACCAAATGTGTTAAGAAAAAATGTCAAGTGTATAACATATCAAGTACCTTGTGTAATATATAATTATGGATAAAGACATGTTTAATTACATATGTAAGCTCAAACATGATAATGCAGAGTGATCATTGAATCAATATACTATGTACCAAAATCAAAGAATTAAATGCCCCCAATGTCCATTTGACATGAGTAGATAGAAATCCCAACATCCAAAAATAGGAGTAGATCATGTATCTATGTATGTTTTTATCACACTAACGTATAAGTGTGACACATATGTGTGTATGTAGGAGTAAATGAATATTCCATCCATCAACATGGAACTAACACATAGATGCCAAGGATCCAATGAAACATGTAGGTTTCAAAAATGTTTTTGGAGTTTTGAATGTTTTTGATCTTTTTAGTGTTTTTGGAGTTATTTCTTATGTAATATATTTACATAAGTGCATAATGTTTTTTAGTATTTTTAAGGGATTTATTTCAATTTTATCAAGGTGATATATACCTTTTCCAAAATTTTCTATAACTGTATATGGTCCCAACCTATTTGGTTTGAACTTTCCTTTTTTGTCTTTTTCTACATTAGTATTCTTTTAATTTTATTTTAGTACTAGGTCACCCACATCAAAGTCACATGGCCAAACCTTTTTGTTATATTCTCATTCTACATGATCCTAATAAAAATTTAAGTGCTCAATAAAATTTGTACATTTGGTACTCAACTACTCTAACTGATGTAATCACTTTTCATGGTATTTATTATCTTTGATGATGTCTTTTAAAGAAACACACAAAGAAGGTATCTTAAGTTCAATTGATAATACGGCCTATGAACCATATACCAAAGAGTAAGGTGTGACTTGAGTATGTGTGTGTACACTAGTTTAGTATGCACATAAAGCATATACCATTTGTTAGTGCCAATCAATGTTGTATCATTTAACTATTTTGCCAAGTATTTTGATAATTATTTTATTGGTTTCCTCTATTTGGCCATTGCCAGGTGGGTAATAAGGTGTATAAAAGGTATGATTAATATTGTATTTACTACAAAATCATATTACCATCCTTTTTTTAAATCATGTTCCATTATAAAAAATAATAGTTGAAGGTATGCCAAAATGGGAAATAATATTGGTCATCAAAAACCAATATATGTCATCCCATGTGGTAAACTCAAGCAAAAAATTTTCCACGCATTTTGTAAGATATTTTATGGTTGTAATGATAAATTTTTGTCCACCAAAAAATACCTAATTTACCTTGCCTATTAAATCAAAACCCCATAAGTAAAAATACCATGGTTAAATAGTCAAATGTAACTCATGTGATAGTGCATGATTCAAATTACTATATTTTTGGCATTGTAAACATAGTTTTACATGTTTGATACATTTTTGTTTTTTTTAGGCTAGTAATAAACTTGGAATAATAGTTTTTGAGACATGACAGATCCATTGAAATGATAACCACACTCATTTTCATGAATGTCTAAGAGTGCAATGTGAGCCTCATCTTTACTTTAGCATTGGAGCAATTGTCCATCAAAACCTCATTTAGATAAATCATTTCCAATAATAGTGTAATGAAATGCTTTGTATTGTAATTTAAATTTATCATTTGATGTGAAATGGTCTGGTATATAGGTTTAATAAATAAAATTATAAATAACAGTGTACCATTCTATGTTTATAGTACCATGATTAATAGTAAGTACATCCAAGACAATCATTTAATCAAAATAAATGGAAAGATTTCATAGCTATCATATTGTAAAGTTTATATGATCATCATCAAAAGTAATCAAGGATGTCACACTTTCCATAACATCTACATTTTGATTGTTAGCCAAATTTTGGCTACCATAGGATAGGGTCATAAAATTCTTCTTTTTTCAATGCATATTAGCATAGTTTAAGGTAATTTTGATAAGTTTAAGGTAATATCAATTTTGATCCTATGCTTATCTAAGTTATT